>JAWWQZ010000159.1:0-316768 GCA_033815515.1 Cryptocheilus praepositus
ATCTGCAACTCGGCCAGGGGCGAGGACAAACAAGTCTGGGCCCCAGCTTTCGAGTGGTTCAATTTGGCCTGCAGCCTAACTGGAGGAGGAGGAGCCATTATCGGTTGGCCTTCCCCTCCTCCTCCAAGTTGGCGGCCGGTTCGGCCTCCTCTCTGCGCTGACAGGGCGGGTATTGCCCGCCCTTGTCGCATCACCCTCGGTTGCCTACCCCCGAGGATGTCCGCGAGCGACACCGACGACGCCCGCGGACGCAGACGTTCCTCGGGGTGGCCGAGGGTGGTCCCTTCTCGGGGGAGAGCTGGGCCCTCTCCCTCGGAGACTGCTCCCCCGCCCTTCTTCTTGGACTTGGGGCGGGGGAGGGTCGACGATCCTCCTCCTCCGGTCCACCGGAGGGAGGGGCGATGGACGTGGACTTTTTGGTGGAGCAACCGGCTCCACCTCGTCCCGTCCATCACCACCGTCGCCTCCGGAGAGGCGGCGGGATGGTACGGGGAGGCGCCGCGGTCGGCACTCCCGGCCGACGCCGTCGCACCCCCGGCAGGCGCGGCCTGCCTCTTCTTCCCCCCTCCTCTTCCTTTTGGAGGGGGAGGAGCACATCCCCGGGGCGCCCAGCACGTGGTTGGCTGGGCGACCCAGGTCGACACAGACCGGGCACCTCGGGGGCGCCCGGCATGCGCGCGACACGTGACCGGTGCCACCGCAACGGTAGCACCGGCCACCCCTATCTGCCCCCCCAGGGCATCGGGACTGGAGGTGCCCCACCTCCAAGCACCGATGGCACCTGGGAGGGCGTGCCGCCAGGACCTCCACCCGGGGTGAGCACCACCCCAGGCGGAGGCGGCCCGCCGCGGCCAGTTTCCGAACGGCCGCGAGCGGGCACTTAGCCCAAATGGTACCAAGCCCATTGGGGGAGGTCCGGATTGGGCCAGTAACGATCTGGCCCGCCGGACACTCCCCCACCTTGGCCACCGCCTCCACCACCTGTTTGGTGGTGGTGGACTCATCAAGACCGCTGAGGCGAACCTCAGCGGTCTTCACGGGGCGGGCCACCCTGACGTCGTCCCCGCCGAAAAGTTCGGCGAGGCGTTCCGCCAGGGCGTCCGCCTTCTCGGTACCGGAAGGGCCCGGAATCTCGATGATCGACGATCCCGATTGGCCCTTCCGGTACCTAACCTCCTGGATGCCGACCTCTTGGAGGTCGACACTGGCCACCGCCTTCCGCATGACCTCCGCATAGGAGGTCTTGCTCCCAGGGGCGACCGTTAGCGACACGGCCGCCCGCTTGGGAGCACGCGGAAGGCGGGGCTTCTCCTTCGCCTTCTTGGTTGGGGTGGGAGGGGGAGGGGAGACAGGTGCCAAGGCACCCGTCTTCCCCTTTTCTTCTTCCCCCCCCCTTTCCGCGTCTTCTGGCCCCCTGGGGGCCGAAGGTGCCGACGCAGCACCGGTGGCGGGCCCCGCCCCCTCCGAGAGGGAGGTTGTGGGGCCACAGCCACCCGGCGCTGCGCCCTCTTGGCCTTCCTCCCCAGGACCGACACCCACTCCCCCTGGGCCGACGGAACGTCCCTCCCTGAGGAGGGGCGAGCTGGCCTGGTAGGGGGAGGGGCGCCGGCTCCTGGGGCGGAAGAGCCGCGGGTCCCGCCAGCGCCTTTCCCCGTCCTGGCCGAAGGAACGCCCTCCTCAAGGGGAGGACGAGCTGGCCGGGTGGACGGGGGAGGCGGGGCAGGGGCCCGCACCTTCTTTCCCCTCTTCCGCCTCCTAAGGGCGGAAGAGGAGAGGAACCCACCCTCCGTATCAGTGGAAGGGGGGGGCCCTTTCCTCCTGGGAGGGAGGATTTCACCCGCCCGCTCCGCCATCTCCAGGGAGAGGACGGAGACGGGCGAGTATCCTCGCCTCCACTGCCTCCGCCACCCGATCCGCCATCCCCACTCCGTTCTCCGAGGAGGGCGGAGGGGAGGACGTCCAGGCGCGGGGGACTTTCCGTGGAGAGGTCCGCGGGGACCTCTCCACGAGGCCCTGGAAGAAATCGGAGTCGCTATCCTCCTCCGGTCCTCCAGGGCCTCGTGGCCTCACCGCCACGCTGGGGGTCTTTTTCATAGCCCCCAACGTTGATGCCCCTCCTCTCCGAGATGTAAGTGGAGAGGGGGGGGGTCGCCTCCTTTGATCTGTCAGGGCGGAGAGGGGCAGAAACCCCCTTCCCACGCCCCGCCGCGATGAGGGTCGCAACTTGGGCCTCCAGGGCCTCGTTTCGTGCCCTCAGGTCCGCCACTGCCACCTCCAGGTCCCGTTCCCGGGACGAGGAGGCGGCCCGCTGCGCGTGCTCCGTGGCGACGCACCTCACCATCTGCGCCGCCTCCCGCAACCTCCGGACGTACGTCCCATGGAGGTTGCGGGAGGTGGAAGCGACCTTTTCGATCCGCGCGGCCTCCTCGATCGCCCGCGCGGATAAGTCCGCTGCAGGGGCGTGGCGGAGCTCCGCGAGAAGCTCCGCCTCGTCCCGCAGCGGAATCGCCGACTTTGAAGGGGCCCTAGCCTTGACGGCAGGGTCATCCAAGGCCCTGATGGCGTCGGCTTCGTCCGCCATCAGGACCGCTTCCGCGTGGGCTCGTTTGGCCCTCGCGAGCTCCGCGTACTCGCCGGTTGTTGGGGGGCGGCCTCTTTTGCGCGTAGTGGCGCCTCCGGAGGTGCCAGCAACGCTGGAGGTGTCGCTGGCACCCTCCTCGAGTTCGCTCATCGCGAGCGAACTCTCCGCTCCTAGGTCCCTGTGCAGGGACCTCTCCCTTCTAATCGTGGAGACGGCCGAGCTCACCCCCAAGCTCGCTCGCCGCTCCTGCGTCTCCTCGTCCGTCTTTTTGTTTTTATATGAGTTTACGGGTTCCATAGTTGTTCCCACGAGTAGGGTCGGAAGGGGTGGTCCACCCGGGCAGAGCCGCCATACCCGGGTAAGCCTGATACACCCTGGGGTTCGGCTTGGGTGCCCCAGGGGAGTTTGGTCGCTAAAGACTGGCCAACTCCCAGCCATGCATCCTATCGGAAATCCATCATGGACACCCGACCCGGGGTGTGCAATAGGTCGGGCAGTGCCGGACTCTTACCGGCTAAAACCCCTCCTCCTCCTGTGTTGCATATATTCCAGGGACCCACGACCGCCTGTTCAGCATTTAATGGTTCCAGGGCCCTGGATGCAAACTCCCTCACGTGTCGGTCATTATAGGTGACCCGACAGTCCCTTATTGGAATACCTCCAAATTACCGAGGGGTCACTGCGCCTTATTTGACGCCCACGCACTCAGCAGCGAATTATAATGCGGGCATCGTGCCGACCCAGCTAAGTGACCGAGCTTGTTTTCCGGTAGCCCTTCCTCCTTGCAGATTATGCAACGATATGCGGATGTGCATTCCCGCATATTATGCCCGTCGATACCGCATTTGCGGCACAACTCTTTCCCCTTTATGTTCCTAGGGCATCTGCTAGCTAGGTGACCAAAGTGGTGACACCTAAAGCATCTAATTATGCGTGGGACCGTCTTTACTCTACAGTAAACAAGACCGATCCTAACCCTATTTAGTGCTTCGATCTCCTTTTTAAATTTGACAGGCACTAATAGGTGGGCTATACGTGTACAGCCAAAGCCTACACGTATGGATCTCACTACGACCCGTGCCTCCTGTGGTAGGACTTTCAAGATGGCCTCGCGAACTTCTTCCTCACTAACAAGCTCGTCGAGGTCACGTATCTCGACGTCCAACAGCTGCTCCATGAGACGAATGTCCTGCTTGTCGCCAAAAGTCGACGTCAGCAGGTCCATCGCCTTCCCTACACCCCCGTTTTCAGGGTCAACTTCCAGGAGAAGGTGTCCTGCAGCTGTCTTCCTGAGTCCGGTGATCCGCACGTCCTCAAGGGCAGAGCTTTCCCTAATGGAGCGTAGGACATCCACGTAGGATTTGCCCTCTGGCACCCTAACAGATATGGCGTCCTGCTTGATCCTAGGCGGCCTCAGCGGCAGGGGCTTTTTTGGTTTTCGTGCCGCCACTACGCTCCAAGGGAGATTAATTTCTCCTGCATTCACAGGGGCTCCTTCCGTTGGGTTAGGGCTTCCTCCGGGGGTCTTTTCGGGTGTCGCTGTCTTCTGGATACGTCGCTTCAGCTTCCTCACGTTCTGAGGTTCTGCCGGGGATGTTGTCTTCTTTTCGTCCTCTGGTCTTTGTTCGTCGGCTCGGGTTCATCCGCCACAACGCAGGTATTTACCCCTACATCGCTCTCATTGCTATCATAGGCTTAGACTGGGGTGGTTTGCGTCGCACTTTTGCGTGTGTCGCAAACATATCGTTGGCCACCGTCATTCCTATTGAGCGTGAATGCCCGGCGCATATCCTTGATGAGGTCGCGAGCTTCCCTGGCACACATGACCGCCGAAGTCCCTCTCCTCATAACACCCGGATCGACACTGTCGTTCTTTCTCAAGGCGGCTGAAACACCCTCAATCGGAGTTAACCATATCCAACATGGACATGGCTTCCGTTAGGAGGCTTTCAATCTGCTCAACGCCGCTTGTACTTCACCACGACGGGGACTCGTCCCTTTCCCTTGGGGCGTGCTAAAGGTTTCCGTGGGAGTTCCGACATTGTCATCGTCGACGTCGATTATGTCCAATGGGGCTGGGCGCGTAATACTCCTGCCTTTTGCTTTTCGCATACCCTTAGGCATGGGCTTGCGCTTAACACAGGTTCCAGATTGAGGTCGTACACGTCGCTGCTTGTCGAGTCCTTGTCCAGGCTTTCCGTTGAGGACGCACCAACCCTGGTGATGGTGAGATCCTTTAATTTTCCAATTTTAGGTGTGGCCATATTTCATATCCGGCAGGGTCCGGCTGACGCCTCGCCCCGCCACCGATTGACTTGGGGAAAAGGGAAGTCCGCCCGGGGTCACAGCCCCACCCCGGGTAAGCCTGATACACCCCGAGGTTCGGCCGTTCCTCGGGGGTTGGTCTCTAGGCGGCCAACTAACCCATGGCCCCGCATGCGTCACTTACGATCCTCCGCATGCGCCCTTACTAGGCGAGCACCATACCGTTCAGGGAGGGGTAATTTTTTATAGAGGTTTTCTTCCTCGCAGACCAGCCGGTTAAGGCAAGTCCTCCGGGTCCCGTGACGACAACGTTCCACCACTACGCCCTGTGGTGGTCGTTGAAGCCGCCAAGGAACTTACGGAATTAGGAGGTGGATGGCGTTCATCCACCCCCGGCTCGAGTCCCCCGGGTTCGCCAGGCCCGTACCGCAGAGACATTCTACGGCCCCTGGGGGGGTAGCTCGGGTAACCCCGGGTTCGCTAAACCCGTACCGTGGAGACATATTTCTATGGCAAACCCGTACCGTGGAGACATATTTCTATGGCTCCGGCCCCACGGCCCCTCGGGGGGAGGAAAGGGGGAAAAGGTTGCTCGGGTAACCCCGGGTTCGCTAGGCCCGTACCGCGTGCAATGGACCAAAGAGGTCCGCGGCCCCTGGGGATAGGAAAGGGAAAGAAAAAGAAAAGACGCACACACACACACACGTACACACACACACACACGCTCACACACACACTCACACACAGCTCGGGTACCCCGGGTTCGCTAAACCCGTACCGTGGGGACATATTCCTATGGCCCCGCGGCCCCTGGGGGAGGATAAAGGGGACCGGACAGCTCGGGACCCCCGGGTTTGCTAGGCCCGTGCCGCGTGCAGGGACCAAATGGTCCACGGCCCCTGGGGAGGTAGCTCGGGTAACCCCGGGTTCGCTAAACCCGTACCGCGTGCAAGGACCAAAAAGGTCCGCGGTCCCTGGGGGGGAGGGGGAAAAAGGGCAGGTAAAAAATAAGGGGGGAAGACAGCTCGGGTAACCCCGGG
This sequence comes from Cryptocheilus praepositus, assembly GCA_033815515.1. Lineage (NCBI taxonomy): Eukaryota > Metazoa > Arthropoda > Insecta > Hymenoptera > Pompilidae > Cryptocheilus > Cryptocheilus praepositus. The sequence continues at coordinate 5,887 of JAWWQZ010000159.1, forward strand.
TTCGCTAGACCCGTACCGCGTGCAAGGACCATAGAGGTCCGCGGTCCCTGGGGATACCTCACACACACACACACACACACACACACACACCCAGACCTAACCCATACACACACACACACAGACCTAACCCAGACCTAACCCAGACCTAACCCAGACCTAACCCAGACCTAACCCAGACCTAACCCAGACCTAACCCAGACCTAACCCAGACCTAACCCAGACCTAACCCAGACCTAACCCAGACCTAACCCAGACCTAACCCAGACCTAACCCAGACCTAACCCAGACCTAACCCAGACCTAACCCAGACCTAACCCAGACCTAACCCAGACCTAACCCAGACCTAACCCAGACCTAACCCAGACCTAACCCAGACCTAACCCAGACCTAACCCAGACCTAACCCAGACCTAACCCAGACCTAACCCAGACCTAACCCAGACCTAACCCAGACCTAACCCAGACCTAACCCAGACCTAACCCAGACCTAACCCAGACCTAACCCAGACCTAACCCAGACCTAACCCAGACCTAACCCAGACCTAACCCAGACCTAACCCAGACCTAACCCAGACCTAACCCAGACCTAACCCAGACCTAACCCAGACCTAACCCAGACCTAACCCAGACCTAACCCAGACCTAACCCAGACCTAACCCAGACCTAACCCAGACCTAACCCAGACCTAACCCAGACCTTTTTTTTTTTTTTTTTTTTTTTTTTTTTTAACGTGGGGGAAATCTTCAAAAGACACCCGCCGCCGTTGGGGCGGCGACGGGTAGTGCCGGATTTTTACCGGCTAAAACCCCCACGGTGACACCATCTCGCCCGACTTCGGCGGCGGTCCGGGAACGACCAAACTAGGTCACACTACCGGACCGCCGCCTCAGGTCCTCTTCCCCGACTGGGAAGAGTGGACCTCCTCCCAGTAGTGGGAAGAGGAATCCGTGCTCGCGGGGGAGCAGTCAAAAAATGACTGCTCCCCCCAGAGCGCCGACTAAGTCGGCGACCTGACTCCGCCGCATGGAAGGGTCACACTTCCATGCGGCCAACGTGGGCTATAACAAGGGGAGGGCGCGGCCCCAACCGCGGTCCTCCCCAAGCCCTCGGTGCCGCTCCCGACCGGCCAGGACCGAAGTCCCGGCACACGACGCCGTAGCGGCACCTACCTCCTCACTCGGGCGTAGCCGGGCACCATGTGAATCACTGGTGCGGGGTCCGCCCGCCTACCTTACGGTGGCGGGCCTCTTGGAGGGGGTCGCCTAAAGCTTTTCCCCCCAGGCCCGCCTTCTCTCCTGCCGAGCGGGATCGGAGGATTCCCGATCCCGCTCGGCGGCCTCCTTCTGCGAAATAACGGTTTCGGCCTCCAAGACCTCTCGCTCGCCAGCATTGCCGTAACAAGTGCTGGCGGCGAGAGGTCTGGGCCAATAACAGCCCGCACATCTTCGCGTGCCCAGCCAAACGCTGGGCACTCCTCTATCGTGTGGCTGGGGGTGTCAACCACCCCCACGCCACTTCGACAGGTCCTCACTGGTGTGGCCTCCGCTCCGATTTTGTGCAGGTACTCTCCGAAACAACCATGTCCGGAGAGCACCTGCGTCGTCCGGTAGGTAAGCCTACCGTGCCGACGATCCACCCACTCCTCCAAATGTGGGAGGATCGCGCCGACAGCTCGCTGGCGGGCGGCTCGATAATTTTCAAGCTCCGCCCGCCATTTTCTAAGTGCGAGCTGCCGGGCCTGGCGCCTCAGGTCACCGACCGACAGTCCTGCCGGATCCCCCTCGCCCCGGCGGAGTGACCGGACCCGTCGATAGACGCGGGCCTCGGCCTCCGCCTGCAGGTCGAAGGGGATTACCCCCGACAGGACTGCCGCCGCCTCATGGGAGATAGTGCGGTAACCACGTGCCACCCTGACGGCCATTCGCCGGTATACGCGGCGCAGCTTTATTCGGCTGCGCCGCCCGGTTTGCCAGGGACGGGGCCCAGATGGGCACCCGTACCCAGATGGCCCGCACCACCCCCGTGTAGAGGCGGCGGACCCTCTCCTCTGGTCCCCCGATATTGGGCAGTAGCCCACCCAACAGGGCGGCTACCCCCTCTACTCGGGGGACGAGTCGGTCAAAGTGACCCTCGAAGCGCCAGCGGCTGTCAATGTCCAGGCCGAGGTACTTAATACGTTCCTCGACCCGGACAAAGACCGGCCCTACTCGGACGACCGACTGGGGCGGTCTCCGGGTCAGAGGCAGCCCATGGAACCAGGCTGCCTCCGTTTTCTCCGGAGACACTTGCAGCCCCAGTCGACGGCCGGCGGCCCCTCCCGAGGCCACCCCGGCCTCGGCAAGGCCCAGCAGCCTCTCCCATTCCTCCCCCACGGCTATCACAAGTGTGTCGTCTGCATAGCAGACGACTGTGACGCCGTGAGGGAGCGCGGTGAGGAGCACCCGGTTGTAACCCAGGTTCCACAACAACGGTCCTAACACGGACCCCTGGGGTACACCGCGGTTCACCTCCCGCGTTACTACCCCGTACCGACCCGGGTATATAACCCGTCTGTCCCGGAGGTAGTCTGCCAGGACTCTCCTCAGGTACGGGGGCACTTGATGGAACCCAGACCTAACCCAGACCTAACCCAGACCTAACCCAGATTTTTTTTTTTTTTTTTTTTTTTTTTAAAAAGCCCTCCGATCCACCACTCACCTGTTCCCCATGGACCCGCTTACGCATTACAACCGGGGAACAGAGCTGTGCCTCCACCAGCTTCGCGACCGCCTCAGTTATAACAGAAGGTCATAACTGAAGGGTATCTATCTACCGCGCCGAGTGGGTCGAATACTCATATGCCGCAATCATATGGGTACTCGGCCCATGCCTACGTATATTTGCAGCTACGAGAACGCATATAGATGATAATGCCAAATGATAGTGAACGAAAGATGATAAGAGATGATAAGAAATGCATGGAAAATGAATTCAATGTGTGTGTTTTTGCCCTGTTGTACTATTTCTAGTATCCCCTGTTGGATTCTCAATCCGTGAATGAATTAAAATGAATTAAGTATATGATTTTAGGTTAGTCCGGTCGATAAACGTAGAGAACTACGTTTACCCCGGACTATAACCTGTGCGTTTTCGCTTCGCAAATTGCATGTAGGCCGCCACCGTTTTCCACTCGGGTGAAAACTAACCCATGTATGATGGTCTGCGGGCACATTCACGCCATGGCACACCATACACATACACACAAGACTTCGACAAACCCAGGCATTCACAATAACATTGAAAGTGAACCTCTAGGAGATACTTGGCATACATGGAGTGCAGAAAACCCATGATTAACCCATAAACCATGGTCTATGGGAAAACCATGGTGTTTTAAGCATTCTTAATATCGCCAATTCCTACTAGAGGCCACAACACACATACTCGGGGGGTGCACGGGGGTAATCAAAATTTCGAAAAACCCCATAGTTTCATGGGAAATGGACTTTCACCATGGAAATATGGGGTTTTTCGAAATTTCCGAAACGCCACCGTGTACTACCCTTTACCCTCTATACAGACATACCAAAAGTTCCATGCCTTACATGTAGACTCAGTGCCCGAAAAAATTTTTGGAGAATTTTTTGGGTACGATTTCTCTTCATGTAAGTCACGGATCTCTTTCGGCATGCTGTACACAACCTCCCACAGGTACTTACGAGTATATAAAACCCTCAAAAACCATGATTTTGTCAAAATCTCCAATATTTTGCCAAAACCATGGAATTTTTGGGATTCTTGCAGGTTTTCTCTATGGGAGGTTGTTATACCTGCAAAACAGGGATGCAAGAGGGGTGCAAGAGGGGTGCGAGAGGGCGGGGGGAGCGCAGCCAGAACTTAGTCCCTACGACCAAAAACAGCCAAAAGGATGACTATTTTTGGCCGCAGGTGCTAAAATTCGGTCGATTTTTGGCCTATTTTTCAAGATGACCTTGAAAAAATTTTCGCCTCGCAAGCTCGGCGCGGCGCGCCCCCGCCCCCCCCACGCACGCGCTTCGCGCGCGCCCCCCGCCCCCCCCCCCCACGCACGCGCTTCGCGCGCGCCCCCCCCTTGGCGAAGGTCCCAGGGGACGCGTTATTTCTTCCTCCTAGCATTGGTATGCGTGCGAATTAAGCCATAACGCGCCCCTACGGGAAGATCCAAAAAAACTTTTGGGCTACCCTGGGACCGCTACGTGGCCGCTGGTCGTCACGATGACCGCCTCCGCGACGACTCGCTTCGCTCGCGTCGCTTGCCGGTCATCGGTACGACCAGAGGCCATTCAGCGGTCCCAGGAAAGCCCAAAAGCTTTGGATCTTCCCGTAGGGACGCGTCATGGCTTAGTCGTATCCGATGCCGGGGCGTGACATTGTGGCGGCCAGAGGAGCACGCAGCCACTGAAATACCGTTCATACCACACTTACTCATGCTTTTGAAGCCATAAACCATGGAAAAGACCATGGTTTATGGTCTTCGCCTGCATGGCATAACCGTGTGTCGAGCCAAAATTAAGGTACACTTAGTTGCCTTAATTCTGGCTCGATTCTCATTTTCGCTCACATTCACTTGCATGCTACACTTTTCTTCGTACGTCAGATGCCTTAAACCATGAAAAAGATCATGGTTTAAGGTCATCGTGGTACGGAATTAATGTGTGTCAGATCAAAATTACGACAATGTTAAGTTGTCGCAATTTTGATCTGATTAATTCCCTAATTTTTCTTCTTTTCAGGACTACAAATTTCCCGTGTATTTGGCACGAGTATACGCAATTACCATGTGCCACACGCTTTTGATGTTTCAAATTGCGAAAAATTTTACAATTCCACAATCTGAGATCATCGCGGCGTGGATACATCATGTGTCAAACCAGCACTACGCCAAGAAATTTGGCATAGTTTTGGTTTGAACTTGCAGCATACTCGCACCAATTTCCCCTGAAAAGGTCACATTTCTTGTACATATTTATTTATGTACAAGAATGTGACTCATTCCGCATTTGCCACATACATTTGATGCTTTAAAACACAAGAATATGTGCTTTAAAGTCGTCGCAATATGGAAACATTAATGCGACAAGCCAAAATCCCGTCAAAATTGGCGTTATTTTGGCTTGTTTTTCCAAATATTCATTAATACACATACATGCATTCTTATTTCAGTGTTCACCCTGGAGGTAATCCCGCTTTGCAGGTATTCCCTAAGATTTTCCGCAGTATTCCACACCACGAGCGCCGCGAACTGATCGAACATACTGTGATGCCACGAATCAGCCCACGGACGTCGTAGTGCGGAATAACTAGCGCAACTCCGTATTTGCTTCGATTTCGGTGCCAAGCAAACAGTTTGGAAGGATACGGCCACTTTAAGGAGTTAAATCAAGTGACCGGAAAAGGATTTGGTTATGGGTTCGGGTTAGGATAACGGGGGAGGGGGGGGATAATTTGTTTGTTAACACCGAAATCGAATACATATAGGATTGTTATTAATAATCACGCATACAATGACCGAAGTCATTCTCACTCATACATGCAGTGTTTCACATTTATACCGTGCATACACACACACACAAGCATACGTACACTCACTCATGTTGTGAAATAAACACATTTTTAAACATTTATAGGCAGTATCACACGAGGCACGTGGAGTTTTCACGCAGTCGATAAGGACGGGAGCGCGAGCGTCTCAGCCGCCGCGTAGGGCTGGTTGCCTACGGGTAGGCTGGGCGGCCGTGCCACCTACTTGTATTCCTGCGTTCCTGCTTCTAGGCACCCCGCAAAGGTTAGCAAAAGTGCAATTTTTATTGCATATATCCCTATTTTCGGGCAATGCAGTGTCTTTATGCATGAGAACTAATCACGGCAGCCATTTTGTCGTCGAATTTCCCTGGTGTATATGTACAAGTACTTATAAAATTCCCTCTGTAACGTGCCCACGGCCTGCCGCAGCAGTATGGTGCAGAATTGTAGCTTTGTTTTAGTAATTATATTACCCGAACACGAACAACGGTCTTCGTCAGCGTATTTATAATAAATAAGTAAAATAGAATAAATAAATAAGTAAATTGTAATAAATTATGTTAGTAGTTTTATGGAAAATAAATAATTAAATAAATAGTGTATAAATATAATATAATCAGGTGTATATAGCCAGTCATAAAGATAAGAATAAAATAAATAAATAGTTAAATATTAAATAAAAAATTAGAAAAGTGTTAAATTATTAAAAGGACCTACGGAACACAAATGTTTGTCATGATGTAATAAATAGAATAAATTAAATAAATTAACAAGAAGTAAATGTAATATAATAACTAGTTTCGTTTAAGTTCCGTGTAGTCAGACAGAAGGAGGGCTTAGATGCGATATGTTGTTAGGTTATTTGTGAATTCTCTTTAATACTGTGTTAATAGGATTGTAATATTTTAAAGTAAATGTTTGTAATATTATAAAAACCGGTTAATTTGTATTTAAATGGTTAGGCTGTGGACTATTGTTATAAAAAGATGCCCAGTTTTCATATCGTATGTAAGGCTTCCTTTTGCTGACGGTCAATTTACTTGGCTACACCTGCGTTATACACTTGTCGAAGGACCGTTACTTATTTGTTTGTCGCGATTGTTTGGTTCTAAACGTCCTATTGTGTTGTTTACTTTAGCCTTATAGTCTAACGGTTAATGTTCGTGCACATATAGGAGTTTAGAAAGAATATTTCGTATAATATGACTCACGTTTTCGGTGGATTATTCGATTCAGCCCATTATGTCCATTTGCCTTGCCTGCGATTTTCGTCTTCCGCTTTCTGTTTGATAACTGCGTTAGCGAAGCACAGGAAGGATGTCCAATTCCTTGGCGGTCCATGTATCAGTTCACTCAATTGTTCTGGACTGTTAAGTTCCTTACACTGGCACTCACTTTTCAATTTATTTCGATAATGTTCCCATTCAATGCAGTCAAATATCGTATGGGAAACATCATCTGATAGATCACTACAATAAAAACACTCGGGGCTTGATGCCTTATTGTACTGGTACAAGTAGGTCTGAAATGTCCCATGTCCTGTCAGCAACTGAGTCGCCTCAAATGTAACGACCCTCAGCCCCTTTGCTACCAATTGCCCCCACTTTCGCACATTGGGTATGAGCTTACGTGTCCAGTGCGCACGCTTGTCCGTAACCCACTCGTTTTGCCACTCCCCCCAGGCTTTGTCCTCTATTTCTTTGTAGAGGAGATCGCACTTATTTACTAGATCGAGTAACGGTCTGAGTTCCTTCCACGGTCCGTATCTACTCTTCCAGTCGTCAAAATATGTACTAGCTCTAATTTTCGCAATGTAGTCAATAGGCATCGCCCCAGAGATAGCAAGTGCCGCGATGTCTGAAATTGTTCTATATCCCCTAATAATTCTGATAACCCCTTGTCTTTGTATCGATCGGAGCTGACATTTCAGGCCTTTTTGGGCGAGTGCCTCAACCCAAATCGGAGAAGCGTACAGCAACATAGAGTGCATTACATGTAGTAAAGCATTCTTTTGTGCTGTGATGCTCCTCTAATGTTTGGCAGCAGTCTCAGTAAACCAGCTGTGGCTTGTCTGGTTTTTCTGGCCACTGCCGTAATATGCTGCCTGAATGTCAGTCTCTTATCGATTATAACCCCTAAGTAACTTAAAAATGGTTTTGTATATATTATATTGTCTCTAAATCTGATTGTAAAATTTGGTAGTTGTTTTTTTCTAGATATGGGTACGATTTCCAGCTTCTCTGGGGCGATAGCCAGTCCTCTTTCCTGTAACCAGTCGTCAATTACACATAAAATACGCTCACAGTTGTTAATTAATGTCTCTAAAGAATCGTGGAACATTAGCACTGCCAAATCGTCTGCATATGCAATGACGAATGTGTCTTTAGGAGTTGGAATGTTCAGCAAACCATCATATAGTATATTCCATAAGATCGGGCCCAAGACGGATCCTTGTGGCACACCACGCGTAACTTGCACTGTCTTCATTCCCTCGCTGTCCTCGTAAACAATTTTCCGATTAGAGAGATAGCCTCGAATGATTCTACGTAGAGCGCCAGGGATTTCTCTGTTTCCGGCAATCACATTGTTAATTTGCGCCCAACTAGCCGAGTTGAATGCATTTCGCACATCGATGGTGACAAAAATACCGTACTTGGTCCTCTGCCACGTAGTGTCCCAGAATCTTTCTACAGTGGATCGCATAAAATATACCGCGTCCACTGTGGAACGGCCAGGTCGAAAACCATATTGTCTATCACTAAGTCCGTTCGCCCCTTCTGTAATTGTGGCGAGCTTCTCAGCGATTAGTCTCTCAAAGACTTTGGCGATACCATTAATAAGGCATAAGGGCCTTAACGCTGCAGGGTCGTCAATTGGTTTGCCTGGCTTAGGAATTAAGACAAGGCGTTGCACTTTCCAACAGCCAGGGAAAATACCTTGATCCATACAATTGTTGAAAATTCTTAAAAATGCCTCCGGGTATGCATTTATTAAAATTTTTAATACAAGTTCCGGTATTCCATCCGGTCCTGGAGCTTTTTTAACTTTGATCTTACCAACGGCTTTTTTAAGGTCCGTTAGTGAGAATATAATCTTTTCCATGTCTTGTTCTGGTGTTATGACAGTTTCCAACGTTGTACTTTCTGCCGGTGGAAAAAGTAAATTAATCGCCGAGCGGATCTGCTGTGGGTCCAACAAGTTCATGGGGTTTGTCTTGTTGGAGAGTTTCGCCATAACGATTTTATATGGCTTGCCCCAGGGATCCTGTTCCACCTCCTTGCAAAGCCTTTCCCAAGCCGCGGACTTAGCTTCCAGTATGGCGATTTTGAGTTTCTTCCTAGCCTCCCTATAGATTCTGTCCCTTTCTTCAGAATTGCCAGTTTTGTGTTTTCTCTGGGCTCTTCTTCTTGCTCGGTGGCATGTTCTTGACCCCGAAGCTCTGCTATCTCATCCGTCCACCAGTAAACTGCCTGGTGTTTCCTTATCTTGTTTTGTCGTGTCTTCATGGAATAATTGCAGGCAAGTGTCATTGCCTGCGCAAGATGGTTTACACCGGTCTCGACGCCATTGTCGCTAATATCGTTGAATATTGCGTCGAGGCTTGTTACAAAGGTGGATAACAGCATATTCTTATCTAAGGTGTTGGTTATCCAGCCCTTGCTCGTGTTCCTCTGCTTAGTTGCCACTTTCCCCATGTTATATTTAATGTATTGATGGTCACTGCCGGTATATTCATCCTGCACTGACCATTCCTGTATATACTTGACCAAGCCCGGACTGGAGAGCGTGATGTCCACGACTGAGCCGGTGTTACCACGTCTAAACGTGTAGCTGTTTCCTTCGTTAATGACGACTAGTCCCAGCCTGGCGATTACATCTGCCAACGCAAGGCCTCTGGCGTTAATCGTCGCGCCCCAGTCCGGGCTTAGGCAGTTAAAGTCGCCCGCAATTAATACTTGTCCTTTTAGGTTATTCACGTAGTTTTCTAGTTCATCTAATTGGTTATTAAAAACTTGCCATGAGTCATTTGGTGGAAAGTAGCAACTAAGCAGAGTATATTCTGCCATTGACATTGCTACGAATCCATTGTTACTACAATCTGCTTTTCCTACTTTCGCATGGGAGTCCCAGACGCAAATGGCCGCATGTCCCGTGGGGTCAATGTGCCACCCGCCTGGTCTCCCATACGGTTCAGAAATAATCCCTATGGTTGCCCTGTTTTCCCTGGCATACTGCTGCAGCAGGTCCTGGGCAGCCCGACAATGATTCAAATTAATCTGTACTATCGTCGCCATTGTTCTAAGTACTTCTTAAACTCCTGACACCTTGCATTGCCCGCAATGTGCCTGTTATCTTTAATTCCCTTCTCCGTACAGATAGGGCAAATGGGGGGATTATTGCAGTCCGAGGCCTTGTGCCCTTCCTGTAGGCAGCGCCTGCAGGGGAGGCCATTACGATTGGCCTCACTCCTGCAATTTTTGGCAATATGCCCAACACCTAAACACTTATAGCATTTAACTACTTTTGGTCGCAGGCTTATTTTGCACTCCGCCCATCCTACCCGAAGTTCGGCCATCCCTTTGGAAATCAGCTAAAACCTCTCCGCCATCTTCCGCCGGGAGTGCCCAGGCCACAAGTGCCGTCTTGGTTCTGGGGTCGCTGTTTCTTAGCTGCGCCAGTGGTCGCGACGCCTTGATTTTTTCGTCTATTCCCGCGGATAAATTAATTTCGCGGCATTGCTGCGCGTGCCCAAAGTGATGGCACTTAAAACATCTTTTTGGGGGACCGTGACGACCTGTCGCACGTGCCATCGGAGAAACGTGATTGTTGCCCCTGTACCATTCTGTGTGAGACACACCGAACACGGTTTTGGTGTGTCCGCATCTACCACGCCTTGGATTGCATTCCTCATTTTGGCGACATTTTCGACCTCAATAAGGAGGTTTACAGTCTGCCGCAAACTCCATGAGGATGTCTAATGTCCAGGTCATCTTGTGGTGTTGTAATAGTTCCCACCGCATCTCTTGACAGGTGCACCTAGGTCCTTTGGGTTAATACACCCTTCTCCTGTAAGAGTTTCAAGGTGGCCTCCATGAAGGAGTGGCCAGCCCCTTAGTTACCTTTATGAATTTTTTATGGCTTACGCGCCTGGTGGCGGTAGGAGTGGGCTTCTTTGGTTGCCCTTTTGCCACTTTTGTAGTTCATCCATCCGCAGCGGCTTGCTCGTAGGCTGCCTGTTCCCCCGATGCCTGGGGTGGGTCCGAAAACCTGCCATTTCCTCCTGCTAATTTTCCTGGAAGCCACTGAAATCGCCGGCAAGTTTCAGTCAGCGTTTTGCAGATAAACAGAGCAGTTTCTTGACCTTTGGTTGCAGGTTCTCTCAGTTCTGGCATCAACATCTTGTCCCTATAATTGAGTCCGACTAAAAACCTCTGTTTTGCTCCGGCACCTCCTGCGTTGGGGAGATGATCTTTCGATCGATCTTCTTAGCGGCCCTTTACGGGATTGCGGAAGCTGCGGTTTATCATTTTTCCCGCCAGCGCTCAGATGTTTGCAGTGGTTGGTGGAGCTGTTGGCATTGTCACGTACCCTGTTCCGTTGTTTCTACGCAACTCTGTGGTGGAGGTTGACAACGCCAACTCCTGCACGGTTCCTCACTACCGGTTAACCCTGATGGATTCACCTCGGCGCGCATCATACCTTGGGAAATTGTCCTCCATTTTACGAAGGATCCTCTTGACTTTCAACTTTCGTCACCAAATAGTTTTTTCACTGGCTTAGGCGATGTTGCCAGTCGCATCAATGCCGACTTTTTGATTGTTGTCATTTTTGATAACGGGGGTCTCGGGGACGGCATCCTTGTAGCTTGCTCCACCAAACCGGGTGCTTCCGCGGGTATCGGGGTTCCGCTTCTACCCTTCAAGAACCAGATCGAAGGGCAGCTTTTATAGGGACGCGCTAAGCTTTTAATGCTTTCACTATGCTCCGCCCATAGCCAGTATCCATTTTCAGACCTGTCTTTTGCCCAGACCTTTTTTTTTTTTTTCTGCTTGCACCCGGCAACTATCGATGTTGGACGACATACCGCGTAGGTGTACGGTAAAACCTGTATGCCGCATTTGACTAGCGGGACCGTTCAGCACTTAGCCCAGGTACACAGACTATTCCACATTGACACTATTCCTGATGAATTTGTACCTTGTGGTAAGGGCTTTCTGGCGTTGAGCCAGCTTGCCCCTGATTTGATGCCCTTCTCATTGCACAATAGGCATCTGTAAACAGATGTACTGCCCTTCCCACCTACAGAGGTCTGTACCCTACTAAATTTATTCCCGATGGTTGCAGCAAATTTAAGTGTTATTTTATCCTGGTCCATCTTGTCAATTTACAAAACCTATTCTCAGGTTACCTCAACTGCTGATCTTTTTAGCAGAAACCAAGATGGGCTATCTTCGTGTGTCCAAAGGGTGCTAGTCCCTAGTTCCAGAAGGCGGACTTTTACTAAGTTTTGTTCGTTATGGTGATTTGTATTTGTGTCGATATCCTATTATTTGTGTTTTGCCCAATCTAACGAATGTTCGTCCCATTATCGGGATCTCTCCGGATAATAAGAGCACGGGCAGGTTAAAATCCGTGTGCAGCATCCATGCCGATAAATTCAGCGTGATGTTTTACCTTGAGTTGATGAGTACCCATCGGAAAATGTTTAAAAGCTGATTTTTTATACGGCTGGTCGTTTAGGCTTAAAATTCTACGACACTCCACGGTATATTCTGCAGCAGTTGCTTCTACAGAAGTTTTATAAATAGATAAAGTTCCACCACCATATCGGGTTTTGCCCTAGTGCAGGGTGAGTTTCCTCTGAGGTTCAGCAGAGAATGATCATTTACCAAAGTTCTGACATCTCCTATGTGTGCCGATCAGGATTCCGTCCGTCTCAGGTGTCACTGTTGACCATCAGTTTTATGCCATGGAGTCATTGATGTAATTGCCTGTGAGATACTGTGGGAGCGGTATGGATCGGTTTTATGATCCCGCCTTATAAGTCAATTACATGGCGGATAAGGCTATACTTGGGTATCACCCGCACTTTGCGAAGATCCACTGCTGCCCATGCAGCCTTCCCACATGTTGTTGACCGTCCAATAGTTTAGTATCGCCAACAGAATAGTTGTGTATTGTGTTTTTGCCATCACCGGGGGGAGGCCTTAAAATCCCCCCATCATCATATCGTATGCATTCGGTTACACCAAGTCTTGGAGACCCCAACATAGGCTTCAGTCATTCGGCGATGGAGGGTATCTCCACCACGTCGTCTAGACAAGGCCAGATTTTTAGCATTTAGGCCTAGGAATACTGGATTGTTAGTATGTTGTCTGGTCGTAACTATCCGCGCTTTCATGTTATTCATCTCTACGATTACTGCACCATTAATCCGTTGGGTCTTAGCTCCTGAAGGTTTCAAATTGTTTTGTTATGTTCCAACAAACCGGTCGTTTGTTCACGGAATGTCGTCCATTACCCAGGGTTGCTGCCCCACCCTTTAGCCCAATACACACTGAGGGTGTCGGGGTCTGTCCGTCCAATGTTTGTCCTTACGACAATCCAGTAGGAGGAGCATACCTTTCCGGGGAGGTGTGGCGAGCCGGCCGGTGTCCGGGCCATATGACGGCAAGTTCCACCACTACGCCCTGTGATGGTACAAGACCCTATCTTTATCCGCCCTGAATTAGGAGGTCAGCGATTTGCGTTCATCCATCACCCCATACATTTAGGGCACCCCGGGGCACCCGGTACCGCGGACCACCACGGATCCACGGCCCCCTTTGGTTTGGTGTCGGGGTGGGACCTCCCGGAGACGATCATGACACCTGTAGCTTTTGTTCCGGAAAACTGAATGCGGCTCTTATTGTCGGGCTCGTTCCTCAAAGAACCCAATGAATGCGTTTCCCCTAACCGCTTTAATGCCAGGGACGCGCTCGGTCCCACGCAAGCCTCCCTTTAAAGAATGCATCAGCAGGTTTTCTTGTCCCTGTGTTTTTCAGGCGATGTCTTCGCTTATTGCGGTTTCGTCGATTTAAAATCAACTGACTATCTCTGTTTTTCTTCTTGCGGCTGGGTCCTATCACGTTCCAGGCAACAGATCTGCAAAGCACTCAAACCCATCAGAGGAAGGTTATACTGCTCCGGAGAATGTCAACTTCCCATACAAAAGAAAGGTAAGTACGCCGACACGCGCCACCGATGGGGTATCACCTCCCCATAGCCTTGTGCAGAGTGCCCATAAGAAAACATAATCCACCTGACCAGGCGTGTTCAGATTGTGTTACTGTTGTAGGGGAACGTGCTCCTCCAGCTGCACACGCGACGATGTTCCCCCCGGAACCCGCCTTACGCATTACTTGAGGGCCGAACGGGAAGCGTACGACCCTCTTAGGTCGCTGCCCTCCACCGTTAGGCTTCGGGACGCCGCCTTCCCCAACTCACTTTATAGCGAAGGGTCTTCATCCTCGCGAATCTGAGGGCATCTATCTGACCGTCAGACCCTTGGTTCGCACATATTTTTTATGGCACTTGTACAGTGTCATCTTGTGCCGCAATCGCCTACTGGGTCTCTCTCTCCCATGCTCTCTGCCCCCGTGATATCTTTGACCATGAGCTACGAGAACCGCATATAGATCGGATAATGCCGAAAATGATAGTGAACAAAGATGTTATAAGAGATGATAGGGCAGCGAAGTGCAGTTGTATCCTTTCAGGAAAATGAATCATCTCTTTGAGGACTCACTAGTTGTGTGTGTTTTTGCCCTGTCAAGTACCTATCAATAAGGAGGTCTAGTATCTGTCCTGTTGGACCTCCCTCAATCCGTCCTAATGTCCTTTCCCAGGACATCCATGCGGAATTAAGTACAACCACCGCTTACTGGCCTTTAGGTGGTTCGGAGTCCTTCGGTGTTTAAGGCAAGTCCTCCTCCGGTGATAAACGTTGAAGAGGGAACTTACTCTTAGGAGTGGGTGACCATCCACCCCCAGGCCTCCTTTCGCTGGCTTCGTACCGCGGAAGGCATTCCACGGACTATAACCCCAGTGGCGTACACGTGCATGTACTGCCACTATGAGGGACAAAACTATGCCCTCGAGGTCCCATGGGGGTATATGGGGACCTGCGTATCCCCCCAAACACACACTCACACACACACCACGCACACACACACACTAAGACCATCATTACCGTGGGGAAAATGGCCCGACCGGCACGGGTGGGTTGCCGATGGAAAAGCGACTCTATCGGTTCAGATAAACAGAGTGTGTTCGCTAGGCCGTACCGCGTGCAATGGACCCATCGTTTCCGGTTCCCTTGAGATAGCTTGTTCTCTACACACACACACACACACACACAAGCCGCCCCAGACGACATATCAACAATATCGGACGTGTCCGTCATTGAAAAGTCCGACACCTCTACCTCCGGGCTTGCGCTGCTCCTGAGCCGCTTGGCAGCAAGGTCCACACCCTTGCGCGATCGATACGCCTTCACCGATTCGCCCGGCAGGCGATCGACTTTATGCCCAAAACCAAGGAGGTCCACGGTCCCTGATGGAAGAACTAAGGGAGATGTTCCGGCTCCATGGTTGGTTTTAAGCTGTTGGCCTTGCCACACGGGTCTCCTCATCAGATCCCGATGCTGTCATCCAACTTCCCCGAGTACTCGGAAAGGTTGCTCGGGTAACCCCGGGCAGAGCCGCCATACCACAACATCCCTGGGGATTCGGCAGGGTGTAGGTTGACACACACACACACACACACACACACATTCAACCCCTCGGCGCGCATCGTACCGTGGGGACATATTTTTATGGTTTTCTTCCCGCGGCCCCGGGGTGGGAAAAGGTGGGAAAGGTTGCTGACGGCAACCCCGTTCACCAGGCCCTACCGCGTGCAATGAACCGATCAAAGGCTTACGGTCCCTGGGGATGGAAGGTCAAAAACACATACACACACACATTCACACACACACTCACACAAGACCTTGCGGCCGACAGCCCCTGGGGTTGCTAAAATTTTTTGATAACGCGTGCAAACCCGGGGACGGCCCCTGAGGAAGAAAATACGTGTTCCGTCCAAACCGGGAGCTGTCCGCGGCTGCTTATTCGTCGGGGTTATCCGCTTATTTCGCAGCTACCCTTCAAAGAACCATGACGAGAAGGGCGTAAAACCTATCCGCAACCATGATTTTGCCCACGCAAGGCCTCCGCCGAAGCGGACCGAGCGGACCGAGAGACCTAACCCAGACCTAACCCAGACCTAACCCAGACCTAACCCAGACCTTTTTTTTTTTTTTTTATTTTTTAACGAGGGGGAGGGGAAATGCATTTACGCACACTTGGCATAGTAGTGTATGCCAAGTAGTGTGGGACTCAGATGTTCAATACCCACTAAAACCCCTCCCCCTCGGGCGCGTCTGGTGACACGGTCTTGGGCTGCCTATTCAGCATATGCCCAGGACCGCGCGCGCGCTTCTCAATGTCTACCGTGTTATTTAAACCGGTGCTCTTTATGTTTCAGGGACCAACCAGTATTAGTAACGGACGCCGCCTGTTTCTCTCTCCCTCTCAGTTGCCTCCTTCGTTTTCAGGATTGTGGTGATGTACCCCACGATTATATCCCAGTTACTAGGGGTTGTTAGCATTGTATTTACTAAGTTATTTTTATTTAGTTCGACGCCGACTTCTTCATATAAGTGTTCCCGTAATGGCCTCCATTGCTCGCAATCGAACAGGGTGTGCTCCACGTCATCACAAGGGCTTTCGCAATACCAACAGTTGCTATTCCTTTCCTTGTGTATTCTATGTAGATATTTACTGAAACATCCGTGTCCGGATAAAACTTGAGTTAGGTGGAACGTAACTGGCCCATACCTTCGTGTCACCCATTTGTTGATGTCAGGTATCAGCTGATACGTCCATCTACCTCTCTTCTCCAGCTCCCAGGTACATTGCCATTTGCTTTTTAATTCCTTCGTAATTATATCTTCTCCACAGGTAGGCACATTTCCACATGTAGGCACATTTTCACTGGTAAGTACATTTTCACTGGTAGACACATTCACAATGTTCGTATTTACACTAATCTTTTTCTTTTTCAGATATCTCTCAGTCCTGGCCTGGATAGTCAGGTCTATTGGCGGGATTCCGGCTATAACAAGAAGTGCCGGTGTGGATATACTTCTATATGCTGAGGATACCCTGATCGCGTAGTTCCGTTGTAGTGAGGTAAGTAATTGCTGGTTTTTAGCTTTCGTTACCGCGCCACACCAGACTGGGCATGCATAGAGCGCAATCGACTCCACTACCGTCGCCAGAAGCCGTCTTTTAGTACTCAGTGGACCTCCGATATTTGGCATAAGTCTAGCCAGGTTTGCCGCCACCTGATTAGCCTTGTCACAAGCCTTCGTGACGTGGATATCAAAAGTCCTTCGTTCGTCGATGTGGACCCCAAGGTACTTTATGCATTTGACAGGTCTGATCACGATACCCTTGAATTTTATTTTATTAATTTTCCCTTTCCGTAGGCCAGCGAGCTGTATCAATTCAGTTTTCTCATTCGCCAATGAGAGTCCATGACCCGCCATCCATTCATCTATTTCTAGCAGGCTGTCATGAACTCGTTTTTTAAGACGATCCTTGTCATAAGCGCACACAAACACCGCTAGGTCATCTGCGTATGCCACGAAATTTGTGTCCCCAACTTGGTGCTTCCGGATAAGGTCATCATACACCAGGTTCCACAAGAAGGGACCCAGTATAGAACCTTGGGGTACGCCGGCGTGCACTGCCAACTTCGCTTCTTGCCCAGCACTCCATATTCTGATCCAGCGTTCACTTAAGTAAGAGCTGACGACCTTGACCAGTTGTTCAGGTACCTTCCTATGTTTGAGCTCATCAATAATGACGTCCCATCGCAGCGTGTTAAAGGCATTTTTAACGTCTAATGCCAGCAGGACCGCGTATTTTGAAAGCCTACTGGCTCTGTTCGCCAGGTGCATCACGCGATTAATGGCATCCATTGTCGTGCAGCCTTTGCGGAAGCCGTACTGATTAGACGCCAATCCACCACTATCTTCTATAGCCTTCTCGAGACGGGTGAGTATAAGGCGCTCGTATGCTTTAGCCAAGTTATTGATGAGGCATATAGGCCTATACTTCAGTTCTTCCATATTCTTGGTCTTCTTAGGTTTAGGCACAAGCACTAGGTCTTGTACCTTCCACAGGTTAGGAAATACCCCCTCCACGAAGCAGAGATTGAAGAGCTGGGCAAGATCTTCTGGTGAAAACTTATGGAGAAGCACAAGAGGCTCTACTGGGATAGCATCTACCCCCGGCGCCTTGCCACATTTTAGGCTTCCGATCGCTCTCGTAACCTCGCCTGTGTCAAACGTTTGTATGGGCACATCATCGCCATATCTGTCATCGCTATATAAATTACTTGGGTTAGGTGGATCCACAACAAAGAGTTCACGAGCTATACTAATCATTTTGCTCAGTGATAATTCCGTCTGTATGGGGTGCTGACTTAGGTTTCGCATTACGATTTTATATGGTTTACCCCAGATATTTTGGTTAATTGTGTCTAGGAGGGCTGCCCACGATTTCGCCTTACTAGTTGAAATGAGGCGTTTAAGGTCCTTACGGCACTGCCTATAATGTAATAGATTTGCCTCATTGTTGGGGGATCTCTGTGACCTCCTTTTTGCCTTTCTCGTTTCCTGGCACTTGATGGCAATTTCTGGTGTCCACCAGTGCTTTGCATATTGCCGCTTAGCACCTCGCTTTAGTGGCATTGCTGCATCGCAGGCTGCTCTAATTACATTGGTCAGGGCATTTGCCCGCTGTTCGGATGTTGCGAAATTGCATCTGCCAAGGTCGTCAAGGGCAGGCCACATATGAGCTAGGAACACTGTTTCATTGAGATGATTTGGGTTCCAGCGCGGTTTCACCTTGGGGGCAACTATCCTACTCGGGGCACCAATAACATGCCAAAGGCATTTATGGTCAGACCCATTATACGTGTCGGTGACCCTCGAGCTCACTCCCAGCCGGAAAACACCTGGATCAGCCGCCGCAATATCTATCACGGATGAGCTAGCCCCTTTCACAAATGTAGGGGTCCCGTCACACAAGGTAGGTTGAAGGTCCCATCGCGCAAATAGGTCCGCAAGCATGTTCCCACGGTTGTCGTCCTGTGCAGATCCCCATACTTTGGCCTTCGCATTAAAATCGCCAGCCACAAATATGTACCCAGGTCTTCGGGATATAGCTGTGTCTATTTCAGCTAATGCAGCCTCATACTCAGAGAGGGAGGTGTTTGGAGATATATAGCCGCTTATAAAATTGATGTTATTTATAGCTACGCCACAGATATAGCGCCCTACAAACAGCACATCGTCTACATGCACACCAGGCCGTTGCCTGACCCATATGGCGGCGCCGCTAAACGGTTTATGTCCAACAGTAGTAACCCAATCGGGCTTACTGCCGATGAACTCAGATATTAATATGACGTCGGCAGACCTGCTGGCGGCAATTTGCTCAAGCAGGTCTACTGCCATATAACAATGGTTTACATTATTTTGTAATACTTTTAGGCCCATATCTGTTTTGTTGTCCGTTGACAATTGCCAAGTATTGGGGACATATCGAAGATCCCATAAGGTGCTTCTGTCCTTCCTCCGCCACGCCAGCATCCCGACAAAGGAGGCATTTATAGGGTGCCTCACACTCCTTAAAGCTGTGCCCCACCTGCCCGCACCTCCGACAGATTTCTTTATCAGTCGTGTTGACGGTACATCGTGCAGCTATATGCCCAAACCTGTGGCACCTATAGCATCGTATGACGCGAGGGAGAATCTTAACCCTGCAGTGTACGAATCCCAAGATGACAGTTTTCATGTCCTGAAGCTCTCTGCTTCTATTAGCCGAAACAAGTAGGTGGGCGGTTCTGGTGCCCCCATAGGCAGGCCTTATAGACCTGACCTCTACTCTAGTTTCACTGGGGAGAGCTCTGGTAAAGGCTTCCCTGACTTCCTCCTTGGACGTGACCTCGTCAAGGCCGCGTACCTCCACGTCTACTAGGGGTTCGAGCATTCGGATTTCTTGCTGTTCGCCCAGTGCACGCCTCAGCTCGTCTCTGGCTTTTGTAAGGCCCCCATCCTTGCGGTCAACTTCAAGGAGCAAGTCCCCTGCGGCAGTGCGCCTATGACCAGTTATGCGCACATCTCCCAGTTGCGCCTTCTCCCTTATGGACCTGACCACGTCAACGTAAGTCCGCCCTTCAGGGATTTTCAGCGCAAGAGCATCTTGCCTACGCCTAGGTGTCGCAATCCGCTGATTCGCCTGTTGTGTTGCCATTTGTTTGTCCCTCATCCTGGTCTTCCGGGATACTACCTGGCTCCAGGTAGCAGTAGGCTCCACCGGTTTACTTGGTGCATGGGATGCCGTTAATTCTATTTCCTCAGGTTTTTCGGGACTCGTTAATTGCGGCGACTCACCTTGCGCACGGGCCCTCCTTCGCGCCTTTTTCCTAATATGCTGATTTGCACCAGGGGAGATCTCCTTCCGCTTGGATTGTGAGTCCCCCGAGTCTTTTGGGGCGACGTCACGACCATGGTTATCCATAGGCGGCCTCCTGTTTTCTTGGGTGTCGTAATTTGTGCGGTCTGGGCACTCCGTTTGTGTGCCCACCTCACATGTCTCAGTCTTGTGGGAGGGACCCTGGGAGTTCAGAACTGCCGCATGAGCTTTTTCCTCCCTCTCAATGGCGCATTCCTTCGCACGCCTAGCTGCCCTCACGTCGGTGGCCTTCCTGTATCTTTCAACCAATCTGGTCACCAGGCTACCAAACTCGGCCGCGCTTACCATTGGACGCGGGACACCACTAGCCACTTCGGCGGCCTTTTTCTGTAGAATTTCAATGAAATTCTCCAAGGTGTGCACTGCCGTCGTCTCTTCCGCCGTCACCGAGATTAGCTCTCTCCTAAGTCTCACCAGCCTGGCTTCTTCGGAGACAGAAACGTGCCTACCGCCCTTCGGTTTGGTGCATCGTTCCCTCTCATCTTCATTCAAAGTTGGATCATTAGTCCCCACTAGGTCGACCACCTCCGTAACTTTGGTTTTATCATTTTTATTTGCCATGATGTAAACTATTTTTAGTAACGATGGTTCGGGCATCATGCCAGCCTAGCCGCAGCTAGGCATCTATCCCCACCGGTAACAGGACCCTAATTAAGTAGTCGGAAAAACCGAGAAGCGGTATTATCGGGTGGCCAGCCCTATCCGACTAATAAGACTCTACTGAAAAGGGTTAGGACGTTTTACACCAATACCCCGGAGGGCCGTCCACGCGGTGTGAAGCTAAAGGTTTTACGTCACCCCTATCGTGTGGGCGACACCCGATCCGACCGGATGCCTGACCCACACCTCAGGCTAGACGGTGCCGCGATTTGCCCTACGCGGCTCCGGGTATGAGGAAATACTGGCCAGGTAATCCTCCATACGTGCGCCCAGAACACTCGGTTTCAACCCCCGCATTGGCTCCGTTCATGTCCGAGTAGCGGTTTTCCCACAGTTTGCGTGTGGCTTCCAGTGGTCCCGTACACCTTCAGCCACAGAGGCCCGGTACAGACATATCTCGGACACACGGTCGGGGGGCTACTACTCCCCCCTTGGCTAGTCTACGGGGAATATCCACCGAGGCCTGGCCGCACCCCATTCACACAGCCCACGCACACACACATTCACACCGACAGCTCGGGTAACCCCGGGTTCGCTAAACCCGTACCGTGGGGACATATTCCTATGGCCCCGCGGCCCCTGGGAGGGAGGAAGGGGGGGAAAGGTTGCTCGGGTAACCCCGGGTTCGCTAGGCCCGTACCGCGTGCAATGGACCAAAGAGGTCCGCGGTCCCTGGGGATACCTAACCCATTTTTTTTTTTTTTTTTTTTTTTAACGTGGGGGAAATCTTCCAAAGACACCCGCCGCCGTTGGGTATACTCACACACACACACACACACACACAAGGAAGTGGGGGCGACGGCGGGTTGTGTCGTATTTTTCCCGACTAAAACCCCCACGGTGACCACCATCTCGCCCGACTTCGGCGGCGGTCCGGGAACGCCCAAGCTAGGTCACACTACCGGACCGCCGCCTCGGGGAGGTCCTCTTCCCCGACTGGGAAGAGGAATCCGTGCTCGCGGGGGAGCAGGTCAGAAATGACTGCTCCCCCACGTTGGGGCGGCGGGGGTAGTGCCGGGAGCGCCGACAACCGGCGCTCCTGACTCCGCCGCATGGAAGGGTCACACTTCCATGCGGCCAACGTCACACTTCCATGCGGCCTATAACAGGGGAGGGCGCGGCCCCAACCGCGGTCCTCCCCAGCCCTCGGTGCCGCTCCCGCCCGGCCTGGACCGAAGTCCCGGCACCCGACGCCGGTGCGGCACCTCCCTCCTCACTCGGGCGCAACCCCGCACCAACAACCGGTGCCGGGGCCGCCCGCCTCTATTACGGTGGCGGGCCTCTTGGAGGGGGTCGCCTAAAGCGGAGCCCCCTCCTGGCCCGCCTTCTCTCCTGCCGAGCGGGATCGGAGGACTCCCGATCCCGCTCGGCGGCCTCCTTCTGCGAAATAACGGTTTCGCAGAAGGAGGCCACCGCTTCCAGGACCTCTCGCTCGCCAGCATTGCCGTAACAAGTGCTGGCGGCGAGAGGTCCTGGCCAACAACGGCCCGCAAGCCTTCTCGTGCCCAGCCAAAGGCTGGGCACTCCTCTATCGTGTGGCTGGGGGTGTCGACCACCCCCACGCCACACGATTGGCACTCTGGTGTGGCCTCCGCTCCGATTTTGTGCAGGTACTCTCCGAAACAACCATGTCCGGAGAGCACCTGCGTCGTCCGGTAGGTAAGCCTACCATGCCGACGATCCACCCACTCCTCCAAATGTGGGAGGATCGCGCCGACAGCTCGCTGGCGGGCGGCTCGATAATTTTCGAGCTCCGCCCGCCATTTTCTAAGTGCGAGCTGCCGGGCCTGACGCCTCAGGTCACCGACCGACAGTCCTGCCGGATCCCCCTCGACCCGGCGGAGTGACCGAAACACACGGGCCTCGGCCTCCGCCTGCAGGTCGAAGGGGATTACCCCCGACAGGACTGCCGCCGCCTCATGGGAGATAGTGCGGTAACCACGTGCCACCCTGACGGCCATACGCCGGTATACGCGGCGCAGCATTAGACGGCTGCGCCGCCCGGCCGCCAGGGACGGGGCCCAGACTGGGCACCCGTAGAGGCACATGGCCCGCACCACCCCCGTGTAGAGGCGGCGGACCTCTCTTCCGGTCCCCCGATATTGGGCAGTAGCCGACCCAACAGGGCGGCTACCCCCTCTACTCGGGGGACGAGTCGGTCAAAGTGACCCTCGAAGCGCCAGCGGCTGTCAATGTCCAGGCCGAGGTACTTAATTCGTTCCTCGACCCGGACAAAGACCGGCCCTACTCGGACGACCGACTGGGGCGGTCTCCGGGTCAGAGGCAGCCCATGGAACCAGGCTGCCTCCGTTTTCTCCGGAGACACTTGCAGCCCCAGCCGACGGACGGAGGCCACTACCGAGGCCACCCCGCCTCGGCAAGGCCCAGCAGCCTCTCCCATTCCTCCCCCACGGCTATCACCAGAGTGTCGTCTGCATAGCAGACGACTGTGACGCCGCGAGGGAGCGCGGTGAGGAGAACCCGGTTGTACCCCAGGTTCCACAACAACGGTCCTAACACGGACCCCTGGGGTACACCGCGGTTCACCTCCCGCGTTACCACCCCGTACCGACCCGGGTATATTACCCGTCTGTCCCGGAGGTAGTCTGCCAGGACTCTCCTCAGGTACGGGGGCACCTGATGGTCGACTAGTGCCCCCGCAATCCTGTCCCAGGGCAGGGAGTTGAAGGCGTTGGCGATGTCAAGAGACACCGCCAACGCCATCCCACCCCGGGAGACAGACTCATCCACGAGGGCCTTGACGTGATCGACCGCATCTACGGTCGATCGGCCCTCGCGGAAGCCGAACTGGCACGGTGCCAAGTTCGGACCTACACGGGACAGATGCCCCCAGAGGCGGGAAGCTACGATTCTCTCGAAGAGCTTTCCCGCCTCGTCAAGGAGGCATATGGGTCGGTACGCCTTGGGAGAGGCTGCCGGCCTGCCACCCCCTTGGGAAGCAGGACCATCGTGGCCTGCTTCCACAAGAGGGGGACCCGCCCCGCCTGAAGGCAGCTGTCGAACAGCCACCTCAGGCGGGGCCCGAGGACGCGTAAGGCCAAGGCTAGTGCCCTGCCTGGGACGCCGTCTGGGCCGGGGGCGGTATTCCGCCCCCTTAGCTTGGCGACGGCGTCCCGGAACTCCTCGTCGCTGACCGCGCATGGTGGCAGCGCGGCCAGCGCCGCCTCGAGCGGCTCCGGTGGTGGTCTGCCCCCCTCATCGAGGGGGAACAGTTTATTCACCACCGACCGGAGCACGGCGGGTTCCAGGCTCTCCGTGACGGAAGGACCCGCGGGGCGTAGGCGGCCCAGTACCAAACGGTACGGGCGACCCCACGGGTCAGCGTCCAGAGAGCCCAGGAGTTCCTCCCAGGCAGATGCCTTGGCCTCCCTGATGGCTCTCCGCAAGGCATTCGATGCGTCTCGATATGCCTCGCGGAGTGTGGCCTCCACCGCATCGTCGCGGACTACTCGGCGGCGGGCCCTTGTCCACCGGCGTCGGGCCGCCACACTCTCTTGTCTGAGTGTGGCTATCTGGCCCGACCACCAGTAGACCGCCCGCCGCTGCACCCTCCTGACCCGGGGCATGGCGGCGTCACAAATTGCCGCCATTTGCCCCCGGAGCCAGGAGGCCTCCTCGTCTACGTCCGCGACTGGCTCTGGCCCGTACGAGGGCCAGGCCGCGGCATAGGAGGCCGCCATCAGCGCGTCCTCGTCCAGGTGCGTAAGCGCCCACCTCCTACGGGGGGGGGGCCCAATTGGGGCCACCCCCCCTACATCAAACATGATGTAGAGGTGGTCGCTGAGGGTCGCGAGGTCATCTGCGACCCTCCACGCTCCAACACGTCGTGCGGCCGACGGAGAAGCCCAGGACAAGTCCCCTATGGCCTCCCCCTGTGGCCGCCCGCACGTGCTGGCAGATCCCCGGTTGAGGATCCGAGATCCAGACCGGAGGACCAATCCACCAGCACATCCCCCCGTGGGTCGGCCCTAGGGGATCCCCAAGTTGGGGATTTGGCGTTAAAGTCCCCTAGGACCAACACTGGACGGGACAGGAGAGGGTCAGAACCCTCCCCAGCCCATCCAGCAGCGACTCAAACTCCACGAGGGTCAGGCTGGGGGAGGCATACACTCCGGCCAGCGTGACGCACCTGGACTCCACCACCACGAACCCGGCACCCCTACCGATCACCCGGAGGGGTGCCGAGTTCGTTGCGATCGCGACGGAGCCGCACAGATCCGCCGCCCAGTCAGGGCGATCGGGAACTCTGTACGGCTCCGCCGCGACCGCCAGGCCAATCTCCCACTCGGCCAGGGTTTGGACAAACAAGTCCTGGGCCCCAGCCGAGTGGTTCAGATTGGCCTGCAGCACCCTAACTGGAGGAGGAGGAGCCATTATCGGTTGGCCTTCCCCTCCTCCTCCAGGTTGGCGGCCGGTTCGGCCTCCATCTCGGAGCTGACAGGGCGGATATTTCCGCCCTTGTCAGCACCACCCTCGGTTCCTTGGACCCGAGGATGTCCGCCAGCGCCACCTTCGGGTCCGCCAACCGCCGCCAATAATCCTCCCCCCTCAAGGGGGGATCGGCGGCGGAGACGGACGACGCCCGCGGACGCAGACTTTCCTCGGGGTGGCCGATGGTGGTCCCTTCTCGGGGGAGGGCCGGGCCCTCTCCCTCGGAGACTGCTCCCCCGCCCACCTTCTTGGACTTGGGGCGGGGGAGGGTCGCCGATCCTCCTCCCTCCACGGGCCTGGAGGGGCCCGCTACCGGAGGAGGGGGGTGGACGTGGACTTTTGTGGTGGAGCAACCGGCTCCACCTCGTCCACGTCCATCCCATCGTCGCCGCTGGAGAGGCGGGGGATGGTACGGGGGGCGCTGCGGTCGGCACTAACGGCCGACACCGTCGCACCCCCGGCAGGCCCCGCCTGCTTCTTCTCCCCCCCCCCTTCCTTTTAGAGGGGGGAGGAGCACAACCCTGGGCGCCCAGCACATGATTGGCTGGGCGACCCAGGTCGACACAGACCGGGCACCTCGGTGGTGCCCGGCATGCGCGCGAAACGTGACCGGTGCCACCACATCGGTAGCACCGGCCACCCCTATCTGCCCCCCAGGGCATCGGGACTGGAGGTGTCCACCTCCAGGCACCGATGGCACCTGGGAGGGCGTGCCGCCAGGACCTCCACCCGGGGTGAGCACCACCCCAGGCGGAGGCGGCTCGCCGCGGCCAGGTTACGGACGGCCGCGAGCGGGCATCTCACCCATATGGTGCCAAGTCCATTGGGGGAGGTCCGGATTGGGCCAGTGGTGACCTGGCCCGCCGGACACTCCCCCACCTTGGCCACCGCCTCCACCACCTGTTGGGTGGTGGTGGATTCATGAAGACCGCTGAGGCGAGCCTCAGCGGTCTTCGCGGGGCGGGCCACCCTGACGCCGTCCCCGCCGAAGAGTTCGGCGAGGCGTTGCGCCAGGGCGTCCGCCTTTTCGGTACCGGAAGGGCCCGGAATCTCTATAATAGACGACCCGGATTGGCCCTTCCGGTACCTGACCTCCTCGATGCCAACCTCTTTTAGGTTGACATTAGCCACCGCCTTCCGCATGACCTCCGCATAGGAGGTCTTGCTCCCCGGGGCGACCGTTAGCGACACGGCCGCCCTCTTGGGAGCACGCGGAAGGCGGGGCTTCTCCTTCTTTGTGGTGGTGGGGGGAGGGGGAGGGGAGACAGGTGCCGAGGCACCCGTCTTCCCCTTTTTCTTCTTCCCCCCACCCGCCTTTCCCGTCTTCTGGCCCCCCTGGGGGCCAGAGGGTGCCGCCGCAGCACCGGTGGCGGGCCCCGCCCCCCTCCGAGAGGGAGGTTGTGGGGCCACAGCCACCCGGCGCTGCGCCCTCTTGGCCTTCCTCCCCAGGACCGATACCCACCCCCCCTGGGCCGACGGAACGTCCCTCCCTGAGGAGGGGCGAGCTGGCCTGGTAGGGGGAGGGGCGCCGGCTCCTGGGGCGGAAGAGCCGCGGGTCCCGCCCGCGCCTTTCCCCGTCCTGGCCGAAGGAACGCCCTCCTCATGGGGAGGACGAGCTGGCCGGGTGGACGGGGGAGGCGGGGCAGGGGCCCGCACCTTCTTACCCCTCTTCCGCCTCCTAAGGGCGGAAGAGGAGAGGACCCCACCCTCCGTATCACTGGAAGGGGGGGCCCTTTCCTCCTGGGAGGGAGGATTTCACCCGCCCGCTCCGCCATCTCCAGGAGAGGACGGAGACGGGCGAGTATCCTCGCCTCCACTGCCTCCGCCACCCGATCCGCCATCCCCTCTCCGTTCTCCGAGGAGGGCGGAGGGGGGGACGTCCGGGGGCGGGGGACTTTCCGTGGAGAGGTCCGCGGGGACCTCTCCACGAGGCCCTGGAAGAAATCGGAGTCGGTATCCTCCTCCGGTCCTCCAGGGCCTCGTGGCCTCACCGCCACGCTGGGGGTCTTAGACCCCGACGTTGATGCCCCTCCTCTCCGAGATGTTATTGGAGAGGAGGGGGTCGCCTCCTTTGTTGTGACCGGGTGGGGAGGGGTAACCCCCTTCCCACGCCCCGCTGCGATGAGGGTCGCGACCTGGGCCTCCAGGGCCGCATTCTTCGCCCTCAGCTCCGCCACTGCCACCTCCAAGTCCCGTTCCCGGGACGAGGAGGCGGCCCGCTGAGCGTGCTCCGTGGCGACGCACCTTATAAGCTGCGCCGCCTCCCGCAACTTCCGGACGTATGTCCCATGGAGGTTGCGGGATGTGGAGGCGACCTTCTCGATCCGCGCGGCCTCCTCAATCGCCCGCGCGGATAAGTCCGCTGCGGGGGCGTGACGGAGCTCCGCGAGAAGCTCCGCCTCGTCCCGCAGCGGAATTGCCGACTTGGATGGGGCCCGAGCCTTAACGGCCGGGTCATCCAAGTCCCTGATGGCGTCCGCCTCGTCCGCCATCAGGACCGCTTCTGCGTGGGCTCTTTTTGCCCTCGCGAGGCCCAGCGTACTCCCCGGTTGTTGGGGGGCGGCCTCTCTTGCGCTTTACGGCGCCTCCGGAGGTGCCAGCAACGCTGGAGGTGTCGCTGGCACCCTCCTCGAGTTCGCTCATGGCGAGCGAACTCTCTCTCCTGTGTCCCTCTGCAGGGACCTCTCCCTTCTAATCGCCGGAGACGGCCGAGCTCACCCCCAAGCTCGCTCGCCGCTCCTGCGCCTCCTCGTCCGTCTTTTTGTATGTATG
Organism: Cryptocheilus praepositus; assembly: GCA_033815515.1. Classification (NCBI taxonomy): domain Eukaryota; kingdom Metazoa; phylum Arthropoda; class Insecta; order Hymenoptera; family Pompilidae; genus Cryptocheilus; species Cryptocheilus praepositus. The sequence continues at coordinate 33,941 of JAWWQZ010000159.1, forward strand.
TCTCGGTTCCATAATTGTTCCCACGAGTTGGGTCGGAAGGGGTGGTCCACCCGGGCAGAGCCGCCATACCCGGGTAAGCCTAACACACCCTGGGGTTCGGCAGGTGCCCCAGGGGAGTTTGGTCGCTAAAGACTGGCCAACCTCCCAGCCATGCATCCTCTCGGCGCGCACCATACCTTAGGATTGAGGGTAATTTTTTATAGAGGTTTTCTTCCTCGCAGGCCGGCCGGTGAAGGCAGGCCCTCCGGGTCCCTTGACGGCAACGTTCCACCACTACGCCCTGTGATGGTCGTTGAAGCCGCCAAGAGACTTACGGAATTAGGAGATGGATGGCGTTCATCCATCCCCAGCTCAGGCACCCCGGGTTCGCCAGGCGCCGACAGCCCCTGGGGTTGTGCCCTTTTTGATGACCGGGGTGGCACCTCCCCGACGGCACCTGACACCAGGCTTACGGTTCCGTCCAAACCGGCGCGCGGCTGCTTATTCGTCGGGGTTACCCCCGCTTATTTCGCAGCTACCCTTCAAAGAACCATGACAATGAAGGGCGGGATCGGGTTCCCCCCGGGGACGCGCTCGGTTGCCCACGCCCGGACCGAGAACCCAGACCTAACCCATTTTTTTTTTTTTTTTTTTTTTTTTTTTTTTTTAACGTGGGGGAAATCTTCCAAAGACACCCGCCGCCGTTGGGGCGACGGCGGGTTGTGTCGGATTTTTACCGACTAAAACCCCCACGGTGACCACCATCTCGCCCGACTTCGGCGGCGGTCCGGGAACGACCAAGCTAGGTCACACTACCGGACCGCCGCCTCGGGGAGGTCCTCTTCCCCGACTGGGAAGAGTGGACCTCTTCCCAGTCGTGGGGAGAGGAATCCGTGCTCGCGGGGGAGCAGGTCAGAGACCGCTCCCCCACGGAGCGCCGGCTAAGTCGGCGCTCCTGACTCCGCCGCATGGAAGGGTCACGCTTCCATGCGGCCAACGTGGGCTGTAACAAGGGGAGGGCGCGGCCCCAACCGCGGTCCTCCCCAAGCCCTCGGTGCCGCTCCCGACCGGCCAGGACCGAAGTCCCGGCACACGACGCCGGAGCGGCACCTACCTCCTCACTCGGGCGGAGCCCGGCACCAAATGAATGACTGGTGCCGGGTCCGCCCGACTACATATGGTGGCGGGCCTCTTGGAGGGGTCGCCTAAAACGGAGCCCCCTCCTGGCCCGCCTTCTCTCCTGCCGAGCGGGATCGGAGGACTCCCGATCCCGCTCGGCGGCCTCCTTCTGCGAAATAACGGTTTCGCAGAAGGAGGCCACCGCTCTCCAGGACCTCTCGCTCGCCAGCATTGCCGTAACAAGTGCTGGCGGCGAGAGGTCCTGGCCAATAACGGCCCGCACGTCTTCTCTTGCCCAGCCAAAGGCTGGGCACTCCTCTATCGTGTGGCTGGGGGTGTCGACCACCCCCACGCCACACGACAGGCACTCTGGTGTGGCCTCCGCTCCGATTTTATGCAGGTACTCTCCGAAACAACCATGTCCGGAGAGCACCTGCGTCGTCCGGTAGGTAAGCCTACCGTGCCGACGATCCACCCACTCCTCCAAATCTGGGAGGATCGCGCTGACAGCTCGCTGGCGGGCGGCTCGATAATTTTCGAGCTCCGCCCGCCATTTTCTAAGTGCGAGCTGCCGGGCCTGACGCCTCAGGTCACCGACCGACAGTCCTGCCGGATCCCCTTCGCCCCGGCGGAGTGACCGGACCCGTCGATAGACCCGGGCCTCGGCCTCCGCCTGCAGGTCGAAGGGGGATTACCCCGACAGGACTGCCGCCGCCTCATGGGAGATAGTGCGGTAACCACGTGCCACCCTGACGGCCATTCGCCGGTATACGCGGCGCAGCATTTGTCGGCTGCGCCGCCCGGCCGCCAGGGACGGGGCCCAGACTGGGCACCCGTAGAGGCACATGGCCCGCACCACCCCCGTGTAGAGGCGGCGGACCCTCTCTTCTGGTCCCCCGATATTGGGCAGTAGCCGACCCAACAGGGCGGCTACCCCCTCTACTCGGGGGACGAGTCGGTCAAAGTGACCCTCGAAGCGCCAGCGGCTGTCAATGTCCAGGCCGAGGTACTTAATACGTTCCTCGACCCGGACAAAGACCGGCCCTACTCGGACGACCGACTGGGGCGGTCTCCGGGTCAGAGGCAGCCCATGAAACCAGGCTGCCTCCGTTTTCTCCGGAGACACTTGCAGCCCCAGCCGACGGACGGAGGCCACTACTGTGGCCACCCCGGCCTCGGCAAGGCCCAGCAGCCTCTCCCACTCCTCCCCCACGGCTATCACGAGTGTGTCGTCTGCATAGCAGACGACTGTGACGCCGTGAGGGAGCGCGGTGAGGAGAACCCGGTTGTACCCCAGGTTCCACAACAACGGTCCTAACACGGACCCCTGGGGTACACCGCGGTTCACCTCCCGCGTTACTACCCCGTACCGACCCGGGTATATCACCCGTCTGTCCCGGAGGTAGTCTGACAGGACTCTCCTCAGGTACGGGGGCACTTGATGGTCGACCAGTGCCCCCGCAATCCTGTCCCAGGGCAGGGAGTTGAAGGCGTTGGCGATGTCAAGAGACACCGCCAACGCCATCCCACCCCGGGAGACAGACTCATCCACGAGGGCCTTGACATGATCGACCGCGTCTATGGTCGATCGGCCCTCGCGGAAGCCGAACTGGCACGGTGCCAAGTTCGGACCTACACGGGACATATGCCCCCAGAGGCGGGAAGCTATGATTCTCTCAAAGAGCTTTCCCGCCTCATCAAGGAGGCATATGGGTCGGTACGCCTTGGGAGAGGCTGCCGGCTTGCCACCCCCCTTGGGAGGCAGGACCATCGTGGCCTGCTTCCACAAGAGGGGACCCGCCCCGCCTGAAGGCAGCTGTCGAACAGCCACCGCAGGCGGGGCCCGAGGACGCGTAAGGCCAAGGCTAACGCCTTGCCTGGGACGCCGTCTGGACCGGGGGCGGTGTTCCGCCCTCTTAACTTGGCGACGGCGTCCCGGAACTCCTCGTCGCTGACCGCGCATGGTGGCAGCGCGGTCAGCGCCGCCTCGAGCGGCTCCGGTGGTGGTCTGCCCCCCTCATCGAGGGGGAACAGTTTATTTACCACCGACCGGAGCACGGCGGGTTCTAGGCTCTCTGTGACGGAAGGACCCGCGGGGCGTAGGCGGCCCAGTACCAACCGGTACGGGCGTCCCCACGGGTCTGCGTCCAGAGAGCCCAGGAGTTCCTCCCAGGCTGATGCCTTGGCCTCCCTGATGGCTCTCCGCAAGGCATTCGATGCGTCTCGATATGCCTCGCGGAGTGTGGCCTCCACCGCATGGTCGCGGACTGCTCGGCGGCGGGCCCTTGTCCACCGGCGTCGGGCCGCCACACTCTCTTCTCTGAGTGTGGCTATCTGGCCCGACCACCAGTAGACCGCCCGCCGCTGCACCCTCCTGACCCGGGGCATGGCGGCGTCACAAATTGCCGCCATTTGCCCCCGGAGCCAGGAGGCCTCCTCGTCTATGTCCGCGACTGGCTCTGGCCCGTACGAGGGCCAGGCCGCGGTATAGGAGGCCGCCATCAGCGCGTCCTCGTCCAGGTGCGTAAGCGCCCACCTCCTACGGGGGGGTGGGCCCCCAATTGGGGCCACCCGCCCTACATCAAACATGATGTAGAGGTGGTCGCTGAGGGTCGCGAGGTCATCTGCGACCCTCCACGCTCCAACACGTCGTGCGGCCGCCGGAGAAGCCCAGGACAAGTCCACAATGGACTCCCCCTGCGGCCGCACGCACGTGCTGGCAGATCCCCGGTTGAGGATCCGGAGATCCAGACCGGAGGACCAGTCCACCAGCACATCCCCCCGTGGGTCGGCCCTAGGGGATCCCCAAGTTGGGGATTTGGCATTAAAGTCCCCTAGGACCAACACTGGACGGGACAGGAGAGGGTTCAGTACCCTCCCCAGCCCATCCAGCAGCGACTCGAACTCCACGAGGGTCAGGCTGGGCGAGGCATACACCCCGGCCAGCGTGACGCACCTGGACTCCACCACCACGAACCCGGCACCCCTTCCGATCACCCGGAGGGGTGCCGTGTCGCGACGGAGCCGCACAGATCCGCCGATCGCGACGGAGCACCGGCGCAGGGTATGGACAAACAAGTCCTGTGCCCCAGCCGCCGCCCAGTCAGGGCGATCGGGAACTCATGGTGTACGGACAAAAACCAGCCGCGACCCCACCCTACTATTTACAATTCCATCTCCCTTTCCGTATTCTCTCCCCTCATTATTTGGTGGGCGGCCAGGGCCATTTGGACATTTATATATCCACAAGCTGGACTCCTGGAATTCGGCCAGGTGTTAAAAATTCCATGCCGAGTGGTTGTGTAACTTGGCCTGCAGCAACCCTAACATGGAGGAGGAGGAGGCATTATCGGTTAGCCTTCCCCTCCTCCTCCAGGTTGGCGGCCGGTCCGGCCCTCCATCTCGGAGCTGACAGGGCGGGTATTTCCCGCCCTTGTCAGTCCACCCTCGGTTGCCAGACCCGAGGATGTCGGCCAGCGCCACCCTTGGGGGTCCGCCAGGACCGCCGCCAATAGTCCTCCCGTCTCAAGGGGGGATCGGCGGCGGAGACGGACGACGCCCGCGGACGCCGACCTTCCTCGGGGTGGCCGAGGGTGGTCCCTTCTCGGGGGAGGGCTGGGCCCTCACCCTCGGAGACTGCTCCCCCACCCTAATTCCAGGACCTCGGGCGGGGGAGGGTCGAGGCTCCCTTTCCACGGGCCTTGGGGGGCCCCCAGAGGAGGGGGGATGGACGTGGACTTTTGCGGTGGAGCAAGCGGCTCCACCTCGTCCACGTCCATCACGTCATAAATGTCCGCCGCCGGAGAGGCGGGGATGGTACGGGGGGGCGCTGCGGGGCGGCACTCCTAACGGCCGACGCCACGCCAGGCCCCCCGGCATGGCGGCCCCGCCTGCCGCTTCTTCCCCCCTCCTCTTCCTTTTGGAGGGGGAGGAGCACAACCCTGGGCGCCCAGCACATGACCGGCTGGGCGACCCAGGTACGACACACTCGGGGTTTTATAATTTTTTTTCATGCGCCCCATGCGCGTGAACGTGACCGGTGCCACCACAGCGGTAGCACCGGCCACCCCTATCTGCCCCCAGGGCATCGGGACTGGAGGTGTCCCGCCTCCAGGCACCGATGGCACCTGGGAGGGCGTGCCGATTTTAAACCTCCACCCGGGGTGAGCACCACCCCAGGCGGAGGCGACCCGCCGCGGCCAGTTTACGCACGGCCGCGAGCGGGCACTTAATCCAAATGGTGCCAAGTTCATTGGGGAGGTCCGGATTGGGCCAGTAGTGACCTGGCCCGCCGGACACTCCCCCACCTTGGCCACCCCATCCACCACGTGTTGCGTGGTGGTGGATTCATGACCGCTGAGGCGAGCCTCAGCGGTCTTCATGGGGCGGGCCACCCTGACGCCGTCCCCGCCGAAGAGTTCGGCGAGGCGTTCCGCCAGGGCGTCCGCCTTTCGGTACCGGAAGGGCCTCTCAACCAGAATCGATATTTGATGGACGATCTCCGATTGGCCCTTCCTGTACCGGCGTGACACTTTCTGTATTCACGTAGTGGGTAGGAATGCCGACCTCCTTGAGGTCGACATTCGCCACCGCCTTCCGCATGACCTCCGCATAGGAGGTCTTGCTCCCTGGGGCGACCGTTAGCGATACGGCCGCCCTCTTGGGAGGATGCGGAAGGCGGGGCTTCTCCTTGTGGGGTTTTGGGGGTGGGAGGGGGGGAGACAGGTGCCGAGGCACCCGTCTTCCCCCTTTTTCTTCCCCCCCACCCCCTTTCCCGTCTTCTGGCCCCCCTGGGGGCCAGAGGGTGCCGCCGCAGCACCGGTGGCGGGCCCCGTCCCCTCCGAGAGGGAGGTTGTGGGGCCACAGCCACCCGGCGCTGCGCCCTCTTGGCCTTCCTCCCCAGGACCGGCACTTCCCCCCCCTGGGCCGACGGAACGTCCCTCCCTGAGGAGGGGCGAGCTGGCCTGGTAGGGGGAGGGGCACCGGCTCCTGGGGCGGAAGAGCCGCGGGTCCCGCCCGCGCCTTTCCCCGTCCTGGTCGAAGGAACGTCCCTCCTCAAGGGGACGAGCTGGCCGGGTGGACGGGGGAGGCGGGGCAGGGGCCCTCGAAGCCGCCACCTTCTTTGTATTTTTATAAGAGAGATGGATCATTTTCCGGCCCCTCTTCCGCCTCACTAAGGGCGGAAGAGGAGAGGGCCCCACCCGGACGCCGTTCCGGAAGGGGGGCCCTTTCCTCGGGAGGGAGGACTTTCAGCCCCGCCCGCTGACGCCATCGCCATCTCTAAGAGACACGGAGACGGGCGATATCCTCGCCTCCACTGCCTTCGCCACCCGATCCGCCATCCCCTCTCCGTTCTCCGAGGAGGGCGGACGGGGGGACGCCCGCGCGGGGCGCCAATTGTGGAGAGGTCCGCGGGGACCTCTCCACGAGGCCCTGGAAGAAATCGGAGTCGCCGATGTATCCTCCTCCGGTCCTGTTTGGACTGATAGGGCCCCGTGGCCTCAGCGCCACGCTGGGGGTCTTTTAGACGGGGACGTTGATGCCCCTCCTCTCCGAGATGTTATTGGAGAGGAGGGCGTGCGCCTTGACCTTGTTGGGGCCAACCCCCCTTCCCACGCACCGCTGCGATGAGGGTCGCGACTGGGCCTCGAGGGCCTCGTTCGGGCCCTCAGTTCCGCCACTGCACCTCCAGTCGTTCTCCGGGACGAGGAGGCAACCCATTTGCGCGTGCTCAGGTCGCGACGCAGCTTATATTTTTTTGCCTCCCGCAACTTCCGGACGTAATGTCTTCAAAATAACATGGAGGTGGCGGGATGTGGAGGCGACCTTCTCTATCCGCGCCCAGGCCTCGATCGCCCGCGCGGATAAGTTGCCGCGGGGGCGTGAGGACGGAGCTCCGCGAGTTTCAGCTCCGCCTCGTCCCGCAGCGGAATCGCCGGCCTTTTGATGGCTCCTAGCCTTAACGGCCGGGTCATCCAAGGCCCTGATGGCGTCGGCTTCTTCCGCCATCAGGACCGCTTCTGCGTGGGCTCGTTTTGCCCCTGCGATCGCGAACGCTCCCCGGTTGTTGGGGGGCGGCCTCTCTTGCGCTTAATGGCGCCTCCGGAGTATTCGTTCCTCACCCAGCAGACGCTGGAGGTGTCACTGGCACCCTCCTCGATACTAGTTCGCTCATGGCGAGCTCTTTCTCGTCTGCCGAGGTCCGTCCCACTTGGGACCTCTTCCCTCCCCCATCGCGGAGACGGCCGAGCTCACACCCAAGCTCGCTCGCCGCTCCTGCGCCTCCTCGTCATTTTTTTTATATAAATTTTCAGGTTCCATAGTTGTTCCCACGAGTAAGGGTCGGAAGGGGTTGTCCACCCGGGCAGAGCCGCCATACCCGGGTAAGCCTAATACACCCTGGGGTTCGGCAGGTGCCCCAGGGGAGTGTCGCTAAAGACTGGCCAACCTCCCAGCCATGCATCCTCTCGGCGCGCACCATACCTTAGGATTGAGGGTAATTTTTTATAGAGGTTTTCTTCCTCGCAGGCCGGCCGGTGAAGGCAGGCCCTCAGGGTCCCTTGACGGCAACGTTCCACCACTACGCCCTGTGATGGTCGTTGAAGCCGCCAAGAGACTTACGGAATTAGGAGATGGATGGCGTTCATCCATCCCCAGCTCAGGCACCCCGGGTTCGCCAGACCCGTACCGCCGACCTTGCGGCCGACAGCCCCTGGGGTTGTGCCCTTTTTGATAACCGGGGTGGCACCTCCCCGGAGACGGCACCTGACACCAGGCTTACGGTTCCGTCCAAACCGGCGTGCTGTCCGCGGCTGCTTATTCGACAGGGTTGCCCCTGCTTATTTCGCAGCTACCCTTCAAAGACCCCTGACAATGAAGGGCGTTCCCCTATCCTGAACCCAGGCTACCCGGGGACGCCTCGGTTGTCAGACCTCCCCCGCAATCCGCCGAAGACCGAGACCCCGCCCCGCTCCAGACTGCCCAACGCACCAAACCTAACCCGCGCCTCCGTTAAAGAGACCCGCCAAGGCAGACCTCCCAGACCTAACCCAGACCTGTCGGACCTAACCCAGACCTAACCCATTTTTTTTTTTTTTTTTTTTAACGTGGGGGAAATCTTCAAAAGACACCCGCCGCCGTTGGGGCGGCGACGGGTAGTGCCGGATTTTTACCGGCTAAAACCCCCACGGTGACCACCATCTCGCCCGACTTCGGCGGCGGTCCGGGAACGACCAAACTAGGTCACACTACCGGACCGCCGCCTCGGGAGGTCCTCTTCCCCGACTGGGAAGAGTGGACCTCCTCCCAGTAGTGGGAAGAGGAATCCGTGCTCGCGGGGGAGCAGTCAAACGACTGCTCCCCACAGAGCGCCGACCTAGTCGGCGCTCCTGACTCCGCCGCATGGAAGGGTCACACTTCCATGCGGCAAACGTGGGCTATAACAAGGGGAGGGCGCGGCCCCAACCGCGGTCCTCCCCAAGCCCTCGGTGCCGCTCCCGACCGGCCAGGACCGAAGTCCCGGCACACGACGCCGGGGCGGCACCTACCTCCTCACTCGGGCGGAGCCCGGCACCAAAAAACTGGTGCCGGGTCCGCCCGCTTATCACGGTGGCGGGCCTCTTGGAGGGGGCCGCCTAAAACGGAGCCCCCTCCTGGCCCGCCTTCTCTCCTGCCGAGCGGGATCGGAAAACTCCCGATCCCGCTCGGCGGCCTCCTTCTGCGAAATAACGGTTTCGCAGAAGGAGGCCACCGCTCTCCAGGACCTCTCGCTCGCCAGCATTTCCGTAACAAGTGCTGGCGGCGAGAGGTCCTGGCCAATAACGGCCCGCAGACCTTCACGTGCCCAACCAAATGCTGGGCACTCCTCTACCGTGTGGCTGGGGGTGTCGACCACCCCCCCGCCACACGACAGGCACTCTGGTGTGGCCTCCGCTCCGATTTTGTGCAGGTACTCTCCGAAACAACCATGTCCGGAGAGCACCTGCGTCGTCCGGTAGGTGAGCCTACCGTGCCGACGATCCACCCACTCCTCCAAATGTGGGAGGATCGCGCCGACAGCTCGCTGGCGGGCGGCTCGATAATTTTCGAGCTCCGCCCGCCATTTCTAAGTGCGAGCTGCCGGGCCTGACGCCTCAGGTCACCGACCGACAGTCCTGCCGGATCCCCCTCGCCCCGGCGGAGTGACCGGACCCGTCGATAGACGCGGGCCTCGGCCTCCGCCTGCAGGTCGAAGGGGATTACCCCCGACAGGACTGCCGCCGCCTCATGGGAGATAGTGCGGTAACCACGTGCCACCCTGATGGCCATTCGCCGGTATACGCGGCGCAGCATTTCTCGGCTGCGCCGCCCGGCCACCAGGGACGGGGCCCAGACTGGGCACCCGTAAAGGCACATGGCCCGCACCACCCCCGTGTAGAGGCGGCGGACCCTCTCTTCAGGTCCCCCGATATTGGGCAGTAGCCGACCCAAGAGGGCGGCTACCCCCTCTACTCGGGGGACGAGTCGGTCAAAGTGACCCTCGAAGCGCCAGCGGCTGTCAATGTCCAGGCCGAGGTACTTAATCCGTTCCTCGACCTGGACAAAGACCGGCCCTACTCGGACGACCGACTGGGGCGGTCTCCGGGTCAGAGGCAGCCCATGAAACCAGGCTGCCTCCGTTTTCTCCGGAGACACTTGCAGCCCCAGCCGACGGACGGAGGCCACTACAGAGGCCACCCCTAACTCGGCAAGGCCCAGCAGCCTCTCCCATTCCTCCCCCACGGCTATCACGAGAGTGTCGTCTGCGTAGCAGACGACTGTGACGCCGTGAGGGAGCGCGGTGAGGAGAACCCGGTTGTACCCCAGGTTCCATAACAACGGTCCTAACACGGACCCCTGGGGTACACCGCGGTTCACCTCACGCGTTTCCACCCCGTACCGACCCGGGTACATTACCCGTCTGTCCCGGAGGTAGTCTGCCAGGAGTCTCCTCAGGTACGGGGGCACCTGATGGTCGACCAGTGCCCCCGCAATCCTGTCCCAGGGCAGGGAGTTGAAGGCGTTGGCGATGTCAAGAGACACCGCCAACGCCATCCCACCCCGGGAGACAGACTCATCCACGAGGGCCTTGACGTGATCGACCGCATCTACGGTCGATCGGCCCTCGCGGAAGCCGAACTGGCACGGTGCCAAGTTCGGACCTACACGGGACATATGCCCCCAGAGGCGGGAAGCTACTATTCGCTCGAAGAGCTTTCCCGCCTCATCAAGGAGGCATATGGGTCGGTACGCCTTGGGAGAGGCTGCCGACCTGCCACCCCCCTTGGGAAGCAGGACCATCGTGGCCCGCTTCCACAAGAGGGGGACCCGCCCCGCCTGAAGGCAGCTGTCGAACAGCCACCTCAGGCGGGGCCCGAGGACGCGTAAGGCCAAGGCTAACGCCTTGCCTGGGACGCCGTCTGGACCGGGGGCGGTATTTCGCCCCCTTAACTTGGCGACGGCGTCCCGGAACTCCTCATCGCTGACCGCGCATGGTGGCAGCGCGGTCAGCGCCGCCTCGAGCGGCTCCGGTGGTGGTCTGCCCCCCTCATCGAGGGGAAACAGTTTATTCACCACCGACCGGAGCACGGCGGGTTCCAGGCTCTCTGTGACGGAAGGACCCGCGGGGCGTAGGCGGCCCAGTACCAGACGGTACGGGCGACCCCACGGGTCAGCGTCCAGAGAGCCCAGGAGTTCCTCCCAGGCCGATGCCTTGGCCTCCCTGATGGCTCTCCGCAAGGCATTCGATGCGTCTCGATATGCCTCGCGGAGTGTGGCCTCCACCGCATGGTCGCGGACTGCTCGGCGGCGGGCCCTTGTCCACCGGCGTCGGGCCGCCACACTCTCTTCTCTGAGTGTGGCTATCTGGCCCGACCACCAGTAGACCGCCCGCCGCTGCACCCTCCTGACCCGGGGCATGGCGGCGTCACAAATTGCCGCCATTTGCCCCCGGAGCCAGGAGGCCTCCTCGTCCACGTCCGCGACTGGCTCCGGCCCGTACGAGGGCCAGGCCGCGGCATAGGAGGCCGCCATCAGCGCGTCCTCGTCCAGGTGCGTAAGCGCCCACCTCCTACGGGGGGGTGGGCCCCCAATTGGGGCCAACCCGCCTACATCAAACATGATGTAGAGGTGGTCGCTGAGGGTCGCGAGGTCATCTGCGACCCTCCACGCTCCAACACGTCGCGCGGCCGCCGGAGAAGCCCAGGACAAGTCCACTATGGACTCCCCCTGCGGCCGCACGCACGTGCTGGTAGATCCCCGGTTAAGGATCCGGAGATCCAGACCGGAGGACCAATCCACCAGCACATCCCCCCGTGGGTCGGCCCTAGGGGATCCCCAAGTTGGGGATTTGGCGTTAAAGTCCCCTAGGACCAACACTGGACGGGACAGGAGAGGGGTCAAAACCCTCCCCAGCCCATCCAGCAGCGACTCAAACTCCACGAGGGTCAGGCTGGGGAGGCATACACTCCGGCCAGCGTGACGCACCTGGACTCCACCACCACGAACCCGGCACCCCTACCGATTACCCGGAGGGGTGCCGAGTTCGTCGCGATCGCGACGGAGCCGCACAGATCCGCCGCCCAGTCAGGGCGATCGGGAACTCTGTACGGCTCCGCCGCGACCGCCAGGCCAATCCCCCACTCGGCCAGGGTTTGGACAAACAAGTCCTGTGCCCCAGCCGAGTGGTTGAGATTGGCCTGCAGCACCCTAACTGGAGGAGGAGGGGGCATTATCGGTTAGCCTTCCCCTCCTCCTCCAGGTTGGCGGCCGGTTCGGCCTCCATCTCTGTGCTGACAGGGCGGGTATTGCCCGCCCTTGTCAGCACCACCCTCGGTTGCCTACCGAGGATGTCCGCGAGCGACACCTTGTCCGCCAACCGCCGCCAATAGTCCTCCCCTCTCAAGGGACACCGACGACGCCCGCGGACGCAGACGTTCCTCGGGGTGGCCGTGGGTGGTCCCTTCTCGGGGGAGAGCTGGGCCCTCTCCCTCGGAGACTGCTCCCCCGCCCTTCTTCTTGGACTTGGGGCGGGGGAGGGTCGATGCTCCTCCTCTTTCCACGGGCCTGGATGGGCCCGCTACCGGAGGAGGGGGGATGGACGTGGACTTCTTTGGTGGAGCAAGCGGCTCCACCTCGTCCACGTCCATCACCATCCTCGCCGCCGGAGAGGCGGGGGATGGTACGGGGGGGCGCTGTGGCGCGGCACTCCCGGCCGGCGCCGCAGCTCCCCCGGCAGGCCCCGCCTGCTTCTTCTTCCCCCCCCCCTCCTCTTCCTTTTGGAGGGGGGAGGAGCACAACCCGGGGCGCCCAGCACATGGTTGGCTGGGCGACCCAGGTCGACGCAGACCGGGCACCTCGGGGGTGCCCGGCATGCGCGCGACACGTGACCGGTGCCACCACAGCGGTAGCACCGGCCACTCCTGTCTGCCCCCCCAGGGCATCGGGACTGGAGGTGTCCCACCTCCAGGCACCGATGGCACCTGGGAGGGCGTGCCGCCAGGACCTCCACCCGGGGTGAGCACCACCCCAGGCGGAGGCGGCCCGCCGCGGCCAGTTTGCGCACGGCCGCGAGCGGGCCCCAAACCCAAATGGTGCCAAGTCCAATTGGGGAGGTCCGGATTGGGCCAGTAGTGACCTGGCCCGCCGGACACTCCCCCACCTTGGCCACCGCCTCCACCACCTGTTGGGTGGTGGTGGCTTCGTCAAGACCGCTGAGGCGAGCCTCAGCGGTCTTCACGGGGCGGGCCACCCTGACGCCGTCCCCGCCGAAGAGTTCGGCGAGGCGTTGCGCCAGGGCGTCCGCCTTCTCGGTACCGGAAGGGCCCGGGATCTCTATGATGGAGGATCCCGATTGGCCCTTCCGGTACCTGACCTCCTGAATGCCGACCTCCTTGAGGTCGACATTCGCCACCGCCTTCCGCATGACCTCCGCATAGGAGGTCTTGCTCCCCGGGGCGACCGTTAGCGATACGGCCGCCCTCTTGGGAGAACGCGGAAGGCGGGGCTTCTCCTTGGGTTTTGGGGTGGGAGGGGGAGGGGAGACAGGTGCCGAGGCACCCGTCTTCCCCTTTCCCCTCTTCCCCCCCTTTCCCGTCTTCTGGCCCCCCTGGGGGCCAGAGGGTGCCGCCGCAGCACCGGTGGCGGGCCCCGCCCCCCTCCGAGAGGGAGGTTGTGGGGCCACAGCCACCCGGCGCTGCGCCCTCTTGGCCTTCCTCCCCAGGACCGATACCCACTCCCCCTGGGCCGACGGAACGTCCCTCCCTGAGGAGGGGCGAGCTGGCCTGGTAGGGGGAGGGGCACCGGTTCCCGGGGCGGAAGAGCCGCGGGTTCCGCCCGCGCCTTTCCCCGTCCTGGTCGAAGGAACGTCCCCCTGGGAAGGAGGACGAGCTGACCGGGTGGACGGGGGAGGCGGGGCAGGGGCCCGCACCTTCTTTCCCCTCTTCCGCCTCCTAAGGGCGGAAGAGGAGGGGGCCCCACCCTCCGTATCGGTGGAAGGAGGGGGCCCTTTCCTCCTAGGAGGGAGGGTTTCACCCGCCCGCTCCGCCATCTCTAAGAGAGGACGGAGACTGTATATATATCCTCGCCTCCACTGCCTCCGCCACCCGATCCGCCATCCCCTCTCCGTTCTCCAGGAGGGCGGAGGGGGGATCGGGGGCAACTGGAATCCGCGGGGACCTCTCCACACTGGAAGAAATCGGAGTGGTGTCTTCCTCCACACACAAACCTCGTGGCACACACACGCCACGCTGGGGGTCTTTTTAAAGACCCCGACGTTGATCCACACACTCCGTATTAAGTGGAGAGGAATTGTCACCTCCTTTAAAATCATATTAAATTTCTCCTGTACCATTATACCCGCTTTGCGATGAGGGTCGCGACCTGGGATCGTTGCGCCCTCAGCTCCGCCACTGCCACCTCCAAGTCCCGTTCCCGGGTGCAGGAGGAGGCCCGCTGCGCGTGCTCCGTCGCGACGCATTTGATGGGCAGCGCCGCCTCCCGCAACTTCCGGACGTAAGTCCCATGGAGGTTGCGGGAGGTGGGCGACCTTCTCTATCCGCGCGGCCTCCTCGATCGCCCGCGCGGATAAGTCCGCTGCGGGGGCGTGACCGAGCTCCCCGCGGAGCTCCGCCTCGTCCCGCAGCGGAATTGCCGACTGGATGGCGGTAGCCTTAACGGAAGGGTCATCCAAGGCCCTGATGGCGTCGGCTTCGTCCGCCATCAGGACCGATTCTGCGTGGGCCCTTTTTGCCCTCGCGAGGCCCACGTACTCCCCGGTTGTTGGGGGGCGGCCTCTCTTCGCACAACGGCAAACTGGCTGCCAGCAACGCTGGAGGTGTCGCTGGCACCCTCCTCGAGTTCGCTCATGGCGAGCGAACTCTCTCCTCTCCTACGTCCCTTTGCAGGGACCTCTCCCTTCTAATCGCCGAGACGCCGAGCTCACCCCCAAGCTCGCTCGCCGCTCCTTCCTCCTCGTCCGTCATTTTATTTAATAAATTTGCGGTTCCATAATTGTTCCCACGAGTATGGTCGGAAGGGGTGGTCCACCCGGGCAGAGCCGCCATCTTCCAAGCCTGCAGCACCCTGGGGTTCTGCAGGTGCCCCATTTTTTGGTCGCTAAGGACTGCCAACCTCCCAGCCATGCATCCTCTCGGCGCGCACCATACCTTAGGATTGAGGGTAATTTTTTATAGGTTTTCTTCCTCGCAGGCCGGCCGGTGAAGGCAGGCCCTCCAACCCTTGACGACAACGTTCCACCACTACGCCCTGTGATGGTCGTTGAAGCCGCCAAGAGACTTACGGAATTAGGAGATGGATGGCGTTCATCCATCCCCAGCTCAGGCTCGCCCGGGTTCGCCAGACCCGTACCGCAGACCATGCGGCCGACAGCCCCTGGGGTTGTGCCCTTTTGATGACCGGGGTGGCACCTCCCCGGTTTATCGGGCGTTATTCCTTCGACCCGTAGCCACGGGTGTCCCCTTCCAAACCGGCGTGCTGTCCGCGGCTGCTTATTCGTCGCGGTTACCCCCGCTTATTTCAGATTCTCCTCAAACACACACAGGGGAGAGACTTCTATCCGCTTCTGGGCTGTGGTCGGAGCCGGAGGGGGGGGTTTGAGGCCGCTCTGTAAGCTCCATTTCCGAGAGCACTATGTCCCTGCGTTTCGGCACATTTTCTCTGCCTTCAACCCGGGGTTGTTTTTTTTTTTTTTTTTTTTTTTTTTCCAGGGAGGGCCTCGCAAGATTGCGCTTGTCGCTTCCCACTCGGTGTTGCCTGCGGTGTCGGGGTTTTGGGGAAGCCATTGGCGATCTTTCCCCCGTACCTCCCATTTACGGCACGCCCACTGACACACACACCTGAACAAGTTGCTCCGTCTCTTGTGCATCCCGTGCAGCCCTGGCAGTTTTGCGCATGACGCCCGGATCCACGGTCTCATTTCTCCCTCAACACCTTATTAACCTCTTGCCAGGTTACCTGCATTCTTTGTAAGAAGTCCACTACAGCCCCGAGTAGTACACAGATACTCTCGGGAGAGACTTAGAGGTTTGGGGCTCTGGTATTGTCCCCTTCGGCGTCGCAAAAATTTCATCTTCCGGAGATGCTGGCTCCGAATTCAAACGTGGGTGAGGGGGGGGTTTCATCCACCCGACGGCCTCGCCTTGCCACTTGTTTCCGCAGGCTGCCCTTCCCCTTCTTCTTTTTTGGTGGTGGCCATGGCTTTCGAGACAGGATCTCCATCTCGCTTGCCAGACATGTCCACCACTCTACGTCCGACGGTCCCGGCTGTCCGAAGATGGACCGGGTAGTGGTGGGGATTTTTCCTTCCGAAGGTCTTTAAAGTGTTCCATATTTCATATACGGCAGGGTCCGGCCGAAGCCTCGCCCCGCCTCCGATTTATATGGGGAAAGGGAAGTCCACCCCGGGGTCACAGCCCCACCCCGGGCAAGCCTAATACACCCTGGGGGTCCCAGGGGTGGTCTCTAGGCGGCCAACTAACCCATGGCCCCGCATGCGTCACTTACGATCCGCATGCGCCCCTACTAGGCGAGCACCATACCGTTCAGGGAGGGTGATTTTTTAGGAAGGCCGGCCGGGAATCCGTGCACGGGTCCCTTGACGGCAACGTTCCACCACTACGCCCTGTGATGGTCACACAGGAACACACACAGGTGGATGGCGTTCATCCACCCCCAGCTAGGGCACCCCGGGTTCGCCAAACCCGTACCGCGGACCACGACGGATACCGGACTCCGCCTGGTGACCGGGGTGGAACCTCCCCGGAGACGGCACCTGACACCAGGCTTGTTCCGTCCAAACCGGCGTGCTGTCCGCGGCTGCTTATTCGACGGCCGCTTATATCGCAGCTACCCTTCAAAGAACCATGACAAGCGTTCCCCTATCCGCAACCCGGGGACGGAGGCCCACGCAAGGCCTCCGCCACACATGTCCTGCGGTCATCCCACGCCTGATCAGGTAGGTATAATTCATGCTCAGGAACCCGCTTCCAGATGGATCCTCGCGTCTCACACCCGAAGTCCCGGCACACGACGGCGTACCGGGTCGTTTGGGACCGCACCATTTCCCACAGGTACTCAAGGACCCATCAGAAGGAAGAACTACGTTGCTGCGAGAATGGCCCCATACAAAGAAAGGTAAGTACGGTACACCCGGACTCGATCGGCGGGTAAGACCGATACTGGCTTTCCTCACTTCTTTTGCAGGTACTGCGACATCCACCAGAAAGCAGAGCAGCCATCGCCCCGAATAAAGCAGAGGAGTTTCCTCCACCTGACCAGGCGTGGACACCCCTGCTCGGCACTGCGGACCGAGAGACCTACCCCATTTTTAACGTGGGGGAAATCTTCAAACGACACCCGCCGCCGTTGGGGCGGCGGCGGGTAGTGCCGTTTTTTTTACCGGCTAAAACCCCCACGGTCATCTCGCCCGACTTCGGCGGCGGTCGGGAACGACCACACTAGGTCACACCCGGACCGCCGCCTCGGAGGGCTGGGAAAGAGTGGACCTCCTCCCAGTCGTGGGATGAGGAATCCGTGCTCGCGGGGTAGCAAGTCATAAATGACTGCTCCCCCACGGAGCGCCGACAAAGTCGGCGCGCCTGACTCCGCCGCATGGAAGGGTCACACTTCCATGCGGCAAACGTGGGCTATAACAAGGGGAGGGCGCGGCCCCAACCGCGGTCCTCCCCAAGCCCTCGGTGCCGCTCCCGACCGGCCAGGACCGAAGTCCCGGCGCACGACGCCGGGGCGGCACCTACCTCCTCACTCGGGCGGAGCCCGGCACCAAAACTGGTGCCGGGTCCATCACGGTGGCGGGCCTCTTGGAGGGGGCCGCCTAAAACGGAGCCCCCTCCTGGCCCGCCTTCTCTCCTGCCGAGCGGGATCGGAAAACTCCCGATCCCGCTCGGCGGCCTCCTTCTGCGAAATAACGGTTTCGTGTCCACCGCTTCCAGGACCTCTCGCTCGCCAGCATTGCCGTAACAAGTGCTGGCGGCGAGAGGTCCTGGCCAATAACGGCCCGCAGACTTTCACGTGCCCAACCAAATGCTGGGCACTCCTCTATCGTGTGGCTGGGGGTGTCAACCACCCCCCCCCCCCACGACAGGCACTCTGGTGTGGCCTCCGCTCCGATTTTGTGCAGGTACTCTCCGAAACAACCATGTCCGGAGAGCACCTGCGTCGTCCGTAGAAAGAGCCTACCGTGCCGACGATCCACCCACTCCTCCAAATGTGGGAGGATCGCGCCGACAGCTCGCTGGCGGGCGGCTCGATAATTATCGAGCTCCGCCCGCCATTTTCTAAGTGCGAGCTGCCGGGCCTGACGCCTCAGGTCACCGACCGACAGTCCTGCCGGATCCCCCTCGCCCCGGCGGAGTGACCGGACCCGTCGATAGACGCGGGCCTCGGCCTCCGCCTGCAGGTCGAAGGGGATTACCCCCGACAGGACTGCCGCCGCCTCATGGGAGATAGTGCGGTAACCACGTGCCACCCTGACGGCCATTCGCCGGTATACGCGGCGCAGCATTTCTCGGCTGCGCCGCCCGGCCGCCAGGGACGGGGCCCAGACTGGGCACCCGTAAAGGCACATGGCCCGCACCACCCCCGTGTAGAGGCGGCGGACCCTCTCTTCAGGTCCCCCGATATTGGGCAGCAGCCGACCCAAGAGGGCGGCTACCCCCTCTACTCGGGGGACGAGTCGGTCAAAGTGACCCTCGAAGCGCCAGCGGCTGTCAATGTCCAGGCCGAGGTACTTAATCCGTTCCTCGACCTGGACAAAGACCGGCCCTACTCGGACGACCGACTGGGGCGGTCTCCGGGTCAGAGGCAGCCCATGAAACCAGGCTGCCTCCGTTTTCTCCGGAGACACTTGCAGCCCCAGTCGACGGACGGAGGCCACTACCGCGGCCACCCCCGCCTCGGCAAGGCCCAGCAGCCTCTCCCATTCCTCCCCCACGGCTATCACCAGAGTGTCGTCTGCATAGCAGACGACTGTGACGCCGCGAGGGAGCGCGGTGAGGAGAACCCGGTTGTACCCCAGGTTCCACAACAACGGTCCTAAGACGGACCCCTGGGGTACACCGCGGTTCACCTCCCGCGTTACCACCACGTACCGACCCGGGTATATTACCCGTCTGTCCCGGAGGTAGTCTGCCAGAACCCTCCTCAGGTACGGGGGCACCTGGTGGTCGACCAGTGCCCCCGCAATCCTGTCCCAGGGCAGGGAGTTGAAGGCGTTGGCGATGTCGAGAGACACCGCCAACGCCATCCCACCCCGGGAGACAGACTCATCCACGAGGGCCTTGACGTGATCGACCGCATCTACGGTCGATCGGCCCTCGCGGAAGCCGAACTGGCACGGTGCCAAGTTCGGACCTACACGGGACAGATGCCCCCAGAGGCGGGAAGCTACGATTCTCTCGAAGAGCTTTCCCGCCTCGTCAAGGAGGCATATGGGTCGGTACGCCTTGGGAGAGGCTGCCGGCTTGCAACCCCCCTTGGGAAGCAGGACCATCGTGGCCTGCTTCCACAAGAAGGGGACCCGCCCCGCCTGAAGGCAGCTGTCGAACAGCCACCTCAGGCGGGGCCCGAGGACGCGTAAGGCCAAGGCTAGTGCCCTGCCTGGGACGCCGTCTGGGCCGGGGGCGGTATTCCGCCCCCTTAGCTTGGCGACGGCGTCCCGGAACTCCTCGTCGCTGACCGCGCATGGTGGCAGCGCGGCCAGCGCCGCCTCGAGCGGCTCCGGTGGTGGTCTGCCCCCCTCATCGAGGGGGAACAGTTTATTCACCACCGACCGGAGCACGGCGGGTTCCAGGCTCTCCGTGACGGAAGGACCCGCGGGGCGTAGGCGGCCCAGTACCAAACGGTACGGGCGACCCCACGGGTCAGCGTCCAGAGAGCCCAGGAGTTCCTCCCAGGCAGATGCCTTGGCCTCCCTGATGGCTCTCCGCAAGGCATTCGATGCGTCTCGATATGCCCCGCGGAGTGTGGCCTCCACCGCATCGTCGCGGACTACTCGGCGGCGGGCCCTTGTCCACCGGCGTCGGGCCGCCACACTCTCTTGTCTGAGTGTGGCTATCTGGCCCGACCACCAGTAGACCGCCCGCCGCTGCACCCTCCTGACCCGGGGCATGGCGGCATCACAAATTGCCGCCATTTCAGGAGGCCTCCTCGTCTACGTCCGCGACTGGCTCTGGCCCGTAAGAGGGCCAGGCCGCGGCATAGGAGGCCGCCATCAGCGCGTCCTCGTCCAGGTGCGTAAGCGCCCACCTCCTACGGGGGGGGGGGCCCCCAATTGGGGCCACCCCGCCTACATCAAACATGATGTAGAGGTGGTCGCTGAGGGTCGCGAGGTCATCTGCGACCCTCCACGCTCCAACACGTCGTGCGGCCGACGGAGAAGCCCAGGACAAGTCCACTATGGACTCCCCCTGTGGCCGCACACACGTGCTGGCAGATCCCCGGTTGAGGATCCGGAGATCCAGACCGGAGGACCAATCCACCAGCACATCCCCCCGTGGGTCGGCCCTAGGGGATCCCCAAGTTGGGGATTTGGCGTTAAAGTCCCCTAGGACCAACACTGGACGGGACAGGAGAGGGTTCAGAACCCTCCCCAGCCCATCCAGCAGCGACTCAAACTCCACGAGGGTCAGGCCGGGGGAGGCATACACTCCGGCCAGCGTGACGCACCTGGACTCCACCACCACGAACCCGGCACCCCTACCGATCACCCGGAGGGGTGCCGAGTTCGTTGCGATCGCGACGGAGCCGCACAGATCCGCCGCCCAGTCAGGGCGGTCGGGAACTCTGTACGGCTCCGCCGCGAGCCAGGCCAATCTGCCACTCGGCCAGGGCTTGGACAAACAAGTCCTGAGCCCCAGCGGAGTGGTTCAGATTGGCCTGCAGCACTAACTGGAGGAGGAGGAGCCATTATCGGTTGGCCTTCCCCTCCTCCTCCAGGTTGGCGGCCGGCTCGGCCTCCATTTCATGGCTGACAGGGCGGATATTCTCCGCCCTTGTCAGCACCACCCTCGGTTCCTTGGACCCGAGGATGTCCGCAGCGCCACCATCGACGCCCGCCGCCAACGCCGCCGAAACAAGGGGGCCTCGGACCACGCCCGCGGACGCAGACCTTCCTGGGCGGGCCCTCTCCCTCGGAGACTGCTCCCCCGCCCTTATTCATGGACCTGGGGCGGGGGAGGGTCGCGATCCTCCTCCCCTCCGCGGGCTTGGCGGGGCCCGCTACCGGGGGAGGGGGGGTGGACGTGGACTTTTTAGGTGGAGCAGCCGGCTCCACCTCGTCCACGTCCATCCTCATCGACGCCGCTGGAGGGGCAGGGGATGGTACGGGGGGGCGCTGCGGCTCGGTACTCCCGGCCGACGCCGTCGCACCCCCGGCAGGCCCGGCCTGCCTCTTCTTCCTCCTCTTCCTTTTGGAGGGGGGGTGGAGCACAACCCTGGGCGCCCAGCACATGATTTGCCGGGCGCCCCAGGTCGACACAGACCGGGCACCTCGGTGGTGCCCGGCATTTCGCGACGACCGTGACCGGTGCCACCCATCGGTAGCACCGGTCACCCCCTGCCCCCCCAGGGCATCGGGACTGGAGGTGTCCAACCTCCAGGCACCGATGGCACCTGGGAGGGCGTGCCGCCAGGACCTCCACCCGGGGTGAACACCACCCCAGGCGGAGGCGGCCCGCCGCGGCCAGTTTGCGAACGGCCGCGAGCGGGCATCTCACCCATATGGTGCCAAGTCCATTGGGGGAGGTCCGGATTGGGCCAGTGGTGACCTGACCCGCCGGACACTCCCCCACCCTGGCCACCGCCTCCACCACCTGTTGGGTGGTGGTGGACTCCTCAAGACCGCTGAGGCGAGCCTCAGCGGTCTTCATAGGGCGGGCCACCCTGACGCCGTCCTCGCCGAAGAGTTCGGCGAGGCGTTGCGCCAGGGCGTCCGCCTTTTCGGTACCGGAAGGGCCCGGAATCTCTATAATAGACGACCCGGATTGGCCCTTCCGGTACCTGACCTCCTCGATGCCAACCTCTTTTAAGTTGACATTAGCCACCGCCTTCCGCATGACCTCCGCATAGGAGGTCTTGCTCCCCTGGGCGACCGTTAGCGACACGGCCGCCCTCTTGGGAGCACGCGGAAGGCGGGGCTTCTCTTCTTTGTGGTGGTGGGGGGAGGGGAGGGGAGACAGGTGCCGAGGCACCCGTCTTCCCCTTTTCTTCTTCCCCCCACCCGCCTTTCCCGTCTTCTGGCCCCCCTGGGGGCAGGGGGTGCCGCCGCAGCACCGGTGGCGGGCCCCGCCCCCTCCGAGAGGGAGGTTGTGGGGCCACAGCCACCCGGCGCTGCGCCCTCTTGGCCTTCCTCCCCAGGACCGACACCCACTCCCCCCGGGCCGACGGAACGTCCCTCCCTGAGGAGGGGCGAGCTGGCCCGGTAGGGGGAGGGGCGCCGGCTCCTGGGGCGGAAGAGCCGCGGGCCCCGCCCGCGCCTTTCCCCGTCCTGGCCGAAGGACCGCCCTCCTCACGGGGAGGACGAGCTGGCCGGGTGGACGGGGGAGGCGGGGCAGGGGCCCGCACCCTTACTCCTCTTCCGCCTCCTAAGGGCGGAAGAGAGGACCCCACCCTCCGTATCAGTGGAAGGGGGGGCCCTTTCCTCCTGGGAGGGAGGATTTCACCCGCCCGCTCCGCCATCTCCAGGAGAGGACGGAGACGGGCGAGTATCCTCGCCTCCACTGCCTCCGCCACCCGATCCGCCATCCCCTCTCCGTTCTCCGAAGAGGGCGGAGGGGGGGACGTCCGGGGGCGGGGGACTTTACGTGGAGAGGTCCGCGGGGACCTCTCCACGAGGCCCTGGAAGAAATCGGAGTCGGTATCCTCCTCCGGTCCTCCAGGGCCTCGTGGCCTCACCGCCACGCTGGGGGTCTTAGACCCCGACGTTGATGCCCCTCCTCTCCGAGATGTTATTGGAGAGGAGGGGGTCGCCTCCTTTGTTCGGACCGGGTTGGGAGGGGTAACCCCCTTCCCACGCCCCGCTGCGATGAGGGTCGCGACCTGGGCCTCCAGGGCCTCATTCTTCGCCCTCAGCTCCGCCACTGCCACCTCCAAGTCCCGTTCCCGGGACGAGGAGGCGGCCCGCTGCGCGTGCTCCGTGGCGACGCACCTCACCATCTGCGCCGCCTCCCGCAACTTCCGGACGTACGTCCCATGGAGGTTGCGGGAGGTGGAAGCCCTATTTGATCCGCGCGGCCTCCTCGATCGCCCGCGCGGATAAGTTTGCCGCGGGAGCGTGACGGAGCTCCGCGAGAAGCTCCGCCTCGTCCCGCAGCGGAATTGCCGACTTGGATGGGACCCGAGCCTTAACGGCCGGGTCATCCAAGCCCTGATGGCGTCCGCCTCGTCCGCCATCAGGACCGCTTCTGCGTGGGCCCTTTTTTGCCCTCGCGAGGCCCACGTACTCCCCGGTTGTTGGGGGGCGGCCTCTCTTGCGCTTTACGGCGCCTCCTGAGGTGCCAGCAACGCTGGAGGTGTCGCTGGCACCTTCCTCGAGTTCGCTCAAGGCGAGCGAACTCTCTTCACCTGTGTCCCTCTGCAGGGACCTCTCCCCTCGAATCGCCGAGACGGCCGAGCTCACCCCGAAGCTCGCTCGCCGCTCCTGCACCTCCTCGTCCGTCATTTTATTAATGTTTTGCGGTTCCATAATAGTTCCCACGAGTATGGTCGGAAGGGGTGGTCCACCCGGGCAGAGCCGCCATACCCGGGTAAGCCTAATACACCCTGGGGTTCGGCAGGTGCCCCAGGGGAGTTTGGTCGCTAAAGACTGGCCAACCTCCCAGCCATGCATCCTATCGGCGCGCACCATACCTTAGGATTGAGGGTAATTTTTTATAGAGGTTTTCTTCCTCGCAGGCCGGCCGGTGAAGGCAGGCCCTCCGGGTCCCTTGACGGCAACGTTCCACCACTACGCCCTGTGATGGTCGTTGAAGCCGCCAAGAGACTTACGGAATTAGGAAATGGATGGCGTTCATCCATCCCCAGCTCAGGCACCCCGGGTTCGCCAGACCCGTACCGCCGACCTTGCGGCCGACAGCCCCTGGGGTTAACCCATTTTTTTTTTTTTTTTTTTTTTTTTTTTTTTTTTTTTTTTAACGTGGGGGAAATCTTCCAAAGACACCCGCCGCCGTTGGGGCGACGGCGGGTTGTGTCGGATTTTTACCGACTAAAACCCCCACGGTGACCACCATCTCGCCCGACTTCGGCGGCGGTCCGGGAACGACCAAGCTAGGTCACACTACCGGACCGCCGCCTCGGGGAGGTCCTCTTCCCCGACTGGGAAGAGTGGACCTCTTCCCAGTCGTGGGAAGAGGAATCCGTGCTCGCGGGGGAGCAAGTCAGAGATGACTGCTCCCCCACAGAGCGCCGACTAAGTCGGCGCTCCTGACTACGCCGCATGGAAGGGTCACCCTTCCATGCGGCCAACGTGGGCTATAACAAGGGGAGGACGCGGCCCCAACCGCGGTCCTCCCCAAGCCCTCGGTGCCGCTCCCGACCGGCCAGGACCGAAGTCCCGGCACACGACGCCGGAGCGGCACCTACCTCCTCCTCGGGCCCGGAGCCCGGCACCAAAAAATTGGTGCCGGGTCCGCCCGCTTATCACGGTGGCGGGCCTCTTGGAGGGGGCCGCCTAAAACGGAGCCCCCTCCTGGCCCGCCTTCTCTCCTGCCGAGCGGGATCGGAAAACTCCCGCTCCCGCGCGGCGGCCTCCTTCTGCGAAATAACGGTTTCGCAGAAGGAGGCCACCGCTCTCCAGGACCTCTCGCTCGCCAGCATTGCCGTAACAAGTGCTGGCGGCGAGAGGTCCTGGCCAATAACGGCCCGCAGACCCTCACGTGCCCAACCAAATGCTGGGCACTCCTCTACGGTGTGGCTGGGGGTGTCAACCACCCCCACGCCACACGACAGGCACTCTGGAGTGGCCTCCGCTCCGATTTTGTGCAGGTACTCTCCGAAACAACCATGTCCGGAGAGCACCTGCGTCGTCCGGTAGGTGAGCCTACCGTGCCGACGATCCACCCACTCCTCCAAATGTGGGAGGATCGCGCCGACAGCTCGCTGGCGGGCGGCTCGATGATTCACGAGCTCCGCCCGCCATTTCCTAAGTGCGAGCTGCCGGGCCTGACGCCTCAGGTCACCGACCGACAGTCCTGCCGGATCCCCCTCGCCCCGGCGGAGTGACCGGACCCGTCGATAGACGCGGGCCTCGGCCTCCGCCTGCAGGTCGAAGGGGATTACCCCCGAGGACTGCCGCCGCCTCATGGGAGATAGTGCGGTAACCACGTGCCACCCTGATGGCCATTCGCCGGTATACGCGGCGCAGCATTTCTCGGCTGCGCCGCCCGGCCACCAGGGACGGGGCCCAGATTGGGCACCCGTAAAGGCACATGGCCCGCACCACCCCCGTGTAGAGGCGGCGGACCCTCTCTTCAGGTCCCCCGATATTGGGCAGTAGCCGACCCAAGAGGGCGGCTACCCCCTCTACTCGGGGGACGAGTCGGTCAAAGTGACCCTCGAAGCGCCAGCGGCTGTCAATGTCCAGGCCGAGGTACTTAATCCGTTCCTCCAGGGTACAGGCATCGCCCCAGCTCCCCTCGGAACTACTATCGTATTGCATCGCGGGAGCTAGGATATATTCTTATATGCCCCAACGCCATTTTCGGGTATGTCTTCCTACCATTCGCTAGGTCTAAAATCTTATCTATTCCGCCGCTCTAGGATCCGTTCGTGCCTTTCTCTTTCCTTCATTACAATATATGCAAATTGTTGGTAGGCTTTCCATGTTTGTGGTGTGTTCGTAATTTTATCAACCAAATTGCTAACGGATATTTGTCCTCCAAGTTCTGCACACAAGTTGCGCCTCTCCTGTTCCCATTTTGGGCAGTGGAAAATAAGGTGTTCGGGGTCATCTTTGAAATACCCGCAATCCCAGCATGCTTCCGTGACCGATTTGTTTATACGGCGCCTATATTTATTAAAAATACCGTGTCCCGTCAACGTTTGCATGGTCCAATAGTCTTGGGTATAATCATTGTTGCTTTTACACTGAAACGTTTCAACCCTTGCAATTAGCCGGTGTGTCCAATTATCACTATCGAACCGGTCCCATTGTACTTGCCATGATTGTATGGTTTTCTTGTATATAGCTGTTTTCGCGTTGTTATATTCTTTATTACCTTTATCCCGTATTTTATCTTTCCACGCTATCCTCAGGTTATATAATTCCGTTCTCTGTACAATCTTAAGAGCTAACGGCAGTCTTCCGGTGAGAACGCATAAAGCTTCGTATGCAGTTGTACGGTATGCGGTTGTCGTCCTGACTAACGCAGATCGTTGCGCCTTCCTGATCAAATCTCTATTCGTAGAGAGCTGCAACACTGTAGACCAAGCTGGTGAGGCGTACAGGACGACGGACTCCCATACGTTATAGTACAAGTTTCGTGCCATTCTAGATGGTCCTCGTGCGTTCGGGAGGAGTCTCGTTAAGGCCCCAACCATTTTCTCTGCTGCTGCCGTCACTCTCTCCAGATGGGCCCTATACCTTCGGAAGTTATCGAAGTCCACCCCTAAGTATTTTAGAGTATCCCGGCTCCAAATGATGTTGTCACTTATATTAATTTCAATGATCTTTGGCACACGCTTAGCTGTCAGTAATATTATTCCTGTTTTTTCAACGGCAATCGTAAGTTTGTTGTCCTCAAACCACGACTGAACCACGGACATAACTCGGTTTATCCTTGTCTGTATCTGGGCTATATTATCCGATTGTACGACAATCGCCAGATCGTCGGCGTATGCGATTGCCTCGCAGTTAGGAATCGGCTCGATCATTCTTAGGACCCCGTCGTACATAATATTCCAAAGGAGAGGACTCAACACTGCCCCTTGCGGCACACCTGCATAGATCTGCCTTTCTACCAGGCCAAGTTTTGTATATATATACGCAGTCCGTTCATTAAAGTAATCCCTAATCAATGTCAGGATCCGTTGTGACACCCCTCTTTTGGCTAATTCGTTGAGCACGAGTGATCCGTCCAGCGTATTGAACGCATTGCGAACATCGATACTAATAAGGGTGCAAATTTTACCTTTCTCCCGGCACTTGTCCGCAAAGCTGTTCACCGGGAAATCGCTTCCACCGTACCCATTCCACGTCGGAAGCCGTATTGCGACCGGTGAAAAGGGTCTTGTCCGATCTGGGATTCAATGATCCCTTTAAAAATATATTCCCAGCATTTCGAAAGTGCTGGAAGCACACTAATTGGTCGGTAGCCCCTCGGATCCGCACCGCTTTTTCCGGGTTTAGGGATTAAAATCACCCGGGCTGTTTTCCAGATCGTAGGGATCCTTCCTCGATTTAATATATCTAAGGCCATATCCTTTATGACCGATGGTCTATATTTCACGATAGCCGCCATAACTTCTACGGGTACAGCATCAACTCCAGGGGCTTTACCAGGTTTTAATTTGGCCACGGCAGACTGGATCATCTCCAGGTTCAATATATTTTCGGTAATCTCGGGGTGTACTTCCCGCAGTGGGTTCTCGTCGGTGTGATGAATTGAACTCGAAGTTGGGTTGGTTACAAAAAGAACGTCAATAATTTGTTTCACTTGTTCTTGTGAAAGTTGTGTTGTAATCGAGTCTTTCTTCAACTTGGCCATAACAACTTGGTAAGGGCGGCCCCATGGGTCTTTGTCGATGGTAGAGCAAAATTCCCTCCAGGCCCGTTCCTTGCTTCTGAAAATAGCTGTTTGGAGGCCCTTCCGAGCTAGCCTAAAAGACTCCTTGAAATGCTCCAGATCTGGCTTCATCTTCTTTCTCGCTCTTTGGTACCGTCTCCTAGCCTTTATAGTTGTCTTCCGTAACTCGTTGATTTCGTCCGTCCACCAATAATTGATTCGACGCCGTCCTGATGGAATAAATTTCTTTTTTAGGGTCATCGTACAGGTCTCTTCTATCGCTCGCTGGATAATTCCCGCTTCGCCGACTTCTGCACGCTGCCTAATATAGTCTTCTCTGGCCAGCAGATCATCGAAACAGCGAACAATTTCTTCGGTGTTCATTGTTTTAGTTGAGTATGGCGCCCATAACACGGGTAGATCATCATTTGTGTGTTTTGGATCAAAGGTGTGAATTACGTACAGGTGGTCAGATGCGGAGAAAATTTCATGCGCCACCCTCCCACCCCTGTAGGAATTCACTAAGCCCCTCTCCATGGACAAGATATCAATAAATGACCTATTTCTTCTACCTAAGCTTCCGGGGTGGTCATAGGTATACGGTTCATTAATTGTCGCCGGAACGATGTCTAATTTTGCGAAAAGACTTAGCATGCATGACCCCCTGTAGTTAGTGGCTACGCCTCCCACATTGGGGACTTTGCATTATAATCCCCGACGATTACAATCGCTTTACCAGACTTGTGTCGCTGGGTAATAATCGATTCCAGGGTAGCCAGATACGCGAGAAAATCTGTCTTAGTGACACTCGGGGGACAATAGCCCGCAATGACCACGATGTGATTCACTTCCACGACCACGAGACCAGGGTGGACTTCTATCGATCCGTGTAGGGAGAAATGTCCGTTGTAGCCCGTTACCCAAACAGAGGCCAGATTTGCCGGATCATTTATCCATCCGGGACCTTGGCTGTAAGGTTCTGCTATAACAACCACGTCGAAGTTGCCAGTCGCTGCATATTGGGGCATCAGGCTTTCCGCCAGCTTACACCTATTCAGGTTAATTTGGGCTATCCTCATAACTCTTTGGTGTTCTGTCCACCAATTTCCATCCGATACGTGGGGCAGTTTAGTGACGCCGCAACATGTCGGGCCCTACTCTCTTGTATCCCCCGGGCTACGCATAGGATACATCGAGGTGTATTCACACAATTCCCAATAATATGGTCCTCTGCTCCGCATTTGCGGCATAACTCCTTATCAGGCCCAAGGACTGTACACATATTTCCAATATGCCCCAGGGAATGACAACGGAAGCACCTGATCACTTTGGGAAGTACTTTGGCGCTTGCCATTGTTAGACCTGTTTTAATTTTCAGAAGATCGGTCTTCCTTGGGAACATATTTGCAGGTATCTCGGCAATAGCTTGTTGAACTCCTGCTGGGGTTGCCCTTAGCACCCTAACTTTTATGTCAGCTACGTCTTCTCGGCCTAATGCCTTTGCAATATCTGAGGCAAGCTCTTCTTTAGAGGTCAGGGGGGACATTACGGATTTCGATACTACACTTTTCCTGTAGTACCGAAACTACTTCATCATCCCCTAACGCCACTCGAAGATCCGTCGCCATTTGACCCGTGTCTACATTTCTGGGGCACTCTATTAATATATGTCCAGCTCTGGTTCTCCTGACGCGTCTAATGTCTTTCAGGATAGCCCGTCCTTTTTCGCTGAGCTTCTTATAGGACTCCAAGTAGTTGGACGCTTCAGTGACCGTGATAAGTATTGCCTCTGGCCTAATCCGGGTTCTCCGCGCCACCCCTACTTTTGCGCTTTGCTCCTGCTCTTTCGGGTCTGTCCTCTTTGGTGCTCTCGACTCTGGCGCCTTCCTAGGGGACCGACGTCTGTACGCCACCGCGGTGAACCCTTCCTCGGTGGCTTCACTCTCCACCGCACTTGGGGTATCCTGTGCCGTAACTGCAGCATAGGACATTTGCCTCGACTTCTTCTGTTCTTCGTTCCCGAGGGGGGAAACGAATTTCCTTTTACTAATTTTCCCGGCTGGAGTAGGGATTGAGACCGTACGCACGCCATCTTTTGTACTCCGAGTTGCTCTACGCGGTTCCGTCTGGCTTTTTACACTCTTCATCACCTTGGGGAGCGGTGGAGGTCTAGGGATGATTGGTGTAGGAGGGGTAACCTGGGTGTTTACCGACCTTTGTTCCCTTGTCACTATCGGGGCTTCTATATTATCCGGTCTATCCGCCCGGTGCTCCTGAACGACCTCTTGTAGGAGTTCTTGTACCTCATAAGCATCTCGAGCAGCTCTCGTACTCAGCCGCATGGTCCTCGGATCCAGCGTTTCATTGTGCTTGAGGGCGGACGCTAATTCCTCGCACATGGAGGCCAGTCTGGATATTATTTTTAATGACGATCCTAGACGTCTTTGCACGGAATCTGTCGGTGGTGTCATTTGCTCTCTCGGTGGTAATATATTGAGTCATGAATTGATCCATAGGGGATGCTCTGTGGATACTCCGAGTTGATGATTTCGGGGTAATAAGACTGGTGTGGGCGCTATCGTCGTCGTCATCTTTTGGGACGATCTTCGAGGCGCCTTTCTTCCCTCTCCTCTGCTTATAGGGCATAGGTTTTCGAGTCATAACCTCCTTAAAATCAAAGGGCCTCATATCCGTTAAGTCAATTACCAAATTTGACTGACTGTAATCCGAGGAATCCTCATCGGACCGGGTCGTGGTGTGTTCGTTTTGTAAATTTTCTTTGTTTGTGTCCATCATGTTCATAATCGGCAGGGTCTGGCCGAAGCCTCGCCCCGCCACCGATTTAATTGGGGTAAAACGGAAGTCAACTGAGGGTCACAGCCCCACCCTCAGCAAGCCTAGTACACCCCGAGGTTCGGCCGTTCCTCGGGGGTTGGTCTCTAATTGGTCAACTAACCCATGGCCCGCATGCGTCACTTACGATCATCCGCATGCGCCCCTACTAGGCGAGCACCATACCGTTCAGGGAGGGGTAATTTTTTATAGAGGTTTTCTTCCTCGCAGGCCGGCCGGTGAAGGCAGGCCCTCCGGGTCCCTTGACGGCAACGTTCCACCACTACGCCCTGTGATGGTCGTTGAAGCCGCCAAGGAACTTACGGAATTAGGAGGTGGATGGCGTTCATCCACCCCCAGCTAGGGCACCCCGGGTTCGCCAAACCCGTACCGCGGACCACGACGGATCCACGGCCCCTGGGGTTGTGTCCTTTTTGGTAACCGGGGTGGAACCTCCCCGGAGACGGCTCCTGACACCAGGCTTACGGTTCCGTCCAAACCGGCGTGCTGTCCGCGGCTGCTTATTCGACGGGCTTACCCCCGCTTATATCGCAGCTACCCTTCAAAGAACCATGACAATGAAGGGCGTTCCCCTATCCGCAACCCGGGGACGCGCTCGGTTGCCCACGCAAGGCCTCCGCAGGATAAAGGATGCCCAGCAGAGATGTCCTCCCACGCCCGATCAGGTAGGTATAATTCATGCTTTTTCAGGAACGATGTCCGCTCCATCCCGCCGATGGATCCTCGCTTCCCACACCGGAAAAGGCAAGTACACCCACTCGGACTCGAACGGCGTACCGGGTCGCTGGGCAAGCCCCGCCCCCCGGGGACCGTTACGAGGGGAGTGGGGTTCCTTACATTTCCCAGCAGGTACTCAAGGACCCATCAGAAGGAAGAACTACGTTACTGCCCGGAGAATGTCACACTTCCCATACAAAAAGAAAGGTAAGTACGGCACACCCGGACTCGATCGGCGGGTAAGACCGATACGAGGGGGGTGGCTTTCCTCACTTCTTTTTGCAGGTACTGCGACATCCACCAGGAAGCAGAGCAGCCATCACTCCTGAAGAAAACAGAGGACTTTCCTCCACCTGACCAGGCGTGTTCAGACACCCCTGCTCGGCACTGCGGACCGAGAGACCTAACCCAGACCTAACCCATTTTTTTTTTTTTTTTTAACGTGGGGGAAATCTTCCAAAGACACCCGCCGCCGTTGGGGCGACGGCGGGTAGTGTCGGATTTTTACCGACTAAAACCCCCACGGTGACCACCATCTCGCCCGACTTCGGCGGCGGTCCGGGAACGACCAAGCTAGGTCACACTACCGGACCGCCGCCTCGACTGGGAAGAGTGGACCTCTTCCCGAGTGGGAAGAGGAATCCGTGCTCGCGGGGGAGCCGGCAGAAATGACTGCTCCCCCACGGAGCGCCGACTAAGTCGGCGCTCCTGACTCCGCCGCATGGAAGGGTCACACTACCATGCGGCCAACGTGGGCTATAACAAGGGGAGGGCGCGGCCCCAACCGCGGTCCTCCCCAAGCCCTCGGTGCCGCTCCCGACCGGCCAGGACCGAAGTCCCGGCACACGACGCCGGGGCGGCACCTACCTCCTCACTCGGGCGGAGCCCGGCACCAAGTGAATCACTGGTGCCGGGTCCGCCCGCCTACATAGGGGTGGCGGGCCTCTTGGAGGGGGTCGCCTAAAGCGGACCCCCCCCCCTCCTGGCCCGCCTTCTCTCTTGCCGAGCAGGATCGGAGGACTCCCGATCCCGCTCGGCGGCCTCCTTCTGCGAAATAACGGTTTCGCAGAAGGAGGCCACCGCTCTCCAAGACCTCTCGCTCGCCAGCATTGCCGTGACAAGTGCTGGCGGCGAGAGGTCCGGGCCAATAACGGCCCGCACATCTTCACGTGCCCAGCCAAAGGCTGGGCACTCCTCTATCGTGTGGCTGGGGGTGTCGACCACCCCCACGCCACACGACAGGCACTCTGGTGTGGCCTCCGCTCCGATTTTGTGCAGGTACTCTCCGAAACATCCATGTCCGGAGAGCACCTGCGTCGTCCGGTAGGTAAGCCTACCGTGCCGACGATCCACCCACTCCTCCAAATGTGGGAGGATCGCGCCGACAGCTCGCTGGCGGGCGGCTCGATAATTTTCGAGCTCCGCCCGCCATTTTCTAAGTGCGAGCTGCCGGGCCTGACGCCTCAGGTCACCGACCGACAGTCCTGCCGGATCCCCTTCGCCCCGGCGGAGTGACCGGACCCGTCCATAGACGCGGGCCTCGGCCTCCGCCTGCAGGTCGAAGGGGATTACCCCCGACAGGACTGCCGCCGCCTCATGGGAGATAGTGCGGTAACCACGTGCCACCCTGACGGCCATTCGCCGATATACGCGGCGCAGCATTAGTCGGCTGCGCCGCCCGGCCGCCAGGGACGGGGCCCAGACTGGGCACCCGTAGAGGCACATGGCCCGCACCACCCCCGTGTAGAGGCGGCGGACCCTCTCCTCTGGTCCCCCGATATTGGGCAGTAGCCGACCCAACAGGGCGGCTACCCCCTCTACTCGGGGGACGAGTCGGTCAAAGTGACCCTCGAAGCGCCAGCGGCTGTCAATGTCCAGGCCGAGGTACTTAATACGTTCCTCGACCCGGACAAAGACCGGCCCTACTCGGACGACCGACTGGGGCGGTCTCCGGGTCAGAGGCAGCCCATGGAACCAGGCTGCCTCCGTTTTCTCCGGAGACACTTGCAGCCCCAGCCGACGGACGGAGGCCACTACCGAGGCCACCCCGGCCTCGGCAAGGCCCAGCAGCCTCTCCCATTCCTCCCCCACGGCTATCACAAGTGTGTCGTCTGAATAGCAGACGACTGTGACGCCGTGAGGGAGCGCGGTGAGGAGAACCCGGTTGTACCCCAGGTTCCACAACAACGGTCCTAACACGGACCCCTGGGGTACACCGCGGTTCACCTCCCGCGTTACCACCTCGTACCGACCCGGGTATATCACCCGTCTGTCCCGGAGGTAGTCTGCCAGGACTCTCCTCAGGTACGGGGGCACCTGATGGTCGACTAGTGCCCCCGCAATCCTGTCCCAGGGCAGGGAGTTGAAGGCGTTGGCGATGTCAAGAGACACCGCCAACGCCATCCCACCCCGGGAGACAGACTCATCCACGAGGGCCTTGACGTGATCGACCGCATCTATGGTCGATCGGCCCTCGCGGAAGCCGAACTGGCACGGAGCCAAGTTCGGACCTACACGTGACATATGCCCCCAGAGGCGGGAAGCTACGATTCTCTCAAAGAGCTTTCCCGCCTCATCAAGGAGGCATATGGGTCGGTACGCCTTGGGAGAGGCTGCCGGCCTGCCACCCCCCTTGGGAAGCAGGACCATCGTGGCCTGCTTCCACAAGAGGGGGACCCGCCCCGCCGGAAGGCAGCGGTCGAACAGCCCCCACAGGCGGGGCCCGCGGCCGCGTAAGGCCAAGGCTAGTGCCCAGCCAGGGACGCCGTCTGGGCCGGGGGCGGGATTACGCCCCCTTAGCTTGGCGACGGCGTCCCGGAACTCCACGTCGCTGACCGCGCATGGTGGCAGCGCGGTCAGCGCCGCCTCGAGCGGCTCCGGTGGTGGTCTGCCCCCTCATCGAGGGGGAACAGTTTATTCACCACCGACCGGAGCACGGCGGGTTCTAGGCTCTCCGTGACGGAAGGACCCGCGGGGCGTAGGCGGCCCAGTACCAACCGGTACGGGCGACCCCACGGGTCGGCGTCTAGAGAGCCTAGGAGTTCCTCCCAGGCCGATGCCTTGGCCTCCCTGATGGCTCTCCGCAAGGCATTCGATGCGTCTCGATATGCCTCGCGGAGTGTAGCCTCCACCGCATCGTCGCGGACTGCTCGGCGGCGGGCCCTTGTCCACCGGCGTCGGGCCGCCACACTCTCTTGTCTGAGTGTGGCTATCTGGCCCGACCACCAGTAGACCGCCCGCCGCTGCACCCTCCTGACCCGGGGCATGGCGGCGTCACAAATTGCCGCCATTTGCCCCCGGAGCCAGGAGGCCTCCTCGTCTACGTCCGCGACTGGCTCTGGCCCGTACGAGGGCCAGGCCGCGGCATAGGAGGCCGCCATCAGCGCGTCCTCGTCCAGGTGCGTAAGCAATTGGGGCCACCCCGCCTACATCAAACATGATGTAGAGGTGGTCGCTGAGGGTCGCGAGGTCATCTGCGACCCTCCACGCTCCAACACGTCGTGCGGCCGACGGAGAAGCCCAGGACAAGTCCACTATGGACTCCCCCTGTGGCCGCACGCACGTGCTGGCGGATCCCCGGTTGAGGATCCGAAGATCCAGACCGGAGGACCAATCTACCAGCACATCCCCCGTGGGTCGGCCCTAGGGGATCCCCAAGTTGGGGATTTGGCGTTAAAATCCCCTAGGACCAACACTGGACGGGACAGGAGAGGGTCAGAACCCTCCCAGCCCATCCAGCAGCGACTCAAACTCCACGAGGGTCAGGCTGGGGGAGGCATACACTCCGGCCCGCGTGACGCCCCTGGACTCCACCACCACGAACCCGACACCCCTTCCGATCACCCGGAGGGTGCCGAGTTCGTTGCGATCGCGACGGAGCCGCACCGATCCGCCGCCCAGGCAGGGCGATCGGGAACTCTGTACGGCTCCGCCGCGACCGCCAGGCCAATCTCCCACTCGGCCAGGGTTTGGACAAACAAGTCCTGGGCCCCAGCCGAGTGGTTGAGATTGGCCTGCAGCACTAACTGGAGGAGGAGGAGCATTATCGATTGGCCTTCCCCTCCTCCTCCAGGTTGGCGGCCGGTTCGGCCTCCACCTCGGAGCTGACAGGGCGGGTATTGCCCGCCCTTGTCAGCACCACCCTCGGTTGCCTACCCCCGAGGATGTCCGCCGAGTCCTCCCCCTCGACACGGACGACGCCCGCGGACGCAGACGTTCCTCGGGGTGGCCGAGGGTGGTCCCTTCTCGGGGAGGGCCTGGGCCCTCTCCCTCGGAGACTGCTCCCCCGCCCATTTTCTTGGACTTGGGGCGGGGGAGGGTCAATGATCCTCCTCTTTCCACGGGCCTGGAGGGGCCCGCTACCGGAGGAGGGGGGGTGGACGTGGACTTTTGTGGTGGAGCATCCGGCTCCACCTCGTCCACGTCCATCGCCACCGTCGCCGAGGGAGAGGCGGGGGATGGTACGGGGGGGCGCTGCGGGGCGGCTCTCCCGGCCGACGCCGTCGCACCCCCGGCAGGCCCCGCCTGCCTCTTCTTCTCCCCCTCCTCTTCCTTTTGGAGGGGGAGGAGCACAACCCTGGGCGCCCAGCACATGGTTGGCTGGGCGACCCAGGTCGACACAGACCGGGCACCTCGGGGGTGCCCGGCATGCGCGCGACACGTGACCGGTGCCACCACAGCGGTAGCACCGGCCACCCCTATCTGCCCCCCAGGGCATCGGGACTGGAGGTGTCCCACCTCCAGGCACCGATGGCACCTGGGAGGGCGTGCCGCCAGGACCTCCACCCGGGGTGAGCACCACCCCAGGCGGAGGCGGCCCGCCGCGGCCAGTTTACGCGCGGCCGCGAGCGGGCACCTGACCCATATGGTGCCAAGTCCATTGGGGTAGGTCCGGATTGGGCCAGTAGTGACCTGGCCCGCCGGACACTCCCCCACCTTGGCCACCGCCTCCACCCCCTGTTGGGTGGTGGTGGATTCATCAAGACCGCTGCGGCCAACCTCAGCGGTCTTCATGGGGCGGGCCACCCTGACGCCGTCCCCGCCGAAGAGTTCGGCGAGGCGTTCCGCCAGGGCGTCCGCCTTCTCGGTACCGGAAGGGCCCGGGAATCTCTATGATGGACGATCCCGATTGGCCCTTCCGGTACCTGACCTCCTCAATGCCGACCTCCTTGAGGTCGACATTAGCCGCCGCCTTCCGCATGACCTCCGCATAGGAGGTCTTGCTCCCGGGGCGACCGTTAGCGATACGGCCGCCCTCTTGGGAGAACGCGGAAGGTGGGGCTTCTCCTTCCCCTTGGGTTTTGGGGGGGGAGGGGAGGGGAGACAGGTGCCAAGGCACCCGTCTTCCCCTTTTCTTCTTTCCCCCACCGTTTCCCGTCTTCTGGCCCCCTGGGCCGCAGCACCGGTGGCGGGCCCCGCCCCCCTCCGAGAGGGAGGTTGTGGGGCCACAGCCACCCGGCGCTGCGCCCTCTTGGCCTTCCTCCCCAGGACCGCCACCCACTCCCCCGTGGCCGGAGGAACGTCCCTCCCTGAGGAGGGGCGAGCTGGCCTGGTAGGGGGAGGGGCGCCAGCCCCCGAGGCGGAAGAGCCGCGGGTCCCGCCCGCGCCTTTCCCCGTCCTGGCCGAAGGAACGTCCTCCTTAAAAGGAGGACGAGCTGGCCGGGTGGACGGGGGAGGCGGGGCAGGGGCCCGCACCTTCTTTCCCCTCCTCAGCCTCCTAAGGGCGGCAGAGGAGGGGGCCCCTCCCTCCGTATCGGTGGAAGGGGGGGGCCCTTTTCTCCTAGGAGGGAGGATTTCACCCGCCCGCTCCGCCATCTCCAAGAGAGGACGGAGACGGGCAAGCACCCTCGCCTCCACTGCCTCCGCCACCCGATCCGCCACCCCCTCTCCGTTCTCCGAGGAGGGCGGAGGGGGGGACGTCCGGGGGCGGGGGACTTTACGTGGAGAGGTCCGCGGGGACCTCTCCACGAGGCCCTGGAAGAAATCGGAGTCGGTGTATTCCTCCGGTCCTCCAGGGCCTCGTGGCCTCACCGCCACGCGGGGGGTCTGCCGAAGAGACCCCGACGTTGATGCCCCTCCTCTCCGAGATGTAAGTGGAGAGGAGGGGTCGCCTCCTTTGATCTGACGGGAGGGGGAGGGGTAAAGGCCCCCTTCCCACGCCCCGCTGCGATGAGGGTCGCAACTGGGCCTCCAGGGCCTCGTTTCCTTGCCCTCAGCTCCGCCACTGCCACCTCAAGTCCCGTTCCCGGGACGAGGAGGCGGCCCGCTGCGCGTGCTCTCCGTGGCGACGCACCTTATAAGCTGCGCCGCCTCCCGCAACCTCCGGACGTAAGTCCCATGGATTGCGGGAGGTGGAAGCGACCTTCTCGATCCGCGCGGCCTCCTCAATCGCCCGCGCGGATAAGTCCGCTGCGGGGGCGTGACGGAGCTCCGCGAGAAGCTCCGCCTCGTCCCGCAGCGGAATCGCCGACTTGGATGGGGCCTAGGTTTGACGGTCGGGTCATCCAAGTCCCTGATGGCGTCCGCCTCGTCCGCCATCAGGACCGCTTCTGCGTGGGCTCTTTTGGCCTCGCGAGCCCAGCGTACTCCCCGGTTGTTGGGGGGCGGCCTCTCTTGCGCTTAACAGCGCCTCCGGAGGTGCCAGCAACGCTGGAGGTGTCGCTGGCACCCTCCTCGAGTTCGCTCATGGCGAGCGAACTCTCTCTCCTACGTCCCTCTGCAGGGACCTCTCCCTTCTACTCGCGGAGACGGCCGAGCTCACCCCACAGCTCGCTCGCCG
The DNA here is from genome assembly GCA_033815515.1 of Cryptocheilus praepositus. Classification (NCBI taxonomy): domain Eukaryota; kingdom Metazoa; phylum Arthropoda; class Insecta; order Hymenoptera; family Pompilidae; genus Cryptocheilus; species Cryptocheilus praepositus. Next base: position 71,660 of record JAWWQZ010000159.1, read on the forward strand.
CTCCTGCGCCTCCTCGTCCGTCTTTTTATATGTATTTCTCGGTTCCATAATTGTTCCCACGAGTAGGGTCGGAAGGGGTGGTCCACCCGGGCAGAGCCGCCATACCCGGGTAAGCCTAATACACCCTGGGGTTCGGCAGGTGCCCCAGGGAGTTTGGTCGCTAAAGACTGGCCAACCTCCCAGCCATGCATCCTCTCGGCGCGCACCATACCTTAGGATTGAGGGTAATTTTTTATAGAGGATTTCTTCCTCGCAGGCCGGCCGGTGAAGGCAGGCCGTCCGGGTCCCTTGACGGCAACGTTCCACCACTACGCCCTGTGATGGTCGTTGAAGCCGCCAAGAGACTTACGGAATTAGGAGATGGATGGCGTTCATCCATCCCCAGCTCAGGCACCCCGGGGCACCCGGCCGACCTTGCAGCCGACGCCTGGGGAAACCCAGACCTAACCCAGTACCTAACCCAGACCTTTTTTTTTTTTTTTTTTTTTGGGAACCGACAGCCCCTGGGGTTGTGACCACCCTTTTTGATGACCGTCCGGGAACGACCAAGCTAGGTCACACTACCGGACCGCCGCCTCGGGGAGGTCCTCGTCCCCGACTGGGAAGAGTGGACCTCTTCCCAGTCGTGGGAAGAGGACTCGCGGGGAGCAAGTCAGAGATGACTTGCTCCCCCACAGAGCGCCGACTAAGTCGGCGCTTGACTCCGCCGCATGGAAGGCTTCCATGCGGCCACGGTTCCTATCCAAGGGGACGCGGCCCTGTCCGCGGTCCTCTGCTTATTCCGTTCCGACCGGCCAGGACCGAAGTCCCGGCACACGACGCCGGAGCGGCACCTACCTCCTCACTTCGGAGCCCGGCACCAAATAAATGACTGGTGCCGGGTCCGCAAGCCTCCGGTGGCGGGCCTCTTGGAGGGGGTCGCCAATGCCGAGCGGGTTCCCCTATCGGCCTGCACGGTTTCGCAGGGGACGCGCTCGGTTCGCTCGCCCATTGCCGTAACAAGTGCTGGCGGGATGTTCCGCTGTCCTCTCTTGCCCAGCCAAACCTCCGCCGTCGACCAGCCACACTTTTTCCTGGTGTGGACCGCAGGTACTCTCCGAAACACCCATGTCCGGAGAGCACCTGCGTCGTCCGGTAGGAACCCAGACCTAACCCATTTTTTTTTTTTTTTTTTTTTAACGCTGCCGGGGGCCTCCAGGTTGACCATCTTCCGGCGGAAAGGGACCCGTCGAAATACCCGGGCCTCGCCGTTGGGGCGGTAACCACGGCGACGGCATATTGTATACGCGGCGCAGATTACACGGCTTTTTACTGGGCTAGAGGCCAAAACCCCCACGGCGGACCACCATCTCGCCCGACTTCGGCGGCGGTCCGGCACACGACCCGGACGACCACCACTAGGTCACACTACCGGACCGCCGCCTCGGCAAGGCCCAGCAGCTCTCTCCCGGGTCCTCCCCACGGCTTCCCCGACTGCATAGGACGACTGTGACGCCCGTGGAGCGCGGTGCTACCCCAGGTTCCCAACAACGGTCCCTAAGACGGACCCCTGGGGACACCGCGGTTCACCTCCCCGACACCCCGATATATTTGTCGGTCCCGGAGGTAGTCGCAGAACCCTCTCAGGTACGGGGGCACCTGGTGGTCGACCAGTGCCCCCGCAATCCTGTCCCAGGGTAGGGAGTTGAAGGCGTTGGCGATGTCGAGAGACACCGCCCACGCCCACCCCCCCCCGGGGACAGACGCCCTACCCCACCCAGCCCAGACCTAACCCATTTTTTTTTTTTTTTTTTTTTTTTGGGGGAAATATTAAAAAGACACCCGCCGCCGTTGGGGCGGCGGCGGGTAGTGCCGGATTTTACCGGCTAAAACCCCCACGGTGACCACCATCTCGCCCGACTTCGGCGGCGGTCCGGGAACGACCAAACTAGGTCACACTACCGTACCGCCGCCTCGGGGATGTCCTCTTCCCCGACTGGGAAGAGTGGACCTCTCCCAGTCGTGGGAAGAGGATCCGTGCTCGCGGGGGAGCAGTCAGAAACCGCTCCCCACAGAGCGCCGACTAAAACCGGCGCTCCGACTCCGCCGCATGGAAGGGTCACACTTCCATGCGGCCAACGTGGCTATAACAGGGGAGGGCGCGGCCCCAACCGCGGTCCTCCCCAAGCCCTCGGTGCCGCTCCCGACCGGCCAGGACCGAAGTCCCGGCACACGACGCCGGGGCGGCACCTACCTCCTCATCGGGCGGAGCCCGGCACCGAATAACTGGTGCCGGGTCCGCCCGCCTATATGGTGGCGGGCCTCTTGGAGGGGCCGCCTAAAACGGAGCCCCCTCCTGGCCCGCCTTCTCTCCTGCCGAGCGGGATCGGAGAGACTCCCGATCCCGCTCGGCGGCCTCCTTCTGCGAAATAACGGTTTCGCAGAAGGAGGCCACCCTCTCAGGACCTCTCGCTCGCCAGCATTGCCGTAACAAGTGCTGGCGGCGAGAGGTCCTGGCCAACAACGGCCCTGACCTCTCTTGCCCAGCCAAAGGCTGGGCACTCCTCTATCGTGTGGGTGGCGGTGTCGACCACCCCCACGCCACACGATTGGCACTCTGGTGTGGCCTCCGCTCCGATTTTGTGCAGGTACTCTCCGAAACACCCATGTCCGGAGAGCACCTGCGTCGTCCGGTAGGTAAGCCTACCATGCCGACGATCCACCCACTCCTCCAAATGTGGGAGGATCGCGCCGACAGCTCGCTGGCGGGCGGCTCGATAATTTTCGAGCTCCGCCCGCCATTTTCTAAGTGCGAGCTGCCGGGCCTGACGCCTCAGGTCACCGACCGACAGTCCTGCCGGATCCCCCTCGCCCCGGCGGAGTGACCGGACCCGTCGATAGACGCGGGCCTCGGCCTCCGCCTGCAGGTCGAAGGGATTACCCCGACAGGACTGCCGCCGCCTCATGGGAGATAGTGCGGTAACCACGTGCCACCCTGACGGCCATACGCCGGTATACGCGGCGCAGCATTTTCGGCTGCGCCGCCCGGCCGCCAGGGACGGGGCCCAGACTGGGCACCCGTAGAGGCACATGGCCCGCACCACCCCGTGTAGAGGCGGCGGACCCTCTCTTGGTCCCCCGATATTGGGCAGTAGCCGACCCAACAGGGCGGCTACCCCCTCTACTCGGGGGACGAGTCGGTCAAAGTGACCCTCGAAGCGCCAGAGGCTGTCAATGTCCAGGCCGAAGTACTTAATACGTTCCTCGACCCGGACAAAGACCGGCCCTACTCGGACGACCGACTGGGGCGGTCTGCGGGTCAGAGGCAGCCCATGAAACCAGGCTGCCTCCGTTTTCTCCGGAGACACTTGCAGCCCCAGCCGACGGACGGAGGCCACTACCGTAAGGCCACCCCGCCTCGGCAAGGCCCAGCAGCCTCTCCCATTCCTCCCCCACGGCTATCACCAGAGTGTCGTCTGCATAGCAGACGACTGTGACGCCGCGAGGGAGCGCGGTGAGAGAACCCGGTTGTACCCCAGGTTCCACAACAACGGTCCTAAGACGGACCCCTGGGGTACACCGCGGTTCACCTCCCGCGTTACCCCGTACCGACCCGGGTATATTACCCGTCTGTCCCGGAGGTAGTCTGCCAGGACTCTCCTCAGGTACGGGGCACCTGATGGTCGACCAGTGCCCCCGCAATCCTGTCCCAGGGCAGGGAGTTGAAGGCGTTGGCGATGTCAAGAGACACCGCCAACGCCATCCCACCCCGGGAGACAGACTCATCCACGAGGGCCTTGACGTGATCGACCGCGTCTACGGTCGATCGGCCCTCGCGGAAGCCGAACTGGCACGGTGCCAAGTTCGGACCTACACGGGACAGATGCCCCCAGAGGCGGGAAGCTACGATTCTCTCGAAGAGCTTTCCCGCCTCGTCAAGGAGGCATATGGGTCGGTACGCCTTGGGAGAGGCTGCCGGCTTGCCACCCCCTTGGGAAGCAGGACCATCGTGGCCTGCTTCCACAAGGGGACCCGCCCCGCCTGAAGGCAGCTGTCGAACAGCCACCTCAGGCGGGGCCCGAGGACGCGTAAGGCCAAGGCTAGTGCCCTGCCTGGGACGCCGTCTGGGCCGGGGGCGGTATTCCGCCCCTTAGCTTGGCGACGGCGTCCCGGAACTCCTCGTCGCTGACCGCGCATGGTGGCAGCGCGGCCAGCGCCGCCTCGAGCGGCTCCGGTGGTGGTCTGCCCCCCTCATCGAGGGGGAACAGTTTATTCACCACCGACCGGAGCACGGCGGGTTCAGGCTCTCTGTGACGGAAGGACCCGCGGGGCGTAGGCGGCCCAGTACCAAACGGTACGGGCGACCCCACGGGTCAGCGTCCAGAGAGCCCAGGAGTTCCTCCCAGGCAGATGCCTTGGCCTCCCTGATGGCTCTCCGCAAGGCATTCGATGCGTCTCGATATGCCTCGCGGAGTGTGGCCTCCACCGCATCGTCGCGGACTACTCGGCGGCGGGCCCTTGTCCACCGGCGTCGGGCCGCCACACTCTCTTGTCTGAGTGTGGCTATCTGGCCCGACCACCACTAAACCGCCCGCCGCTGCACCCTCCTGACCCGGGGCATGGCGGCATCACAAATTGCCGCCATTTGCCCCCGGAGCCAGGAGGCCTCCTCGTCTACGTCCGCGACTGGCTCTGGCCCGTACGAGGGCCAGGCCGCGGCATAGGAGGCCGCCATCAGCGCGTCCTCGTCCAGGTGCGTAAGCGCCCACCTCCTACGGGGGGGTGGGGCCCCAATTGGGGCCACCCCGCCTACATCAAACATGATGTAGAGGTGGTCGCTGAGGGTCGCGAGGTCATCTGCGACCCTCCACGCTCCAACACGTCGTGCGGCCGACGGAGAAGCCCAGGACAAGTCCACTATGGACTCCCCCTGTGGCCGCACGCACGTGCTGGCAGATCCCCGGTTGAGGATCCGGAGATCCAGACCGGAGGACCAATCCACCAGCACATCCCCCGAGGGTCGGCCCTAGGGGATCCCCAAGTTGGGGATTTGGCGTTAAAGTCCCCTAGGACCAACACTGGACGGGACAGGAGAGGGTTCAGAACCCTCCCCAGCCCATCCAGCAGCGACTCAAACTCCACGAGGGTCAGGCTGGGGAGGCATACACCCCGGCCAGCGGGACGCACCTGGACTCCACCACCACGACCCCGGCACCCCTACCGATCACCCGGAGGGGTGCCGAGTTCGCCGCGATCGCGACGGAGCCGCACAGATCCGCCGCCCAGTCAGGGCGATCGGGAACTCTGTACGGCTCCGCCGCGACCGCCAGGCCAATCCCCCACTCGGCCAGGGCTTGGACAAACAAGTCCTGAGCCCCAGCCGAGTGGTTCAGATTGGCCTGCAGCACCCTAACTGGAGGAGGAGGGCCATTATCGGTTGGCCTTCCCCTCCTCCTCCAGGTTGGCGGCCGGTTCGGCCTCCATCTCTGGCTGACAGGGCGGGATATTCTCCGCCCTTGTCAGCACCACCCTCGGTTCCTACCCCCGAGGATGTCCGCGAGCGCCACCTTCGGGTCCGCCAACCGCCGCCGAGTCCTCCCCTAACAAGGGGGGCCTGGCGGCCGCACGCCCGCGGACGCAGACCTTCCTCGGGGTCGGCCGAGGTCCCTTCTCGGGGAGGGCCGGGCCCTCTCCCTCGGAGACTGCTCCCCCGCCCTTCTTCATGGACCTGGGGCGGGGAGGGTCGACGATCCTCCTCCCTCCACGGGCTTGGAGGGGCCCGCACCGGAGGAGGGGGGATGGACGTGGACTTTTTTGGTGGAGCAGCCGGCTCCACCTCGTCCACGTCCATCACTCATCGACGCCGCCGGAGGGGCGGGGATGGTACGGGGGCGCTGCGGGTCGGCACTCCCGGCCGACGCCGTCGCACCCCCGGCAGGCCCGGCCTGCCTCTTCTTCCCCCCTCCTCTTCCTTTTGGAGGGGGGAGGAACAACCCCTGGGCGCCCAGCACATGATTTGCCGGGCGCCCCAGGTCGACACAGACCGGGCACCTCGGTGGTGCCCGGCATGCGCAGACACGTGACCGGTGCCACATCGGTAGCACCGGTCACCCCTATCTGCCCCCCCAGGGCATCGGGACTGGAGGTGTCCCACCTCCAGGCACCGATGGCACCTGGGAGGGCGTGCCGCCAGGACCTCCACCCGGGGTGAACACCACCCCAGGCGGAGGCGGCCCGCCGCGGGCAGTTTGGGAACGGCCGCGAGCGGGCAACACACCCAAATGGTGCCAAGTCCATTGGGGAGGTCCGGATTGGGCCAGTAGTGACCTGGCCCGCCGGACACCCCCCCACCCTGGCCACCGCCTCCACCACCTGTTGGGTGGTGGTGGCTTCGTCAAGACCGCTGAGGCGAGCCTCAGCGGTCTTCACCGGGCGGGCCACCCAGACGCCGTCCCCGCCGAAGAGTTCGGCGAGGCGTTGCGCCAGGGCGTCCGCCTTTCGGTACCGGAAGGGCCCGGAATCTCTATGATGGAGGCCCGGATTGGCCCTTCCGGTACCTGACCTCCTCGATGCCAACCTCTTTTTGAGGTTGACATTAGCCACCGCCTTCCGCATGACCTCCGCATAGGACCTTCCCCGGGGCGACCGTTAGCGACACGGCCGCCCTCTTGGGAGCACGCGGAAGGCGGGGCTTCTCCTTCCCGACGGGTTTTGGGGGGGGTGGGGGTGGGGAGACAGGTGCCAAGGCACCCGTCTTCCCCTTTTTCTTCTTCCCCCTCCGCCTTTCCCGTCTTCGGCCCCCCTGGGGTGTCGACCGCCGCAGCACCGGTGGCGGGCCCCGCCCCCCTTCGAGAGGGAGGTTGTGGGGCCACAGCCACCCGGCGCTGCGCCCTCTTGGCCTTCCTCCCCAGGACCGATACCCACTCCCCCTGGGCCGACGGAACGTCCCTCCCTGAGGAGGGGCGAGCTGGCCTAGGGGGAGGGGCGCCCCCTGGGGCGGAGAGCCGCCCCGCCCGCGCCTTTCCCCGTCCTGGCCGATGGAACGCCCTCCTCATGGGGAGGACGTGCTGGCCGGGTGGTCGGGGGTGGCGGGGCAGGGGCCCGCACCTTCTTACCCCTCTTCCGCCTCCTAAGGGCGGAAGAGGAGAGGACCCCACCCTCCGTATCAGTGGAAGGGGGGGGGCCCTTTCCGACCTGGAGGGAGGATTTCACCCGCCCGCTCCGCCATCTCTAGGAGAGGACGGAGACGGGCGAGTATCCTCGCCTCCACTGCCTCCGCCACCCGATCCGCAATCCCCTCTCCGTTCTCCGAGGAGGGCGGAGGGGGACGTCCGGGGCGGGGGACTTTCCGTGGAGAGGTCCGCGGGGACCTCTCCACGAGGCCCTGGAGGAAATCGGAGTCGGTATCCTCCTCCGGTCCTCCAGGGCCTCGTGGCCTCACCGCCACGCTGGGGTCTTTTCCATAGAGACCCCGACGTTGATGCCCCTCCTCTCCGAGATGTAAGTGGAGAGGAGGGGGTCGCCTCCTTTGATCTGTCGGGGCGGGGAGGGGAAACCCCTTCCCACGCCCGCGCGATGAGGGTCGCACCTGGGCCTCCAGGGCCTCGTTTATGCCCTCAGCTCCGCCACTGCCACCTCCAAGTGTTCCCGGGACGAGGAGGCAAACACGCTGCGCGTGCTCCGTGGCGACGCACCTCACCATCTGCGCCGCCTCCCGCAACCTTCCGGACGTACGTCCCATGGAGGTTGCGGGAGGTGGAAGCGACCTTTTTCGATCCGCGCGGCCTCCTCGATCGCCCGCGCGATAAGGCCTCAGGGGCGTGACGGAGCTCCGCGCTCCGCCTCGTCCCGCAGCGGAGGCCGACTGGATGGATCCGAGCCTTAACATCCGGGTCATCCAAGCCCTGATGGCGTCGCCTCGTCCGCCATCAGGACCGCTTCTGCCTTTTACCTCGCGAGGCCACGTACTCCCCGGTTGTTGGGGGGCGGCCTCTCTTGCGCTTTACGGCGGCTGAGGTGCCAGCAACGCTGGAGGTGTCGCTGGCACCTCCTATTCGCTCATGGCGAGCGAACTCTCTTCACCTGTGTCCCTCTGCAGGGACCTCTCCCCTCGAATCGCCGAGACGGCCGAGCTCACCCCGAAGCTCGCTCGCCGCTCCTGCTCCTCCTCGCCCGTCATTTTATTTAATAAATTTCTTGGTTCCATAACTGATCCCACGAGTATGGTCGGAAGGGGTGGTCCACCCGGGCAGAGCCGCCATACCCGGGTAAGCCTAATACACCCTGGGGTTCGGCAGGTGCCCCAGGGGAGTTTGGTCGCTAAAGACTGGCCAACCTCCCAGCCATGCATCCTATCGGCGCGCACCATACCTTAGGATTGAGGGTAATTTTTATAGAGGTTTTCTTCCTCGCAGGCCGGCCGGTGAAGGCAGGCCCTCCGGGTCCCTTGACGGCAACGTTCCACCACTACGCCCTGTGATGGTCGTTGAAGCCGCCAAGAGACTTACGGAATTAGGAGATGGATGGCGTTCATCCATCCCCAGCTCAGGCACCCCGGGTTCGCCAGACCCGTACCGCCGACCTTGCGGCCGACAGCCCCTGGGGTTGTGCCCTTTTTGATGACCGGGGTGGCACCTCCCCGGAGACGCTAAAACCTGACACCAGGCTTACGGCGGCCGTCCAAACCGGCGTGCTGTCCGCTGCTGCATATTCGTCGGGGTTACCCCCCCTTAATACGCAACTACCCTTCAAAGAACCATGACAATGAACGGCGTTCCCCTATCCGCAACCCGGGGACGCGCTCGGTTGCCCACGCCCTGGCCCTCCGCCGCCCGAGACCGGAGACCCATTTTTTTTTTTTTTTTTTTTTTTTAACATCACCCGCCGCCGTTGGGGCGACGGAGGTGCCGGATTTTTACCGACTAAAACCCCACGCCTCGGCACACCTCCAGCTCTCTCTACAAGGCGTCCTCCGCACTTCTTGTCCACGCGGTCCCTCGTGGGAAGGACTCTCCGCAACCATGTCCAAGAGGTCAACGGTTTTCATACCGGAGCCTACTCTGCCTTCCGCATGCGGCCATTTTCGACCGCGGTCCTCCCTTCCCAGACCTGACCTCTATTCGACCTGGCTGACCCCGAGCCTGCATGGCCCTTGACCTCCTCTGGGAGATGGTGCGGACCCGGCACCCTGAGGCCGCCGGTCCCCGCCACATCTACTAGGGGTTCACGGAGGGGGCGCCGAAGTCCCTCCTGATCCTCCCCGTATGGAAGCATCAGGAGTTGTCCGCCAACCTTGCGCTAATCCTGACCTTCGACCTGCGGGCCTTCCAGCACTCGGACACCCTGGGGCCTCCGGGTCAGGAGGTCCATGGCCTTGAGGACTTGCAGTCGCTGGGCACCACGACGTGCAAGGAGCAGTCTCGACCTACCCCACGCCACACGCAGCTTCGGCGCGGATGGGGGCTTGAAGGTCCGTAAGGACTTCCGCCACCATACCTTACCCCGGGTGTCTGGACCCTTGGCGGGGCACCGCCTCCAAATGGGGACCACCCCGTGATCCTGGGAGGTGGGCAGGAGGGGGCCGGCAGATTCCGTCCAGAGAGGCCCGCCGAGTCCCCAAGTCTCACAGTTACAGGACCCCTCAACGGGACCTGGCCCCCCTGAAGGTCGAAGGGGATCCACTAATGCCCTGCTGGGACGTAACCCGTGACCTGCCGCGTGCGGTATTTCGCCCCGTACGCTTGGCGCAGCATTTCATGGCTGCGACCTTCCTCGTTCGACCAGGCGGGACCAGTCCCCCGGGCTGCCGCGCTTGGGCATTGGACGCGGTATACCACTGGCCACCGGCCTCCGTGATTTCAATGAAATTCTCCAGTGTGTGGCCGTCGTCTCTTCCGCCGTGGATGGACTCCCCCTGAGCGCCCCCTGGCTCATCAGGGGGAAACATGCCTACCGCCCTTCGGTTTGGTGCATCACACACCTCACACACTGAGTTGGCTGTTCTCACACCCAGACACCACCTCCGTAACTTTCTTCGACCCTTGTTGTTGTTGTTTTTATTGTCCATGATGAGATCACTATTTTGTAACGATGGTTCGGGCATCATGCCCCCTGGGTCGGCTAGGCATCTATCCCCACCGCCTCGGAGAACCCTAATTAAGTACTCGGAAAAACCGAGAAGCGGTATTGTGGTGGCCAGTATCCGACTAATATGCCTACCGGAGGACGCCCCGAGGGCTCGTCCACGCGGGTGAAGCTAAAGGTTTTACGTCACCCCTACGTCCACACACACACACACCCGGGTCTGCGATTTGCCTCCGGCGTATGGCTACTGGCCAGGTAACCCTCCATACCGTGACCCGGAAGGTCCTCGGCTTCAAGAAGCATTGAGTCCTGCCGCGGGGTATTTCCCACATTTGCACTGTGGCGGCGCCGCCAGGGCCCGGTACAGACATATCTCGGACACACGGTCGGGGCCTACTTCCCCTTCCGCTAGTCTACGGGGAATATCCACCGAACTGGCTGGCGCACCCCATTCACACAGCCCTCCACACACACATTCACACCAACAGCTCGGGTCCGCCAACCCCGGGTTCCTAAACCCGTACCGTGGAGGCACAAAACTATGCCCCACGGCCCCTGGGGTTTTTTTTTTTTTTTTTTTTTTTTTTTTTAACGTGGGGGAAATCTTCAAAAGACACCCGCCGCCGTTGGGGCGGCGGCGGGTAGTGCCGGATTTTTACCGGCTAAAACCCCCACGGTGACCACCATCTCGCCCGACTTCGGCGGCGGTCCGGGAACGACCAAACTAGGTCACACTACCGGACCACCGCTTCGGGGAGGTCCTCTTCCCCGACTGGGAAGAGTGGACCTCCTCCCAGTAGTGGGAAGAGGAATCCGTGCTCGCGGGGGAGCAGTCAAAAAATGACTGCTCCCCCACAGAGCGCCGACTAAGTCGGCGCTCCTGACTCCGCCGCATGGAAGGGTCACACTTCCATGCGGCCAACGTGGGCTATAACAAGGGGAGGGCGCGGCCCCAACCGCGGTCCTCCCCAGCCCTCGGTGCCGCTCCCGACCGGCCAGGACCGAAGTCCCGGCACACGACGCCGGGGCGGCACCTACCTCCTCACTCGGGCGGAGCCCGGCACCAAGTGAATGACTGGTGCCGGGTCCGCCCGCTTATATTACGGTGGCGGGCCTCTTGGAGGGGGTCGCCTAAAGCGGAGCCCCCTCCTGGCCCGCCTTCTCTCCTGCCGAGCGGGATCGGAGACTCCCGATCCCGCTCGGCGGCCTCCTTCTGCGAAATAACGGTTTCGCAGAAGGAGGCCACCGCTCTCCAGGACCTCTCGCTCGCCAGCATTGCCGTAACAAGTGCTGGCGGCGAGAGGTCCTGGCCAATAACGGCCCGCACGTCATCTCTTGCCCAGCCAAAGGCTGGGCACTCCTCTATCGTGTGGCTGGGGGTGTCGACCACCCCCACGCCACACGACAGGCACTCTGGTGTGGCCTCCGCTCCGATTTTGTGCAGGTACTCTCCGAAACAACCATGTCCGGAGAGCACCTGCGTCGTCCGGTAGGTAAGCCTACCGTGCCGACGATCCACCCACTCCTCCAAATGTGGGAGGATCGCGCCGACAGCTCGCTGGCGGGCGGCTCGATAATTTTCGAGCTCCGCCCGCCATTTTCTAAGTGCGAGCTGCCGGGCCTGACGCCTCAGGTCACCGACCGACAGTCCTGCCGGATCCCCCTCGCCCCGGCGGAGTGACCGGACCCGTCGATAGACGCGGGCCTCGGCCTCCGCCTGCAGGTCGAAGGGGATTACCCCCGACAGGACTGCCGCCGCCTCATGGGAGATAGTGCGGTAACCACGTGCCACCCTGACGGCCATACGCCGGTATACGCGGCGCAGCATTTTCGGCTGCGCCGCCCGGCCGCCAGGGACGGGGCCCAGACTGGGCACCCGTAGAGGCACATGGCCCGCACCACCCCCGTGTAGAGGCGGCGGACCCTCTCTCTGGTCCCCCGATATTGGGCAGTAGCCGACCCAACAGGGCGGCTACCCCCTCTACTCGGGGGACGAGTCGGTCAAAGTGACCCTCGAAGCGCCAGCGGCTGTCAATGTCCAGGCCGAGGTACTTAATACGTTCCTCGACCCGGACAAAGACCGGCCCTACTCGGACGACCGACTGGGGCGGTCTCCGGGTCAGAGGCAGCCCATGAAACCAGGCTGCCTCCGTTTTCTCCGGAGACACTTGCAGCCCCAGTCGACGGACGGAGGCCACTACTGTGGCCACCCCGGCCTCGGCAAGGCCCAGCAGCCTCTCCCATTCCTCCCCCCCGGCTATCACAAGTGTGTCGTCTGCATAGCAGACGACTGTGACGCCGTGAGGGAGCGCGGTGAGGAGAACCCGGTTGTACCCCAGGTTCCACAACAACGGTCCTAAGACGGACCCCTGGGGTACACCGCGGTTCACCTCCCGCGTTACTACCCCGTACCGACCCGGGTATATCACCCGTCTGTCCCGGAGGTAGTCTGCCAGGACTCTCCTCAGGTACGGGGGCACCTGATGGTCGACTAGTGCCCCCGCAATCCTGTCCCAGGGCAGGGAGTTGAAGGCGTTGGCGATGTCAAGAGACACCGCCAACGCCATCCCACCCCGGGAGACAGACTCATCCACGAGGGCCTTGACGTGATCGACCGCATCTACGGTCGATCGGCCCTCGCGGAAGCCGAACTGGCACGGTGCCAAGTTCGGACCTACACGGGACAGATGCCCCCAGAGGCGGGAAGCTACGATTCTCTCGAAGAGCTTTCCCGCCTCGTCAAGGAGGCATATGGGTCGGTACGCCTTGGGAGAGGCTGCCGGCCTGCCACCCCCTTGGGAAGCAGGACCATCGTGGCCTGCTTCCACAAGAGGGGGACCCGCCCCGCCTGAAGGCAGCTGTCGAACAGCCACCTCAGGCGGGGCCCGAGGACGCGTAAGGCCAAGGCTAGTGCCCTGCCTGGGACGCCGTCTGGGCCGGGGGCGGTATTCCGCCCCCTTAGCTTGGCGACGGCGCCCCGGAACTCCTCGTCGCTGACCGCGCATGGTGGCAGCGCGGCCAGCGCCGCCTCGAGCGGCTCCGGTGGTGGTCTGCCCCCCTCATCGAGGGGGAACAGTTTATTCACCACCGACCGGAGCACGGCGGGTTCCAGGCTCTCCGTGACGGAAGGACCCGCGGGGCGTAGGCGGCCCAGTACCAAACGGTACGGGCGACCCCACGGGTCAGCGTCCAGAGAGCCCAGGAGTTCCTCCCAGGCAGATGCCTTGGCCTCCCTGATGGCTCTCCGCAAGGCATTCGATGCGTCTCGATATGCCTCGCGGAGTGTGGCCTCCACCGCATCGTCGCGGACTACTCGGCGGCGGGCCCTTGTCCACCGGCGTCGGGCCGCCACACTCTCTTGTCTGAGTGTGGCTATCTGGCCCGACCACCAGTAGACCGCCCGCCGCTGCACCCTCCTGACCCGGGGCATGGCGGCGTCACAAATTGCCGCCATTTGCCCCCGGAGCCAGGAGGCCTCCTCGTCCACGTCCGCGACTGGCTCCGGCCCGTACGAGGGCCAGGCCGCGGCATAGGAGGCCGCCATCAGCGCGTCCTCGTCCAGGTGCGTAAGCGCCCACCTCCTACGGGGGGTGGGCCCCCAATTGGGGCCACCCCCCCTACATCAAACATGATGTAGAGGTGGTCGCTGAGGGTCGCGAGGTCATCTGCGACCCTCCACGCTCCAACACGTCGCGCGGCCGCCGGAGAAGCCCAGGACAAGTCCACTATGGACTCCCCCTGCGGCCGCACGCACGTGCTGGTAGATCCCCGGTTAAGGATCCGGAGATCCAGACCGGAGGACCAATCCACCAGCACATCCCCCCGTGGGTCGGCCCTAGGGGATCCCCAAGTTGGGGATTTGGCGTTAAAGTCCCCTAGGACCAACACTGGACGGGAAAGGATAGGGGTCAAAACCCTCCCCAGCCCATCCAGCAGCGACTCAAACTCCACGAGGGTCAGGCTGGGGAGGCATACACTCCGGCCAGCGTGACGCACCTGGACTCCACCACCACGAACCCGGCACCCCTACCGATTACCCGGAGGGGTGCCGAGTTCGTCGCGATCGCGACGGAGCCGCACAGATCCGCCGCCCAGTCAGGGCGATCGGGAACTCTGTACGGCTCCGCCGCGACCGCCAGGCCAATCCCCCACTCGGCCAGGGTTTGGACAAACAAGTCCTGGGCCCCAGCCGAGTGGTTGAGATTGGCCTGCAGCACCCTAACTGGAGGAGGAGGAGGAGGCATTATCGGTTAGCCTTCCCCTCCTCCTCCAGGTTGGCGGCCGGTTCGGCCTCCATCTCGGAGCTGACAGGGCGGGTATTTCCCGCCCTTGTCAGCACCACCCTCGGTTGCCTAGACCCGAGGATGTCGGCCAGCGCCACCGTCCGCCAACCGCCGCCGAGTCCTCCCGCCCGCGGACGACGCCCGCTGACGCCGACCTTCCTCGGGGTGGCCGAGGGTGGTCCCTTCTCGGGGGAGAGCTGGGCCCTCTCCCTCGGAGACTGCTCCCCGCCCTTCTTCTTGGACTTGGGGCGGGGGAGGGTCGACGACCCTCCCCTTTCCCCGGGCCTTGATGGGCCCGCTACCGGAGGAGGGGGGATGGACGTGGACTTCTGCGGTGGAGCAAGCGGCTCCACCTCGTCCACGTCCATCACCATCCTCGCCGCCGGAGAGGCGGGGGATGGTACGGGGGGCGCCGTGGGGCGGCACTCCCGGCCGACGCCACAGCTCCCCCGGCAGGCCCCGCCTGCCTCTTCTTCTCCCCCCTCCTCTTCCTTTTGGAGGGGGGAGGAGCACAACCCTGGGCGCCCAGCACATGACCGGCTGGGCGACCCAGGTCGACACACACCGGGCACCTCGGGGGTGCCCGGCATGCGCGTGACACGTGACCGGTGCCACCACAGCGGTAGCACCGGCCACCCCTATCTGCCCCCCCAGGGCATCGGGACTGGAGGTGTCCCACCTCCAGGCACCGATGGCACCTGGGAGGGCGTGCCGCCAGGACCTCCCCCCGGGGTGAGCACCACCCCAGGCGGAGGCGGCCCGCCGCGGCCAGTTTACGCACGGCCGCGAGCGGGCACTTAACCCAGATGGTGCCAAGTCCATTGGGGGAGGTCCGGATTGGGCCAGTAGTGACCTGGCCCGCCGGACACTCCCCACCTTGGCCACCGCCTCCACCACCTGTTGGGTGGTGGTGGATTCATGTAAACCGCTGAGGCGAGCCTCAGCGGTCTTCATGGGGCGGGCCACCCTGACGCCGTCCCCGCCGAAGAGTTCGGCGAGGCGTTGCGCCAGGGCGTCCGCCTTCTCGGTACCGGAAGGGCCCGGGATCTCTATGATGGAGGATCCCGATTGGCCCTTCCGGTACCTGACCTCCTGAATGCCGACCTCTTTGAGGTCGACATTTGCCACCGCCTTCCGCATGACCTCCGCATAGGAGGTCTTGCTCCCGGGGCGACCGTTAGCGATACGGCCGCCCTCTTGGGAGGACGCGGAAGGCGGGGCTTCTCCTTCTTTGTGGTGGTGGGGGGAGGGGAAGGGAGACAGGTGCCGAGGCACCCGTCTTCCCCTTTTTCTTCTTCCCCCCACCCGCCTTTCCCGTCTTCTGGCCCCCCTGGGGGCCAGAGGGTGCCGCCGCAGCACCGGTGGCGGGCCCCGCCCCCCTCCGAGAGGGAGGTTGTGGGGCCACAGCCACCCGGCGCTGCGCCCTCTTGGCCTTCCTCCCCAGGACCGACACCCACTCCCCCTGGGCCGACGGAACGTCCCTCCCTGAGGAGGGGCGAGCTGGCCTGGTAGGGGGAGGGGCGCCGGCTCCTGGGGCGGAAGAGCCGCGGGTCCCGCCCGCGCCTTTCCCCGTCCTGGCCGAAGGAACGCCCTCCTCAAGGGGAGGACGAGCTGGCCGGGTGGACGGGGAGGCGGGGCAGGGGCCCGCACCTTCTTACCCCTCTTCCGCCTCCTAAGGGCGGAAGAGGAGAGGACCCCACCCTCCGTATCAGTGGAAGGGGGGGGCCCTTTCCTCCTGGGAGGGAGGATTTCACCCGCCCGCTCCGCCATCTCCAGGAGAGGACGGAGACGGGCGAGTATCCTCGCCTCCACTGCCTCCGCCACCCGATCCGCCATCCCCACTCCGTTCTCCGAGGAGGGCGGAGGGGGGACGTCCGGGCGCGGGGGACTTTCCGTGGAGAGGTCCGCGGGGACCTCTCCACGAGGCCCTGGAAGAAATCGGAGTCGGTATCCTCCTCCGGTCCTCCAGGGCCCCGTGGCCTCAGCGCCACGCTGGGGGGCTTTTTAAAAGACCCCGACGTTGATGCCCCTCCTCTCCGAGATGTATGTGGAGAGGAGGGCGTCGCCTCCTTTAATGTGTTGGGGCGGGGAGGGGTAAAGCCCTCCTTCCCACGCCCCGCTGCAATCAGTGTCGCAACCCGCGCCTCTAGGGCCTCGTTCCGGGCCCTCAGTTCCGCCACTGCCACCTCCAGGTCGCGTTCCCGGGTCGAGGAGGCGGCCCGCTGCGCGTGCTCCGTCGCGACGCAGCGTATAAGCTGCGCCGCCTCCCGCAACTTCCGGACGTAAGTCCCATGGAGGTTGCGGGAGGTGGAGGCGACCTTCTCAATCCGCGCGGCCTCCTCGATCGCCCGCGCGGATAAGTCCGCTGCGGGGGCGTGACGGAGCTCCGCGAGAAGCTCCGCCTCGTCCCGCAGCGGAATCGCTGATTTTGATGGCGGCCTAGCCTTAACGGCCGGGTCGTCCAAGGCCCTGATGGCGTCCGCTTCGTCCGCCATCAGGACCGCTTCTGCGTGGGCTCGTTTTGCTTTGGCGAGCCCAGCGTACTCCCCGGTTGTTGGGGGGCGGCCTCTCTTGCGCTTAATTGCGCCTCCGGAGGTGCCAGCGACGCTGGAGGTGTCGCTGGCACCCTCCTCGAGTTCGCTCATGGCGAGCGAACTCTCCTCTCCTACGTCCCTTTGCAGGGACCTCTCCCTTCTAATAGCCGAGACGGCCGAGCTCACCCCACAGCTCGCTCGCCGCTCCTGCTCCTCCTCGTCCGTCATTTTATTTAATAAATTTGATGGTTCCATAATTGATCCCACGAGTGTGGTCGGAAGGGGTGGTCCACCCGGGCAGAGCCGCCATACCCGGGTAAGCCTAATACACCCTGGGGTTCGGCAGGTGCCCCAGGGGGGTTTGGTCGCTAAAGACTGGCCAACCTCCCAGCCATGCATCCTATCGGCGCGCACCATACCTTAGGATTGAGGGTAATTTTTTATAGAGGTTTTCTTCCTCGCAGGCCGGCCGGTGAAGGCAGGCCCTCCGGGTCCCTTGACGGCAACGTTCCACCACTACGCCCTGTGATGGTCGTTGAAGCCGCCAAGAGACTTACGGAATTAGGAGATGGATGGCGTTCATCCATCCCCAGCTCAGGCACCCCGGGTTCGCCAGACCCGTACCGCCGACCTTGCGGCCGACAGCCCCTGGGGTTGTGCCCTTTTTGATGACCGGGGTGGCACCTCCCCGGAGACGGCACCTGACACCAGGCTTACGGTTCCGTCCAAACCGGCGTGCTGTCCGCGGCTGCTTATTCGTCGGGGTTACCCCCGCTTATTTCGCAGCTACCCTTCAAAGAACCATGACAATGAAGGGCGTTCCCCTATCCGCAACCCGGGGACGCGCTCGGTTGCCCACGCAAGGCCTCCGCCGAAGCGGACCGAGAGACCTAACCCAGACCTAACCCAGACCTAACCCAGACCTAACCCAGACCTAACCCATTTTTTTTTTTTTTTTTTTTTTTTTTTTTAACGTGGGGGAAATCTTCCAAAGACACCCGCCGCCGTTGGGGCGGCGGCGGGTAGTGTCGGATTTTTACCGACTAAAACCCCCACGGTGACCACCATCTCGCCCGACTTCGGCGGCGGTCCGGGAACGACCAAGCTAGGTCACACTACCGGACCGCCGCCTCGGGGAGGTCCTCTTCCCCGACTGGGAAGAGTGGACCTCTTCCCAGTCGTGGGAAGAGGAATCCGTGCTCGCGGGGGAGCAGTCAAACGACTGCTCCCCCACAGAGCGCCGACCTAGTCGGCGCTCCTGTCTCCGCCGCATGGAAGGGTCACACTTCCATGCGGCAAACGTGGGCTATAACAAGGGGAGGGCGCGGCCCCAACCGCGGTCCTCCCCAAGCCCTCGGTGCCGCTCCCGACCGGCCAGGACCGAAGTCCCGGCACACGACGCCGGAGCGGCACCTACCTCCTCACTCGGTCGGAGCCCGGAACCAAAAAAATTTGTGCCGGGTCCGCCCGCTTACTATTAGGGTGGCGGGCCTCTTGGAGGGGGTCGCCTAAAACGGAGCCCCCTCCTGGCCCGCCTTCTCTCCTGCCGAGCGGGATCGGAGACTCCCGATCCCGCTCGGCGGCCTCCTTCTGCGAAATAACGGTTTCGCAGAAGGAGGCCACCGCTCTCCAGGACCTCTCGCTCGCCAGCATTGCCGTAACAAGTGCTGGCGGCGAGAGGTCCGGGCCAATAACGGCCCGCACTTCTTCTCGTGCCCAGCCAAAGGCTGGGCACTCCTCTATCGTGTGGCTGGGGGTGTCGACCACCCCCACGCCACACGACAGGCACTCTGGTGTGGCCTCCGCTCCGATTTTATGCAGGTACTCTCCGAAACCACCATGTCCGGAGAGCACCTGCGTCGTCCGGTAGGTAAGCCTACCATGCCGACGATCCACCCACTCCTCCAAATGTGGGAGGATCGCGCCGACAGCTCGCTGGCGGGCGGCTCGATAATTTTCGAGCTCCGCCCGCCATTTTCTAAGTGCGAGCTGCCGGGCCTGACGCCTCAGGTCACCGACCGACAGTCCTGCCGGATCCCCTTCGCCCCGGCGGAGTGACCGGACCCGTCGAAAGACGCGGGCCTCGGCCTCCGCCTGCAGGTCGAAGGGGATTACCCCCGACAGGACTGCCGCCGCCTCATGGGAGATAGTGCGGTAACCACGTGCCACCCTGACGGCCATTCGCCGATATACGCGGCGCAGCATTTGACGGCTGCGCCGCCCGGCCGCCAGGGACGGGGCCCAGACTGGGCACCCGTAGAGGCACATGGCCCGCACCACCCCCGTGTAGAGGCGGCGGACCCTCTCTCTGGTCCCCCGATATTGGGCAGTAGCCGACCCAACAGGGCGGCTACCCCCTCTACTCGGGGGACGAGTCGGTCAAAGTGACCCTCGAAGCGCCAGCGGCTGTCAATGTCCAGGCCGAGGTACTTAATTCGTTCCTCGACCCGGACAAAGACCGGCCCTACTCGGACGACCGACTGGGGCGGTCTCCGGGTCAGAGGCAGCCCATGAAACCAGGCTGCCTCCGTTTTCTCCGGAGACACTTGCAGCCCCAGCCGACGGACGGAGGCCACTACCGAGGCCACCCCGGCCTCGGCAAGGCCCAGCAGCCTCTCCCATTCCTCCCCCACGGCTATCACCAGAGTGTCGTCTGCATAGCAGACGACTGTGACGCCGTGAGGGAGCGCGGTGAAGAGAACCCGGTTGTACCCCAGGTTCCACAACAACGGTCCTAACACGGACCCCTGGGGTACACCGCGGTTCACCTCCCGCGTTACCACCCCGTACCGACCCGGGTATATCACCCGTCTGTCCCGGAGGTAGTCTGCCAGGACTCTCCTCAGGTACGGGGGCACCTGATGGTCGACCAGTGCCCCCGCAATCCTGTCCCAGGGCAGGGAGTTGAAGGCGTTGGCGATGTCAAGAGACACCGCCAACGCCATCCCACCCCGGGAGACAGACTCATCCACGAGGGCCTTGACATGATCGACCGCGTCTATGGTCGATCGGCCCTCGCGGAAGCCGAACTGGCACGGTGCCAAGTTCGGACCTACCCGGGACATATGCCCCCAGAGGCGGGAAGCTATGATTCTCTCAAAGAGCTTTCCCGCCTCATCAAGGAGGCATATGGGTCGGTACGCCTTGGGAGAGGCTGCCGGCTTGCCACCCCCTTGGGAAGCAGGACCATCGTGGCCTGCTTCCACAAGAGGGGGACCCGCCCCGCCTGAAGGCAGCTGTCGAACAGCCACCTCAGGCGGGGCCCGAGGACGCGTAAGGCCAAGGCTAACGCCTTGCCTGGGACGCCGTCTGGACCGGGGGCGGTGTTCCGCCCTCTTAACTTGGCGACGGCGTCCCGGAACTCCTCGTCGCGGGCCGCGCATGGTGGCCGCGCGGGCAGCGCCGCCTCGAGCGGCTCCGGTGGTGGTCTGCCCCCCTCATCGAGGGGGAACAGTTTATTTACCACCGACCGGAGCACGGCGGGTTCTAGGCTCTCTGTGACGGAAGGACCCGCGGGGCGTAGGCGGCCCAGTACCAACCGGTACGGGCGTCCCCACGGGTCTGCGTCCAGAGAGCCCAGGAGTTCCTCCCAGGCCGATGCCTTGGCCTCCCTGATGGCTCTCCGCAAGGCATTCGATGCGTCTCGATATGCCTCGCGGAGTGTGGCCTCCACCGCATGGTCGCGGACTGCTCGGCGGCGGGCCCTTGTCCACCGGCGTCGGGCCGCCACACTCTCTTCTCTGAGTGTGGCTATCTGGCCCGACCACCAGTAGACCGCCCGCCGCTGCACCCTCCTGACCCGGGGCATGGCGGCGTCACAAATTGCCGCCATTTGCCCCCGGAGCCAGGAGGCCTCCTCGTCTATGTCCGCGACTGGCTCTGGCCCGTACGAGGGCCAGGCCGCGGTATAGGAGGCCGCCATCAGCGCGTCCTCGTCCAGGTGCGTAAGCGCCCACCTCCTACGGGGGTGGGCCCCCAATTGGGGCCACCCGCCCTACATCAAACATGATGTAGAGGTGGTCGCTGAGGGTCGCGAGGTCATCTGCGACCCTCCACGCTCCAACACGTCGTGCGGCCGCCGGAGAAGCCCAGGACAAGTCCACAATGGACTCCCCCTGCGGCCGCACGCACGTGCTGGCAGATCCCCGGTTGAGGATCCGGAGATCCAGACCGGAGGACCAGTCTACCAGCACATCCCCCCGTGGGTCGGCCCTAGGGGATCCCCAAGTTGGGGATTTGGCATTAAAGTCCCCTAGGACCAACACTGGACGGGACAGGAGAGGGTTCAGTACCCTCCCCAGCCCATCCAGCAGCGACTCGAACTCCACGAGGGTCAGGCTGGGCGAGGCATACACCCCGGCCAGCGTGACGCACCTGGACTCCACCACCACGAACCCGGCACCCCTTCCGATCACCCGGAGGGGTGCCGAGTTCGCCGCGATCGCGACGGAGCCGCACAGATCCGCCGCCCAGTCAGGGCGATCGGGAACTCTGTACGGCTCCGCCGCGACCGCCAGGCCAATCCCCCACTCGGCCAGGGTTTGGACAAACAAGTCCTGTGCCCCAGCCGAGTGGTTGAGATTGGCCTGCAGCACCCTAACTGGAGGAGGGGGGGGCATTATCGGTTAGCCTTCCCCTCCTCCTCCAGGTTGGCGGCCGGTTCGGCCTCCATCTCGGAGCTGACAGGGCGGGTATTGCCCGCCCTTGTCAGCACCACCCTCGGTTGCCTACCCCCGAGGATGTCCGCGAGCGACACCGACGACGCCCGCGGACGCAGACGTTCCTCGGGGTGGCCGAGGGTGGTCCCTTCTCGGGGGAGAGCTGGGCCCTCTCCCTCGGAGACTGCTCCCCCGCCCTTCTTCTTGGACTTGGGGCGGGGGAGGGTCGACGATCCTCCTCCTTCAACGGGCCCAGAGGGGCCCGCGACCGGAGGAGGGGCGGTGGACGTGGACTTTTTTGGTGGAGCAACCGGCTCCACCTCGTCCACGTCCATCGCCACCGTCGCCGCCGGAGAGGCGGCGGATGGTACGGGGGGGCGCTGCGGGGCGGCACTCCCGGCCGACGCCGCCGCACCCCCGGCAGGCCCCGCCTGCCGCTTCTTCTCCCCCCTCCTCTTCCTTTTGGAGGGAGGAGGAGCACAACCCTGGGCGCCCAGCACATGATTTGCTGGGCGACCCAGGTCCACACAGACCGGGCACCTCGGTGGTGCCCGGCATGCGCGCGATACGTGACCGGTGCCACCACAACGGTAGCACCGGCCACCCCTATCTGCCCCCCAGGGCATCGGGACTGGAGGTGTCCCACCTCCAGGCACCGATGGCACCTGGGAGGGCGTGCCGCCAGGACCTCCACCCGGGGTGAGCACCACCCCAGGCGGAGGCGGCCCGCCGCGGCCAGTTTCCGGACGGCCGCGAGCGGGCACCTAACCCATATGGTGCCAAGTCCATTGGGGGAGGTCCGAATTTGGCCAGTAGTGACCTGGCCCGCCGGACACTCCCCCACCTTGGCCACCGCTTCCACCACCTGTTGGGTCGTGGTGGCTTCGTCAAGACCGCTGAGGCGAGCCTCAGCGGTCTTCACGGGGCGGGCCACCCTGACGCCGTCCCCGCCGAAGAGTTCGGCGAGGCGTTGCGCCAGGGCGTCCGCCTTCTCGGTACCGGAAGGGCCCGGGATCTCTATGATGGAGGATCCCGATTGGCCTTTCCGGTACCTGACCTCCTGAATGCCGACCTCGTTGAGGTCGACATTCGCCACCGCCTTCCGCATGACCTCCGCATAGGAGGTCTTGCTCCCCGGGGCGACCGTTAGCGATACGGCCGCCCTCTTGGGAGGACGCGGAAGGCGGGGCTTCTCCTTCCCGACGGGTTTTGGGGTGGGAGGGGGAGGGGAGACAGGTGCCGAGGCACCCGTCTTCCCCTTCCCCCTCCACCCCCCCTTTCCCGTCTTCTGGCCCCCCTGGGGGCCGGAGGGTGCCGCCGCAGCACCGGTGGCGGGCCCCGCCCCCCTCCGAGAGGGAGGTTGTGGGGCCACAGCCACCCGGCGCTGCGCCCTCTTGGCCTTCCTCCCCAGGACCGATACCCACTCCCCCTGGGCCGACGGAACGTCCCTCCCTGAGGAGGGGCGAGCTGGCCTGGTAGGGGGAGGGGCACCGGTTCCCGGGGCGGAAGAGCCGCGGGTCCCGCCCGCGCCTTTCCCCGTCCTGGTCGAAGGAACGTCCCCCTGGGAGGGAGGACGAGCTGACCGGGTGGACGGGGGAGGCGGGGCAGGGGCCCGCACCTTCTTTCCCCTCTTCCGCCTCCTAAGGGCGGAAGAGGAGAGGGCCCCACCCTCCGTATCGGTGGAAGGAAGGGGCCCTTTCCTCCTAGGAGGGAGGATTTCACCCGCCCGCTCCGCCATCTCTAAGAGAGGACGGAGACGGGCGAGTATCCTCGCCTCCACTGCCTCCGCCACCCGATCCGCCATCCCCTCTCCGTTCTCCGAGGAGGGCGGAGGGGGGACGTCCGGGGGCGGGGGACTTTACGTGGAGAGGTCCGCGGGGACCTCTCCACGAGGCCCTGGAGGAAATCGGAGTCTGTATCCTCCTCCGGCCCTCCAGGGCCTCGTGGCCTCACCGCCACGCTGGGGGTCTGCCGAAGAGACCCCGACGTTGATGCCCCTCCTCTCCGAGATGTAAGTGGAGAGGAGGGGGCCGCCTCCGTTGGTCTGACGGGCTGGGGAGGGGTAACCCCCTTCCCACGCCCCGCTGCGATGAGGGTCGCGACCTGGGCCTCCAGGGCCTCGTTTCTCGCCCTCAGCTCCGCCACTGCCACCTCCAAGTCCCGTTCCCGGGACGAGGAGGCGGCCCGCTGCGCGTGCTCCGCGGCGACACACCTCACAATCTGCGCCGCCTCCCGCAACCTCCGGACGTAAGTCCCATGGAGGTTGCGGGAGGTAGAAGCGACCTTTTCTATCCGCGCGGCCTCCTCGATCGCCCGCGCGGATAAGTCCGCTGCGGGGGCGTGACGGAGCTCCGCGAGAAGCTCCGCCTCGTCCCGCAGCGGAATCGCCGACTTGGATGGGGGCCTAGGTTTGACTGTTGGGTCATCCAAGGCCCTGATGGCGTCGGCTTCGTCCGCCATCAGGACCGCTTCTGCGTGGGCTCGTTTGGCTTTCGCGAGCCCAGCGTACTCCCCGGTTGTTGGGGGGCGGCCTCTTTTGCGCTTCACAGCGCCTCCGGAGGTGCCAGCAACGCTGGAGGTGTCGCTGGCACCCTCCTCGAATTCGCTCATGCAGAGCGAACTCTCTTCTCCTACGTCCCTCTGCAGGGACCTCTCCCTTCTAATCGCGGAGACGGCCGAGCTCACCCCCAAGCTCGCTCGCCGCTCCTGCGCCTCCTCGTCCGTCTTTTTGTATAAATGCTGCGGTTCCATAATTATTCCCACGAGTAAGGTCGGAAGGGGTGGTCCACCCGGGCAGAGCCGCCATACCCGGGTAAGCCTAATACACCCTGGGGTTCGGCAGGTGCCCCAGGGGAGTTTGGTCGCTAAAGACTGGCCAACCTCCCAGCCATGCATCCTATCGGCGCGCACCATACCTTAGGATTGAGGGTAATTTTTTATAGAGGTTTTCTTCCTCGCAGGCCGGCCGGTGAAGGCAGGCCCTCCGGGTCCCTTGACGGCAACGTTCCACCACTACGCCCTGTGATGGTCGTTGAAGCCGCCAAGAGACTTACGGAATTAGGAGATGGATGGCGTTCATCCATCCCCAGCTCAGGCACCCCGGGTTCGCCAGACCCGTACCGCCGACCTTGCGGCCGACAGCCCCTGGGGTTGTGCCCTTTTTGATGACCGGGGTGGCACCTCCCCGGAGACGGCACCTGACACCAGGCTTACGGTTCCGTCCAAACCGGCGTGCTGTCCGCGGCTGCTTATTCAACCCAGACCTAACCCAGACCTAACCCAGACCTAACCCAGACCTAACCCAGACCTAACCCAGACCTAACCCAGACCTAACCCAGACCTAACCCAGACCTTTTTTTTTTTTTTTTTTTTTTTTTTTTGAGGAGGGGAAAATGCATTACGCACACCCGGCTAGATGTTGTGTGCCGGGTAGTGTTGGACTCCCTGATTTACAGGTATACCAACTAAAAACCCCTCCTCGTTGTCTCTTGCAGGAGTGACCTGGCCTGACCCCCGGCAAAGTCGGTGGACCATTTCTTCAGGGGCAGGTCAGTTTATGTCCCTAAGACACTTTTGCATCAGCAAGGGCTTAGTTCGGTGGCAGCTATGGCGGTGGATTCCGTGCTGGATACAGGTTCCTTACATTCTGGCGCAATGTTGCTCTCTCTCCCAATCTCTCTCATGCTTTTCTTTAGCGCACATCACCTCCCCTACGTACTTCAGTACTGCACTCCTACTTTCCTCATTCCTAAGAAGAGGGATGAATTTGTCGGCCGAGAATGGTCCCACTATCGCCGTTAGGTTTCCCTCTCTCTCCAAAAGCCGTTGCATTCGAAGAGGGTGTGCTCTGGATTGTCGTCTGTACCGCACCCGTACCAACATGCCGGGTTATCCCGTTTGTTAATTCTTTTTAGGTATACCGAGAAACAGCCATGGCCTGTGATTACTTGGGTCAGATGGTAACTCAAGATTTTTGGTCCCCAACTCATCCATTCTTTGATATATGGAATCAATTTATGAGTCCATCTTCCAGATGGAGACAGGTCCCATTTTCTTTGCCATTCTACTAATGACGTTTCTCTCTCTTCTTTTTTTATGCTTTTCAGGTTATCTCTCGTTGGGTCCATGGTCCTCAGGCGCATGAAGATTCTGCGTCGTTCCGCGGCAAGGATGGTGATGGGTAAGCAACCGGCTAGCACGCAGAGGGAATCCAGGGAGACAGTTCTATAGGCCCTAACAATTCTTGCGAGTGCTGGCCTCTGAGCTCTATTCAGGTCCTTGGCATTATGATAAAGGCACATATCTGTAGCCCATATGGGGGCAGCATACAAGATAATTGACTCGCTTGTTCTATAGTGTAGCAGTCTGCTGAGATATCCTCCCCCATTGATATTGGGGCTAATTCTGGATAGAGCACCAGTTGCTCGGAGGGCGCGATCACATGTGCTTGTAAGATGACTGCGGAAGCGCTGATTTCCTTCAATGTTTACACCAAGGTATCTTAAGGTTTTCTTGGCCTTAATAATGTTGCCCTCGTGCTCGATCACGATAGGGTCTTTGATTTTTCTTCCCGTTAGTAATACCATTTCGGTTTTTTCCGATGCCATTTGCATTTTCTGCTCACTGAACCATGAACTGATTTTCCTTAAGGTGGAATTTAGTTTATCTTTCAGTTTCCCTAGGTTAGCATCGACGGCCATGATAGCAACATCGTCAGCGTATCCAATAAGTTGGATGCCCTTGGGTGTAGACATTTGCAACAAGGAATCGTATACTAGGTTCCATAGAGTAGGGCCAAGTACAGAGCCCTGCGGGACACCTGCGAAAACTTCGTACAGTACTTCTTTGTCCGCTGCGTCGTATTTTATTTTACGTTCCACCAGGTAGGAACTCAGGATGCGGGTGATTTTTCCGGGGAGTGCGCGTTGTATCGCAGTATTTATGATACTCTCCCATGTTATAGTATTAAACGCATTGCGGACATCTATCGTGGCGATGAGACAATGCTTACCACTTTTCTTAGCCCCGTTCCACGCATTCATTACTTCCGCAATGGCGCCTACAGTGCTCCTTCCTTTACAAAAGCCATATTGGTTCTGCGCAAAGTTGACGGTCTTCATGATCTTCGTTTTTATCACGTGCTCGAAGAGTTTTGCCCAGTTTGACAGTATACAGAGCGGGCGCCATCCCTGTTTGTTACTTGCCGTTGTCTTTTTAGGTATTAGCATAAGACGTCCCACCTTCCATTCTTCTGGGAAGTACCCCATCTCTGTTAGTCCCTCGAAGACATTCACCATTGTGCTAAGGTCATTTTGCACTAACCATTTCAGGGCTGAGACTGGTGTTTTGTCCAAGCCCGGGGCCTTTTCCTTCATATTTTGGATTGCTTCAAGCACGTCGTTTCCACTAATAACCGTGGTGGCATCATCCGGGCATTGGATGGCTTCTGCACATGTGCGGGCACGGGGCTCAGGTTTGGTGACGAAGGTTCTTTAATGGTCATCTGCGCCTGGTCTGATTTCAGTCGGGGCGCTCTAGTCTTGCCCTTGAGGGCCCTGATGACCATTTTATATGGGCGTCCCCATGGGTCACTATCCAAGGACTCCAGGTACCTGGCCCAACCCAGGGTTTTAGCTTCCTTGATAGCCTTCTTGAGTTTTCTTCTTGCTGCCTTGAATGTGTTATTTAGGATCTCAATTTGGCTATATGGTTTTTTGAGTTTATATGCCCTCTGCACAGCCCTACGGCTTTTATGGGCTTCCTTTCCGCAATTGCTATGTCCTTATTCCACCACCATGTAGCCCTTTTCCCCAGCAAGGCCGGATGAGCAGGTCTCCTTGCTTCTGCTGCACAGCGGTTTACTCTTTGTATAAATTCCATGATGTCGCTAATGTTGGCGGGTGGCTTGATCCCCAGTGGTTCCTTCGCCTGCAAATTCTTGTACCGGGCAGCGAAATGACTTAGCTCAAATTTGCCTTCAAGCACCAGAGGCCCCCCTGTATTTGGTACATCTTTTGGGGCAATCGTGTGGACCAGATATTTATGGTCCGAGGCATTATACTCCTCCAAAATTTGGCTTGTGCTTACACGTCGGTACATGCTGGGGGAACAGATTAATATATCTATTAGGGAAGACATCCCTCGCTTCTCAAAGGTGGCCCTTCCGTTACTACGTACCGGGATTAGGCCCATTTTTGCGCACAAGGCAACTACTTCGTCCCCTCTCTTGTTTTGGGACCTAGACCCCAAATGGGGGAGCTCGCATTAAAATCTCCTGCCAGGATCAGGTCTTGTCTGGCGTACATGGTTGCGATGTCTTCGATGTCTTGTAGTCGCCTTTCAAAGACTTCCCAAGGGTCGTTAGGAGAGAGGTAAACGCTTGTAAATACGATGCCTCCCATCCCAACTGTCACCAAACCATCTCCCTGGGAAATAATCGACGGTGGCTCCGCGATATCCGACGTGCACGGGTTAAACCACAACGACGCTTTTTTCGTTAGATCATGGAACCATCCTTCGGTATTTCTGCGTTTGATAGGCTCAGAAATGACCGCGACATCAACACTTTTCTCTGTTAAAGCTTGTTGGAGCAAAGTGTCGGCCTCCCAGCATCGGTTGAGGTTAACTTGAAGGATCTTATACCCCGCCATTATGACACTGGAGCCTGTCTAGGGCGAGACCTTGCCGCTACCTCCTCCCTGTATGTAGGGCAGCGGATTGAGGCCTCCTACAGACATGGCCTAGCTGAGGCTCTGCAAGCCCTTTGATCGCGCACAAGCAGCATCTCGCCTCAGCGGTGCATTTCCCCATAGTATGTCCTTCCGACCCACATTTTCGGCACACGACCTTATCCCCCTGGATCTTCGTACAAGACCGAGCCATGTGTCCAAGGTTATGGCACTTGAAGCACCGAGTGATGTCAGGTATTGTTCGTGCCCTGCACATCACCCAGCCTATCTTTATACGCCCAGTTTTGTTAACGGCCTCACCGATTTTAGGTGGCACTTCCACCACCGCCAGCATTGTAGCCCTTGGACCCTCCCTAAGGACTCTACATTTAAGCTCCTCGATTGGTCCTGAAGCATCTATTTGGTGAACCGCCCTGAGTACATCTTCCTTTTCAGTTAGCGGCTCAATGTCCCGTATCTCGATAATCGATCTTCCTTGTAGCCGTCTGACCGGGAAGTTGTCTCCAAGAGCCCCTTTAATCTGGTCAAGGTAAGTATTGGTTTCTATTTTAGGTTTAAATTCGAGCAGCAAGTGCCCGGCAGCGGTTTTCCGGACTGCTTTGATGCCAGTTACATTAGGTCCCAGCTGTTGTTTAACCTTTTTCAGGGCGTCTGCGAACGTGCACTTATCGTCAGTGTGTACGGCGATCGCTTCTCCTAGGATCCGTTTCCGCTGTGGCCTCTGGCGGTTTCTAGGGGTTTCCCTTTGGTCGGTCTCAGTGCCTTCCTCCATCTTTTTATTCCTCCTCTTCCTTTTCAGCACCTCAGTCCATTCGTTAGGATTTGGCAGGCCAGGCTCCGTTTGTCTCCTTCTCTGCAGGAGGCTACAGCCATCCAGGTCCACACCACGGCCTTCGTCGGTCAGCTCTTCTGCAGGATCGGTAAGCAAATTTGCTACTCCATCCATTACTCCCTCCACTATTGCATGATGTGTGTCAATAAAACTTCTCATTTTCAGGATGTCAGCCGAAACCGGGGAGATGTTTGTCCCGATTTGTGGCCTCACATCATTCACGCCAGGTCGCCCCTTGTCTTGGCTGTTCCCATCCACTGCTTTGTCCCCCGAAATCCTCTTTTCTTGGGAGTGACCAGCCGCTTTTAAGTGCGTCTCCTGCCTCATTAATTGCGGACGCAACAACTCCATAAGGACTTCTTTAATGTCGTCCACGTTCCTCTCCCGTTGGTCTCGCGCCGCCTCTTGCAGCAGGGCCCTGAATTCCTCGAGCTGCTTGCTCAGTGCTGTAATATGAGCTTTCAATTGTAGGCGTTCGTTCCTGGCTTCCAAAATCTCTGCCCTGAGGTTGGCATTTGTCAGGCGCTCTTCTTCTAATAGGCGGCAGAGCTGTTCCCTGCTGGGTGTGACGGACGTCCGCGTAAAGAACCCCCAGTTTGGGTCATGCCATCTTTCGGCGTCTGTAGCGCGACCGAAACTCCAAGGCCGCGTGGTACGTCGTCGCCGTCCTCTGAAGGGGCCAGTTCCGCGCTTAAGGATTTCTTTTGGAGCTTTCGCCCCGTCTGGGTTTGGGGAGGAGTCCCGGGGCTGGGCCGAAGCCTTTTAGGCCTTTCACTTGGTGTGAAGAAGTGTTCTTCACCTTCTTCTCCTGTCAGTGTGCCCTCGCTTCGGGAGTCCTGGCGATCGTCTGCAGTGCCAGTAACACCTCTCGTGGCTGCCATGATAGCGGCAGTATTCGCTTTTTTCGCCGCGATACCTAATTTTGCTCGGCGTGATCTATATTCAGAGTCCGTTTCGCCTTCCAGTCTTTCGACCCTAAGACCCCCTCTGCTGTTCCGAATAACGGGTTCCATACCTCGTTTAGGGGCCGAGCCCGTCGATGTTTTAGGTGCCACAGTCCTGCCTTCGCCTCTCCCTTCATCACTGTCTGAATGTTTATTGTGTTTGGTGCTCATCATTTCATAACCGGCAGGGTTCGGCCGAAGCCTAGCCCCGCCAACAATTACTATGGGGAAAACAACACGTCAACCCGGGCCCTCAGCCCCGACCCGGGCAAGCCTTATACACCCCGAGGTTCGGCCGGTCCTCGGGGGTTGGCCTGTAATCGGTCCACTTTCCCAGGACCCCGCATGGGTCAATTACTCTCATCCCCATGCGCCCTTACTAGGCCAGCACCGTACCGTTCAGGGAGGGGTAATTTTTTATAGAGGTTTTCTTCCTCGCAGGCCGGCTGTTTAAGGCAAGTCCTCCGGGTCCCGTGACGACAACGTTCCACCACTACGCCCTGTGATGGTCGTTGAAGCCGCCAAGGAACTTACGGAATTAGGAGGTGGGTGGCGTTCATCCACCCCCAGCTCGGGTCCCCCGGGTTCGCCAGGCCCGTACCGCGGAAGACATTCCACGGCCCCTGGGGAGGTAGCTCGGGTACCCCGGGTTCGCTAAACCCGTACCGTGGAGGCACAAAACTATGCCCCACGGCCCCTGGGGTGGGGACACATGCGTATCCCCCCAAACACACACTCACACACACACGCACGCACACACACACACAGCTCGGGTAACCCCGGGTTCGCTAAACCCGTACCGTGGGGACATATTCCTATGGCCCCACGGCCCCTGGGGTGGGAAAGGAGGTGGGAAAAGGTTGCTCGGGTAACCCCGGGTTCGCTAGGCCCGTACCGCGTGCAATGGACCGATCAAGGTCCGCGGTCCCTGGGGATAGGAGGGAAAAAAAACACACGCACACGCACACACACACACAGCACACGGGTACCCCACACAAACCCGTACCGCGGGGCCATATTCCTATGGCCCCGCGGCCCCTGGGGAGGAAAAAGGGACAGACAGCTCGGGACCCCCGGGTTCGCTATGCCCGTGCCGCGTGCAGGGACCATAAGGTCCACGGCCCCTGGGGAGGTAGCTCGGGTAACCCCGGGTTCGCTGGGCCCGTACCGCGTGCAAAGACCAAGGAGGTCCACGGTCCCTGGGGGGGAGGAAGAAGGGAAGGGAGAGACAGCTCGGGTACCCCGGGTTCGCCAAACCCGTACCGCGGAGCCATATCCCTATGGCCCAACGGCCCCTGGGGGTGGGAAAGGAAGTGGGAAAAGGTTGCTCGGGTAACCCCGGGTTCGCTAGGCCCGTACCGCGTGCAATGGACCGATCAAGGTCCGCGGTCCCTGGGGATAGGAAGGGAAAAACACACTCACTCATACACACACACACACACACACACACACACAGCTCGGGTAACCCCGGGTTCGCTAAACCCGTACCGTGGGGACATATTCCTATGGCCCCACGGCCCCTGGGGGTGGGAAAGGAGGTGGGAAAAGGTTGCTCGGGTAACCCCGGGTTCGCTAGGCCCGTACCGCGTGCAATGGACCGATCAAGGTCCGCGGTCCCTGGGGATAGACCTAACCCAGACCTTTTTTTTTTTTTTTTTTTAAAATATAAGCCCTCCGATCCACCGCTCACCTGTTCCCCATGGACCCGCTTACGCATTACAACCGGGGAACAGAGCTGTGCCTCCACCAGCTTCGCGACCGCCTCAGTTATAACAGAAGGTTATAACTGAAGGGTATATAATCTACCGCGCCGATTGGGTCGAATACTCATATGCCGCATTCATATGAGTACTCGGCCCGTGCCTACGTATATTTGCAGCTACGAAAACGCATATAAATGATAATGTCAAATGACAATGAACGAAAAATGATAAAAATGATCAAAAATGCATGGAAATGAGTTCGATGTGTGTGTATTAACCCTATTGTATTTTCAACGATCCCCCGTTGGATTCTCAATCCGTGAATGAATAAACATGAATTAAGTATATGATTTTAGGTTAGTCCGGTCGATAAACGTAGAGAACTACGTTTACCCCGGACTATAACCTGTGCGTTTTCGTTTCGCAAATTGCATGTAGGCCGCCACCGTTTTCCACTCGGGTGAAAACTAACCCATGTGAGATGTCATGCGTGCACATCCATACACCATAACACACCATACACATTCACGCAAGGCTCAAAAACCCAGGCATTCACATTGCTATTAGTGTACCTCTAGAGGATTTTGGCGTACATGGAGTGCAGAAAACCCATGATTTACCCAAAAACCATGGTTTATGGGGAAACCATGGTGTTTTAAGCATTCCCACACTGCCAATTCCTACTAGAGGCCACAACACACATACTCGGGGGGGTACACGGGGGTAGTCAAAATTTCGAAAAACCCCATAGTTTCATGGGAAATGGACTTTCACCATGGAAATATGGGGTTTTTCGAAATTTCCGAAACGCCACCGTATACTACCCTTTACCCTCTATACAGACATACCAAAAGTTCCATGCCTTACATGTAGACTCAGTGCCCGAAAAATTTTTGGAGAATTTTTTGGGTACGATTTCTCTTCATGTAAGTCACGGATCTCTTTCGGCATGCTGTACACAACCTCCCACAGGTACTTACGAGCATATAAAACCCTCAAAAACCATGATTTTGTCAAAATCTCCAATATTTTGCCAAAACCATGGAATTTTTTGGGATTCTTGCAGGTTTTCTCTATGGGAGGTTGTTATACCTGCAAAACAGGGATGCAAGAGGGGTGCAAGAGGGGTGCGAGAGGGCGGGGGGAGCGCAGCCAGAACTTAGTCCCTACGACCAAAAACAGCCAAAAGGATGACTATTTTTGGCCGCAGGTGCTAAAATTCGGTCGATTTTTGGCCTATTTTTCAAGATGACCTTGAAAAAATTTTCGCGCCTCGCAAGCTCGGCGCGGCGCCCCCCCCCGCCCCCCCACGCACGCGCTTCGCGCGCGCCCCCCCCCCCTTGGCGAAGGTCCCAGGGGACGCGTTATTTCTTCCTCCTAGCATTGGTATGCGTGCGAATTAAGCCATAACGCGCCCCTACGGGAAGATCCAAAAAAACTTTTGGGCTACCCTGGGACCGCTACGTGGCCGCTGGTCGTCACGATGACCGCCTCCGCGACGACTCGCTTCGCTCGCGTCGCTTGCCGGTCATCGGTACGACCAGAGGCCATTCAGCGGTCCCAGGAAAGCCCAAAAGCTTTGGATCTTCCCGTAGGGACGCGTCATGGCTTAGTCGTATCCGATGCCGGGGCGTGACATTGTGGCGGCCAGAGGAGCACGCAGCCACTGAAATACCGTTCATACCACACTTACTCATGCTTTTGAAGCCATAAACCATGGAAAAGACCATGGTTTATGGTCTTCGCCTGCATGGAATAACCGTGTGTCGAGCCAAAATTAAGGTACACTTAGTTGCCTTAATTCTGGCTCGATTCTCATTTTCGCTCACATTCACTTGCATGCTACACTTTTCTTCGTACGTCAGATGCCTTAAACCATGAAAAAGATCATGGTTTAAGGTCATCGTGGTACGGAATTAATGTGTGTCAGATCAAAATTACGACAATGTTAAGTTGTCGCAATTTTGATCTGTTAATTCCCTAATTTTTTTCTTTTCAGGACTACAAATTTCCCGTGTATTTGGTACGAGTATCCGCAATTACCATGTGCCACACGCTTTTGATGTCTCGAATTGCGAAAAATTTTACAATTTCACAATCTGCGATCATCGCGGCGTGGATACATCATGTGTCAAACCAAAGCTACGCCAGGTAATTTGGCATAGTTTTGGTTTGAACTTGCAGCATACTCGCACCAATTTCCCCTGAAAAGGTCACATTTCTTGTACATATTTATTTATGTACAAGAATGTGACTCATTCCGCATTTGCCACATACATTTGATGCCTTAAAACACAAGAATATGTGCTTTAAGGACATCGCAGTATGGAAACATTAATGCGACAAGCCAAAATCCCGTCAAAATTGGCGTTATTTTGGCTTGTTTTTCCAAATATTCATTTATACACATACATACATACGTTATTTCAGTGTTCACCTTGGAGGTAGCCCCGCTTTGCAGGTATTCCCTACGATTTTCCGCAGTATTCCACACCACGAGCGCCGCGAACTGATTGTACATACCGAGATGCCACGAATCAGCCCACGGACGTCGTAGTGCGGAATAACTGGCGCATCTCCGTATTTGCTTCGATTTCGGTGCCAAGCAAACAGTTTGGAAGGATACGGCCATTTACGGAGTTAAATCAATGACCGAAAAGGATTTGGATATGGGTTGGGTTAGGAAAAGGGGGGGGGGGGGGGGGATAATTTGTTTGTTAACACCGAAATCGAATACATATAGGATTGTTAACAATAATCACATGCAATGACCGAAGTCATTTTTCATTCATACATACAGATGTTTAACATTTATACTACTCATACACACACAAGCATACGAACAGTCACTCATGATACGAAAAACTTCATATTTTAAACATTTGTGAGCAGTATCACTCGAGGCACGTGGAGTTTCTTGCTGTCGGTAACTAAGGGAGCGCGTGATTCTCAGCCGCCGCGTATTGCAGGTTGCCTACAAGTAGGCTGGGCGGCCGTGCCACTTACTCGCGTTCCTGCGCTCCTGGTATTATACACCCCACGAAAGTTATCTAAAATGCAATTTTTATTGCATATATCTTTTAGTTGCTATTACAGGTAATGCAGCGTATTTGTGCATGTGTCTAGCTACGGCCGCCATTTTGTCAACGATTTTCCCTGTGGTACATGAGGAATACTTATAAATTTTCAGATATGTTATACCCACGACCTGCCACGATATGAACCGCGATTGTAGCTTTTTGAATAATCGTATTTTTGGAACACGAGCAACGGTCTTCGTCAAAGTGTATGTTAATAAATAGATAAATTAATGAATTAGTTATTAATAAATTAAATAAATAATGTAATAAGTGAAAATAAGTTAAAGTAAAATAAAAATAAGATAAAAATCAGGTGTATAGAGCCAGTCATAAAGTATATAAGTAGTTAAAATTAAATGTATAAATAATTAAATAAGTAAATAAGTTTTAAAAAGGACCACGGAACACAGTTGTTGTCAATATAATGGATAAAATAAAATAAGTTAACATGAAGTTCAATAAATAAATAGATAATAGCTAAGTTTATGTTACAGTTCCGTATAGTCAGTCAGAAGGAAGGCTGAGATACGATATGTTGTTAGGCTATTTATAATTCCTTTTATAATTTGTGTTAAGTGTGTTTAAATTCCTATAAGTCAAAATAAATTCAATATGTTTTATATAATGCCCTGATTTGTTTAATATACATAAATAAAGTTTAAGTTATATTATAAGTTGTGTTATAAGTTGCGTTGCCAGCTTACATATCGTATATAAGGCTTCCTTTTGCTGGCGGTCAAGTTATTTGGCTACACCTGCGTTATACACTTGTCGAGGGACCGTTACTTATTTGTTATTACGATTGCTAGGTTCTAAACGTCCTGTTGTGTTATTTGTCTTAACCTTATAGTCTAACGGTTATTATTTGCACACTTATAGGCGTTTAGAAAGTAAAATCTCGTTTAGAATAACTCACGTTTTCGCTGATTTCTGGTTTGCTATGTCCACCTGCCTTGTCTGCGGTTTTCGTCTTCCGCTTTCTGCTTAATAATTGCGTTGGCGAAGTACAAAAAGGCAGCCCAATTCTTTGGTGGTCCATGTATGAGTTCACTCAATTGTTCCGGGTTGTTCAGCACACTGCACTGGCACTCACTTTTTAATTTGTCTCTATAATATTCCCACTCAGTACACTGGAATATCGTGTGAGAAACATCGTCTGTTAAATCACTACAATAGTAACACTCTGGGCTGGCTGCTTTGTTATACTGATACAAGTAGGACTGAAAAGTACCATGTCCTGTAAGCAACTGAGTCGCCTCGAAGGTGACGACCCTCAGCCCCTATCTGCCAGTTGCCCCCACTTTCTCACGTCGGGTATAAGTTTACGTGTCCAATGCGCGCGCCTGTCCGAAACCCACTCGTTTTGCCACTCTTCCCAAGCTTTAACCTCTATTTCTTTACATAGACAATCGCCCCTATTTACTAAATCAAGCAACGGTTAAGGTCCTTCCATGCTCCGTATTTACTCTTCCAGTCGTCAAGATATTTACTAGTTCTAATTTTCGCAATATAGTCGACTGGCATCACCCCGGAGATAGCGAATGCAGCAATGTCAGATATTGTCCGATATCCCCTAATTAATCTAATAACCCCCAATCTTTGTATTGATCGGAACGACATTTCAGGCTCTTTTGGGAGAGTGCATCTACCCAAATTGGCGAAGCGTACAACATCATGGAGAGCATTACATGTAAGTAAAGCCTCCTTTTATGTTGCGTTGCTCCTCTAATATTTGGCAGCAATCTCAATAAACCAGCTGTGGCTTGACTGGTTTTGCTGGCTACTGCCATAATATGATGCCGAAATGTCATTCTCTTGTCAATTAAAACTCCTAAGTATTTTAAAAATGGTTTTCCATATATTATATTATTTCTAAATCTAATCGTCAAATTTGGTAATTTGTTTTTTTCTAGATATGGGTACGATTTCTAGCTTCTCCGGGGCGATGGCCAGTCCTCTGCCCTTAAGCCAGTCGTCAATTACACATAAGGTACGTTCACAATTGTTTACTAAAGTCTCTAATTTGTCATTAAACATTAACACAGCTAAATCGTCCGCATACGCAATGACGAATGTATCTTTAGGCGTTGTAATGTTTAGTAAGTCGTCATATAGAATGTTCCACAAGATTGGACCGAGCACGGATCCTTGTGGGACACCTCGCGTCACTTGCACTGTTTTCACTCCTTCACTGTCCTCATACACAATTTTCCGGTTCGAGAGATAGCTCTTGATAATTCTTCGCAGCAGCTGTTGGTAGTTGATCCTTCCAGCAATCACGTTATTAATCTGTGCCCAGCTTGCCGAGTTGAAGGCATTACGGACATCGATGGTAATGAAAATTCCGTGTTTTGTTCTTCTCCACGTTGTGTCCCAATATTTCTCCACAGTGGTACGCATAAAGTAAATTGCGTCCACTGTGGAGCGGCGTGGTCGAAACCCAAATTGTCGGTCACTAAGTCCGTCCGCGCTTTCCGTAACTTGTGTAAGTTTATTGGCAATTAAACGTTCGAACACTTTGGCCG
The DNA here is from genome assembly GCA_033815515.1 of Cryptocheilus praepositus. Taxonomy (NCBI): domain Eukaryota; kingdom Metazoa; phylum Arthropoda; class Insecta; order Hymenoptera; family Pompilidae; genus Cryptocheilus; species Cryptocheilus praepositus. Next base: position 108,970 of record JAWWQZ010000159.1, read on the forward strand.
TTCCATTTATAAGGCATAGCGGCCTCAGTGCTGCCGGGTCATCGATTGGCTTGTTAGGTTTGGGGATTAAAACAAGCCTTTGTGTTTTCCAACACTCGGGGAAGGTTCCGGATTTTATGCAGCAGTTGAAAATACTCAGAAAAGCCTCCGGAAATGTGTTAATTAGAATTTTCAACACGAGCTCCGGGATTCCATCTGGGCCTGGGGCTTTGTGGACTTTAATTTTGTCTGTAGCTTTTTTGAGGTCGGCAAGCTGAAATATGTCCTCTTCGTTTATTTCATCAACTGTGGTAGTTGTTTCCGTTGTTGTTTCTTCTTCTGCTGCCGGGAACAGGTGGTCGATTGCTGCGCGAATCTGTTGTGGGTTCAGTAATTCCATGGGGTTTGTCCTAGCCGAAAGTTTAGACATAACAATCTTGTAGGGTTTTCCCCATGGATCTTCTTCCACTTCTTTGCACAGCTTTTCCCAGGCCGCAGACTTAGCCTCCTGTATAGCAATTTTGAGCTTTTTCCTGGCCTCTTTGTATATTTGGTCTCTTTCTTCTGAGTTGCCTGTTTTATGTTTCCTCTGGGCTCTTCTTCTCGCTTGGTGGCATGCCTTCCGGAGTTCAGCAATTTCTTCTGTCCACCAGTAGACTGCCCGTTGTTTTTCATTCTTGGTGTTTCTCTTCCTCATGGAGTAGTTGCATGCAAGTGTCATTGCTTGCTCGAGGTGATTTATACCGGATTCAACGCCGTTATTACTTATATCATTAAAAATAACATCAAGACTAGTCACAAACGTGGACAACAACATATTCCTATCTAGGGTGTTAGTTATCCAACCTTTGCTCGTGTTCCTCTGCTTAGTTGCTACTTTTCCCAATTCGTATTTAATGTACATGTGGTCACTGGCAGTATAGTCTTCCTGCACAGACCAGTTTTGTACATACTTAACTAAGCCCGGACTGGAGAGCGTGATATCCACGACCGATCCAGTACAGCCGCGTCTAAATGTACAGCTGTTTCCTTTGTTTATGACAATCAGCCCTAGCCTAGCGATAGTATCCGCCAGGGCAAGGCCTCTAGCATTAATTGTCGCGCTTCCCCAGTCCGGGCTCAGGCAATTAAAGTCGCCCGCAATGAGTACTTGTCCTTTTAAATTGTTAACATAGGATTCAAGTTGATCTAATTGATTGTTAAATTTTGCCATGGGTCATTTGGTGAAAAGTAGCAACTAAGCAGAGTGTATTCTGCCATTGTCATTGCTACAAATCCCTTATTACTACAGTCCATTTTACCTTTTTTAATATGGGAGCCCCAGATGCAGATGGCTGCATGTCCCGTAGGGTCAATGCCCCACCCATCCGGCCTCCCATATGGCTCCGATATTATTCCAATAGTTGCCCCCGACTCCCTGGCATACTGTTGAAGCAGGTCGTGGGCGGCTCGGCAGTGATTTAAATTTATTTGAATTATCGTCGCCATTTTCAATGTATTTTTTAAACTCGGGGCACCTTGCATTACCTGCAATGTGCCTATTATCTTTATTGCCCTTCTCAGTACAGTTAGTGCAAACCGGGGGATTACTACAATCGGAGGCCTTGTGTCCTTCCTGGAGACACCGCCTACATAACCCATTACGGTTGGCCTCACTCTTGCAATTCTTTGCAATGTGCCCAACCCCAAGACATTTATAACATTTGACTACCTTTGGGCGCAGGATTACCTTACACTCCGCCCAACCTACCCGAAGTTTCCCTTTCGCGGACAGCTTTTCACCGTTTTCCACCGACAGTTCCACCAGAGCCGTCTTGGTTCTGGCGAAACTGTTTCGCAGGGCAGGATTTTAATACTTTCTTCTGGTCCTGCTGTTAGATTTAATTCGGTGGCGATTGCAGCACGAATTTTTTCATTTGTTGCCGTTCCATCGAGCCCAGTGATCGTGGCTTGTACCATTTGTGATACGCCATATACTGGCGTCTCAGTGCCTACCACTCCTTGTATAGCGCTCCTCATTTTGGCAACATTCTCGGGCTTGCAGTAGCGCAAACTCCATAAGAATGTCGCCGGCTCTTGTGGTACGTACCTTTTTGACCGGCGCGCCTAGGTCCGACGGGTTGATTCGCTCCTGCAATAGGTTCAGGGTAGCCTCATACGAGCGGTCATCCCTTTCTCCCTTGATGATTATCGCCTGTGTTCTGGGTCGTGCAGTCTTCTTAGGCGGTGGTTTAACCTTAATTGTTGCAGGCATTGTTGTTGCCTGTTCTCCAATTGTTTTTGGTTTTCCTTTCTTCTTTTTAGACGCTACTGTCGCCCACGTTTCTTCTGTCCTTGTTACAGGGACTTCACATGTTGTGGGTTCCGGTCCTGGCGCTGGTGTCCTTTGTGGGGCCTCTTGCGTCGGGGAAATTATTTTTCTCTTCTTAGCTGCTCTCGTGGGGACAGATGAAGCTGCTGTCTGTATCGCTGGTGGAGTACATTGAGTGCTTCGATCTGCGGTTTCTGTCCTGGGTTTAGTGGGTGAAACACGTAAACTCCTGACCGTTCTCACTATGTCCTGGGAAACTTCAGAGCGGCTTTTGAAATTCTCTTCCATTTTACGGAAGCTCCCTTTCGCTTCGCCAAATAATTTCTTTACCGGCTTTGCAATATTGCCGGTTGCTTCGATCTGGGCAGTCATCTCGTTGAATTTTTTATTAAGAAGCTGATATAGGTCTGCTTCTATCAAAAGATGTGCGGCCATAGTGACGTTTAGGCTCTTTATATTTTCGCCCTGTTCATTGCTAGGTTTTTGAATTATTCCACTCGTGCTAGGAGCATTCTCCTGTGTGTATGGTGCACGAGCAGGCGTCAGGTAAACCGATTGGTTTCCTGTAAACCCCGTGGACGGTGGACTTCTAGCGACTGGGCCCCCCGATTTGAAGGGTGTGCTGTTTCCCCCAGGTACTAGATTTACACCCGTTGTTGGCAGGGTGAGATCCTGCTCCCTGTCGCCTGTTCTCAGGCTTCCCGAGAAAAAATTACCCAGTAGGGTACTATTTGTATTTTTATTTGAATTTAGATTTAGGTTTGCCATATTATACGTGTTTTTGATCTTACGATACTTCGCCCATCATGGGACCCCATCACGCAGATGGGGTACTATCCGTACCGAAAAAATCCCTAACTTATTATGAGTACAGAAAGCCGAGAAGCGGTTTATCGGGTGGCCCTGCCCTATTCTGTACCAGTTTTACTCTACAAAAATATGTTAGGAGGTTTAACGTCGGTAATGTTCCCACATGGGAATCCTCCACAACGACGTGACCAAAGTTTTTACGTCACCCCTATTGTGCAGGAGTTGCCCACCTGATCCGAGAGTGGGATCACCTGCACTTCAGGCTAGACGACTGCTGCCCATACCGTTCCCTGACAACAGTAAAAGGGTATAGAGGGGCAACCGGCCTTTTTGCTCCTCTCATACATGCACCCGACACTCCATGGCTTCAACCCCAACATAGGCTCCAGTCATGCCAGGGCAGCGGTTTTCCCAGAATTTAACGTGCCTTCCCCTCCCCCAGCTGGATTGTAGGGTAAATGTCTATTTTTATGCCGTATACGTAATATCTGTCCTGTCAGTCGTGTGTCTGTCAATGTTATGCCTCTATTCTGTCCCGTTTTAAGTCTGATGTCTTGTGCGTCTGTTTTTAGTCGCAATCCAGTGGGGGAGCGGCGAGGTAGAGGTTCGGTACAGACATGCACCTAGCACCCGGTCGGGGAGCTACTACTCTCCCCTTGGTTAGTCTGTTGGGAATATCCACCATGGGGCCGAGTGCATCTCATGTGCTCGTTCCACATTCATACATCTCATTCAGCCAGACACACCACACATGTGTTTTGTCCGCGGTCGCTTATTCGTTTGATTTTGCAATCACCTTATTTGGCGGCTATCCTACTTCCACGCAAAAGTTTGAATGCACTGAAATAGGACGTTCCCCAATCCGCAACCTGGGGACGCGCCACGTTGGGGTATCACCTCCCCAAAGCCTCGAGTAATAGTGCCCACATAATGATTATAACTATTGTGTTAATAAAAGCCCTCCGATCCACCGCTCACCTGTTCCCCATGGACCCGCTTACGCATTACAACAGGGGAACAGAGCTGTGCCTCCACCAGCTTCGCGACCGCCTCAGTTACAACAGAAGGTCGTAACTGAAGGGTATATATCTACCGCGCCGAGTGGGTCGAATACTCATATGCCGCATTCATACGAGTACTCGGCCCGTGCCTACGTATATTTGCAGCTACGAAAACGCATATAGATGATTATGATACTGCGAAATGATGATGAACGAAAATGTGATAAAAATGATCAAAAATGTATGGAGGATGTACTCTATGTGTGTGATATTAACTTCCTGTAGTGATTTTCAACGACCCAAGTTGGTTTCTCATCCGTGAATGAGCTAAAAATGATTTAAATGTATGATTTGTAGGTTAGTCCGGTCGATAAACGTAGAGAACTACGTTTACCCCGGACTAAACCTGTGCGTTTTCGTTTCGCAAATTGCATGTAGGCCGCCACCGTTTTCCACTCGGGTGAAAACTAACCCATGTGAGATGACATGCGGGCACATCCATACACCATAACACACCATACACATGCACGCAAGGCTCAATAAACCCAGGCATTCACCACAATGTTAATAGTGAACCTCTAGCAGGATTTTGGCGTACATGGAGTGCAGAAAATCCATGATTAACCCAAAAACCATAGTTTATGGGGAAACCATGGTGTTTTAAGCACTCCCAACACTGCCAATTCCTACTAGAGGCCACAACACACATACTCGGGGGGGTACACGGGGGTAGTCAAAATTTCGAAAAACCCCATAGTTTCATGGGAAATGGACTTTCACCATGGAAATATGGGGTTTTTCGAAATTTCCGAAACGCCACCGTATACTACCCTTTACCCTCTATACAGACATACCAAAAGTTCCATGCCTTACATGTAGACTCAGTGCCCGAAAAATTTTTGGAGAATTTTTTGGGTACGATTTCTCTTCATGTAAGTCACGGATCTCTTTCGGCATGCTGTACACAACCTCCCACAGGTACTTACAAGCATATAAAACCCTCAAAAACCATGATTTTGTCAAAATCTCCAATATTTTGCCAAAACCATGGAATTTTTGGGATTCTTGCAGGTTTTCTCTATGGGAGGTTGTTATACCTGCAAAACAGGGATGCAAGAGGGGTGCAAGAGGGGCGCGAGAGGGCGGGGGGAGCGCAGCCAGAACTTAGTCCCTACGACCAAAAACAGCCAAAAGGATGACTATTTTTGGCCGCAGGTGCTAAAATTCGGTCGATTTTTGGCCTATTTTTCAAGATGACCTTGAAAAAATTTTCGCGCCTCGCAAGCTCGGCGCGGCGCCCCCCCCGCCCCCCCACGCACGCGCTTCGCGCGCCCCCCGCCCCCCCCCCACGCACGCGCTTCGCGCGCGCCCCCCCCCCTTGGCGAAGGTCCCAGGGGACGCGTTATTTCTTCCTCCTAGCATTGGTATGCGTGCGAATTAAGCCATAACGCGCCCCTACGGGAAGATCCAAAAAAACTTTTGGGCTACCCTGGGACCGCTACGTGGCCGCTGGTCGTCACGATGACCGCCTCCGCGACGACTCGCTTCGCTCGCGTCGCTTGCCGGTCATCGGTACGACCAGAGGCCATTCAGCGGTCCCAGGAAAGCCCAAAAGCTTTGGATCTTCCCGTAGGGACGCGTCATGGCTTAGTCGTATCCGATGCCGGGGCGTGACATTGTGGCGGCCAGAGGAGCACGCAGCCACTGAAATACCGTTCATACCACACTTACTCATGCTTTTGAAGCCATAAACCATGGAAAAGACCATGGTTTATGGTCTTCGCCTGCATGGCATAACCGTGTGTCGAGCCAAAATTAAGGTACACTTAGTTGCCTTAATTCTGGCTCGATTCTCATTTTCGCTCACATTCACTTGCATGCTACACTTTTCTTCGTACGTCAGATGCCTTAAACCATGAAAAAGATCATGGTTTAAGGTCATCGTGGTACGGAATTAATGTGTGTCAGATCAAAATTACGACAATGTTAAGTTGTCGCAATTTTGATCTGATTAATTCCCTAATTTTTCTTTCTTTTCAGGACTACAAATTTCCCGTGTATTTGGCACGAGTATACGCAATTACCATGTGCCACACGCTTTTGATGTTTCAAATTGCGAAAAATTTTACAATTCCACAATCTGAGATCATCGCGGCGTGGATACATCATGTGTCAAACCAGCACTACGCCAAGAAATTTGGCATAGTTTTGGTTTGAACTTGCAGCATACTCGCACCAATTTCCCCTGAAAAGGTCACATTTCTTGTACATATTTATTTATGTACAAGAATGTGACTCATTCCGCATTTGCCACATACATTTGATGCTTTAAAACACAAGAATATGTGCTTTAAAGTCGTCGCAATATGGAAACATTAATGCGACAAGCCAAAATCCCGTCAAAATTGGCGTTATTTTGGCTTGTTTTTCCAAATATTCATTAATACACATACATGCATTCTTATTTCAGTGTTCACCCTGGAGGTAATCCCGCTTTGCAGGTATTCCCTAAGATTTTCCGCAGTATTCCACACCACGAGCGCCGCGAACTGATCGAACATACTGTGATGCCACGAATCAGCCCACGGACGTCGTAGTGCGGAATAACTAGCGCAACTCCGTATTTGCTTCGATTTCGGTGCCAAGCAAACAGTTTGGAAGGATACGGCCACTTTAAGGAGTTAAATCAAGTGACCGGAAAAGGATTTGGTTATGGGTTAGGGTTAGGATAAAGGGGGGGGGGGGGGGATAATTTGTTTGTTAACACCGAAATCGAATACATATAGGATTGTTAACAATAATCACACATGCAATGACCGAAGTCATTTTTCATTCATACATACAGAGTTTAACATTTATACTACTCATACACACACAAGCATACGAACAGTCACTCATGATACGAAAAACTTCATATTTTAAACATTTGTGAGCAGTATCACACGAGGCACGTGGAGTTTCTTACTGTCGGTAACCCAGAGCGCGTGATAACTCAGACCTACAGACCTAACCCCGCGTACACCCGCCGCCGTTGGGGTTGCCTACGGAGTAGGCTGGGCCCACGTGCCACTTACTCGCGTTCCTGCGGTCCTGGTATTATACACCCCACGAAAGTTATCTAAAATGCAATTTTTATTGCATATATCCCCTTTTGAGTTGCTATTAGAGGTAATGCATCCGCCGCATGGAATGTGTCACTACTTCCATGCGGCCATTTTGGGAACGATTTTCCCTGTGGTACATGAGGAATACTTATAAGATTTCCAGAATGTTATACCCACGGACCTGCCACGATATGAACCGCGATTGTAGCTTTTTGAATGGCGGGCCTCTCGGAGGGTATTTTTGGAAACGAGCAGCGGTCTTCGTCGAAAGTGTATGTTGCGAAATAAATAGATAAATTAATGCCAATTGAGTAACAATTAATAAATTAAATAAATAATGTAAAAGTGAAAATAAGTTAAAGTAAAATAAAAATAAGATAAAAATCAGGTGTATATAGCCAGTCATAAAGTATATAAGTACTTCCGAAAAAATTAAATGTATAAATAATTAAATAAGTAAATAAGTTTTAAAAAGGACGCACGGAACACAGTTGTTGTCAATATAATGGCCATAAAATAAAATAAGTTAACATGAAGTTCAATAAATAAATAGATAATAGCTAAGTTTACCCGTTACAGTTCCGTATCAGTCAGTGCAGGTCGAAGGAAGGCTGAGATACGATATGTTGTTAGGCTATTTATAATTCCTTTTATAATTTGTGTTAAGTGTGTTTAAACGGGGCCCAGAAGTCAAAATAAATTCAATATGTTTTATATAATGCCCTGATTTGTTTAATATACATAAATAAAGTTTAAGTTATATTATAAGTTGTGTTATAAGTGACCCTCGTTGCCAGCTTACATATCGTATATAAGGCTTCCTTTTGCTGGCGGTCAAGTTATTTGGCTACACCTGCGTTATACACTTGTCGAGGGAACCGTTACTTATTTGTTATTGCTTCGATTGCTAGGTTCTAAACGTCCTGTTGTGTTATTTGTCTTAACCTTATAGTCTAACGGTTATTATTTGCACACTTATAGGCGTTTAGAAAGTAAAACTCGTTTAGAATAACTCACGTTTTCGCTGATTTCTGGTTTGCTATGTCCACCTGCCTCGTCTGCGGTTTTCGTCTTCCGCTTTCTGCTTAATAATTGCGTTGGCGAAGTACAAAAAGGCAGCCCAATTCTTTGGTGGTCCATGTATAGAGTTCACTCAATTGCTCCGGGTTGTTCAGCACACTGCACTGGCACTCACTTTTTAATTTGTCTCTATAATATTCCCACTCAGTACACTGGAATATCGTGGGAAACATCGTCTGTTAAATCGCTACAATAGTAACACTCTGGGCTGGCTGCTTTGTGATACTGATACAAGTAGGACTGAAAAGTACCATGTCCTGTAAGCAACTGAGTCGCCTCGAAGGTGACGACCCTCAGCCCCCTATCTGCCAGTTGCCCCCACTTTCTCACGTCGGGTATTAGTTTACGTGTCCAATGCGCGCGCCTGTCCGAAACCCACTCGTTTTGCCACTCTTCCCAAGCTTTAACCTCTATTTCTTTACATAGACAATCGCCCCTATTTACTAAATCAAGCAACGGTCCGAGGTCCTTCCATGCTCCGTATTTACTCTTCCAGTCGTCAAGATATTTACTAGTTCTAATTTTCGCAATATAGTCGACTGGCATCACCCCGGAGATAGCGAATGCGGGCAATGTCCAGATCGGTCCGATATTGTCCGATATCCCCTAATTAATCTAATAACCCCCAATCTTTGTATTGATCGGAGACGACATTTCAGGCCTTTGGGAGAGTGCATCTACCCAAATTGGCGAAGCGTACAACATCATGGAGAGCATTACATGTAAGTAAAGCCTCCTTTTATGTTGCGTTGCTCCTCTAATATTTGGCAGCAATCTCAATAAACCAGCTGTGGCTTGCTGGTTTTGCTGGCTACTGCCATAATATGATGCCGAAATGTCATTCTCTTGTCAATTAAAACTCCTAAGTATTTTAAAAATGGTTTTCCATATATTATATTATTTCTAAATCTAATCGTCAAATTTGGTAATTCTTTTTTAGATATGGGTACGATTTCTAGCTTCTCCGGGGCGATGGCCAGTCCTCTGCCCTTAAGCCAGTCGTCAATTACACATAAGGTACGTTCACAATTGTTTACTAAAGTCTCTAATTTGTCATTAAACATTAACACAGCTAAATCGTCCGCATACGCAATGACGAATGTATCTTTAGGCGTTGTAATGTTTAGTAAGTCGTCATATAGAATGTTCCACAAGATTGGACCGAGCACGGATCCTTGTGGGACACCTCGCGTCACTTGCACTGTTTTCCTCCTTCACTATCCTCATACACAATTTTCCGGTTCGAGAGATAGCTCTTGATAATTCTTCGCAGCACTGTTGGTAGTTGATCCTTCCCAGCAATCACGTTATTAATCTGTGCCCAGCTTGCCGAGTTGAAGGCATTACGGACATCGATGGTAATGAAAATTCCGTGTTTTGTTCTTCTCCACGTTGTGTCCCAATATTTCTCCACAGTGGTACGCATAAAGTAAATTGCGTCCACTGTACCGTGGTCGAAACCCAAATTGTCGGTCACTAAGTCCGTCCGCGCTTTCCGTAACTTGTGTAAGTTTATTGGCAATTAAACGTTCGAACACTTTGGCCGTTCCATTTATAAGGCATAGCGGCCTCAGTGCTGCCGGGTCATCGATTGGCTTGTTAGGTTTGGGGATTAAAACAAGCCTTTGTGTTTTCCAACACTCGGGGAAGGTTCCGGATTTTATGCAGCAGTTGAAAATACTCAGAAAAGCCTCCGGAAATGTGTTAATTAGAATTTTCAACACGAGCTCCGGGATTCCATCTGGGCCTGGGGCTTTGTGGACTTTAATTTTGTCTGTAGCTTTTTTGAGGTCGGCAAGCTGAAATATGTCCTCTTCGTTTATTTCATCAACTGTGGTAGTTGTTTCCGTTGTTGTTTCTTCTTCTGCTGCCGGGAACAGGTGGTCGATTGCTGCGCGAATTGTTGTGGGTTCAGTAATTCCATGGGGTTTGTCCTAACCGAAAGTTTAGACATAACAATCTTGTAGGGTTTTCCCCATGGATCTTCTTCCACTTCTTTGCACAGCTTTTCCCAGGCCGCAGACTTAGCCTCCTGTATAGCAATTTTGAGCTTTTTCCGAGCCTCTTTGTATATTTGGTCTCTTTCTTCTGAGTTGCCTGTTTTATGTTTCCTCTGGGCTCTTCTCCTCGCTTGGTGGCATGCCTTCCGGAGTTCAGCAATTTCTTCTGTCCACCAGTAGACTGCCCGTTGTTTTTCATTCTTGGTGTTTCTCTTCCTCATGGAGTAGTTGCATGCAAGTGTCATTGCTTGCTCGAGGTGATTTATACCGGATTCAACGCCGTTATTACTTATATCATTAAAAATAACATCAAGACTAGTCACAAACGTGGACAACAACATATTCCTATCTAGGTGTTAGTTATCCAACCTTTGCTCGTGTTCCTCTGCTTAGTTGCTACTTTTCCCAATTCGTATTTAATATACATGTGGTCACTGGCAGTATAGTCTTCCTGCACAGACCAGTTTTGTACATACTTAACTAAGCCCGGACTGGAGAGCGTGATATCCACGACCGATCCAGTACAGCCGCGTCTAAATGTACAGCTGTTTCCTTTGTTTATGACAATCAGCCCTAGCCTAGCGATAGTGTCCGCCAGGGCAAGGCCTCTAGCATTAATTGTCGCGCTTCCCCAGTCCGGGCTCAGGCAATTAAAGTCGCCCGCAATGAGTACTTGTCCTTTTAAATTGTTAACATAGGATTCAAGTTGATCTAATTGATTGTTAAATTCCTGCCATGGGTCATTTGGTGAAAAGTAGCAACTAAGCAGAGTGTATTCTGCCATTGTCATTGCTACAAATCCCTTATTACTACAGTCCATTTTACCTTTTTTAATATGGGACCCCCAGATGCAGATGGCTGCATGTCCCGTAGGGTCAATGCCCCACCCATCCGGCCTCCCATATGGCTCCGATATTATTCCAATAGCTGCCCCCGACTCCCTGGCATACTGTTGAAGCAGGTCGTGGGCGGCTCGGCAGTGATTTAAATTTATTTGAATTATCGTCGCCATGTTTCAATATTTTTTAAACTCGGGGCACCTTGCATTACCTGCAATGTGCCTATTATCTTTATTGCCCTTCTCAGTACAGATAGGGCAAACCGGGGGATTACTACAATCGGAGGCCTTGTGTCCTTCCTGGAGACACCGCCTACATAACCCATTACGGTTGGCCTCACTCTTGCAATTCTTTGCAATGTGCCCAACCCCAAGACATTTATAACATTTGACTACCTTTGGGCGCAGGATTACCTTACACTCCGCCCAACCTACCCGAAGTTTCCCTTTCGCGGACAGCTTTTCACCGTTTTCCACCGACAGTTCCACCAGAGCCGTCTTGGTTCTGGCGGCTGTTTCGCAGGGCGAGGATTTTAATACTTTCTTCTGGTCCTGCTGTTAGATTTAATTCGGTGGCGATTGCAGCACGAATTTTTTCATTTGTTGCCGTTCCATCGAGCCCAGTGATCGTGGCTTGTATCATTTGTGATACGCCATATACTGGCGTCTCAGTGCCTACCACTCCTTGTATAGCGCTCCTCATTTTGGCAACATTCTCGGGCTTGCAGTCGGCCGCAAATTCCATAAGAATGTCGCCGGCTCTGGTGGTGCGTACCTTTTTGACCGGTGCGCCTAGGTCCGACGGGTTGATTCGCTCCTGCAATAGGTTCAGGGTGGCCTCATACGAGCGGTCATCCCTTTCTCCCTTGATGATTATCGCCTGTGTTCTGGGTCGTGCAGTCTTCTTAGGCGGTGGTTTAACCTTAATTGTTGCAGGCATTGTTGTTGCCTGTTCTCCAATTGTTTTTGGTTTTCCTTTCTTCTTTTTTAGACGCTACTGTCGCCCACGTTTCTTCTGTCCTTGTTACAGGGACTTCGCATGTTGTGGGTTCCGGTCCTGGCGCTGGTGTCCTTTGTGGGGCCTCTTGCGTCGGGGAAATTATTTTCTCTTCTTAGCTGCTCTCGTGGGGACAGATGAAGCTGCTGTCTGTATCGCTGGTGGAGTACATTGAGTGCTTCGATCTGCGGTTTCTGTCCTGGGTTTAGTGGGTGAAACCGTAAACTCCTGGACCGTTCTCACTATGTCCTGGGAAACTTCAGAGCGGCTTTTGAAATTCTCTTCCATTTTACGGAAGATCCCTTTTGCTTCGCCAAATAATTTCTTTACCTGCTTTGCAATATTGCCGGTTGCTTCGATCTGGGCAGTCATCTCGTTGAATTTTTTATTAAGAAGCTGATATAGGTCTGCTTCTATCAAAAGATGTGCGGCCATAGTGACGTTTAGGCTCTTTATATTTTCGCTCTGTTCATTGCTAGGTTTTTGAATTAGTCCACTCGTGCTAGGAGCATTCTCCTGTGTGTATGGTGCACGAGCAGGCGTCAGGTAAACCGATTGGTTTCCTGTAAACCCCGTGGACGGTGGACTTCTAGCGACTGGGCCCCCCGATTTGAAGGGTGTGCTGTTTCCCCCAGGTACTAGATTTACACCCGTTGTTGGCAGGGTGAGATCCTGCTCCCTGTCGCCTGTTCTCAGGCTTCCCGAGAAAAATTACCCAGTAGGGTACTATTTGTATTTTTATTTGAATTTAGATTTAGGTTTGCCATATTATACGTGTTTTTGATCTTACGATACTTCGCCCATCATGGGACCCCATCACGCAGTTGGGGTACTATCCGTACCGAAATAATCCCTAACTTATTATGAGTACAGAAAGCCGAGAAGCGGTTTATCGGGTGGCCCTGCCCTATTCTGTACCAGTTTTACTCTACAAAAATATGTTAGGAGGTTTAACGTCGGTAATGTTCCCACATGGGAATCCTCCACAACGACGTGACCAAAGTTTTTACGTCACCCCTATTGTGCAGGAGTTGCCCACCTGATCCGAGAGTGGGATCACCTGCACTTCAGGCTAGACGACTGCTGCCCATACCGTTCCCTGACAACAGTAAAAGGGTATAGAGGGCAACCGGCCTTTTTGCTCCTCTCACGCATGCACCCGACACTCCATGGCTTCAACCCCAACATAGGCTCCAGTCATGCCAGGGCAGCGGTTTTCCCAGAATTTAACATGCCTTCCCCTCCCCCAGCTGGATTGTAGGGTAAATGTCTATTTTTATGCCGTTTACGTAATATCTGTCCTGTCAGTCGTGTGTCTGTCAATGTTATGCCTCTATTCTGTCCCGTTTTAAGTCTGATGTCTTGTGCGTCTGTTTTTAGTCGCAATCCAGTGGGGGAGCGGCGAGGTAGAGGTTCGGTACAGACATGCACCTAGCACCCGGTCGGGGAGCTACTACTCTCCCCTTGGTTAGTCTGTTGGGAATATCCACCATGGGGCCGAGTGCATCTCATGTGCTCGTTCCACATTCATACATCTCATTCAGCCAGACACACCACACATGTGTTTTGTCCGCGGTCGCTTATTCGTTGATTTTGCAATCACCTTATTTGGCGGCTATCCTTCTTCCACGCAAAAATTTGAATGCACTGAAATAGGACGTTACCCAATCCGCAACCTGGGGACGCGCCACGTTGGGGTATCACCTCCCCAAAGCCTCGAGTAACCCAGCCCCATAATGATTATAACTATTGTATTAATAAAAAGCCCTCCGATCCACCGCTCACCTGTTCCCCATGGACCCGCTTACGCATTACAACAGGGGAACAGAGCTGTGCCTCCACCAGCTTCGCGACCTCCTCAGTTATAACAGAAGGTCATAACTGAAGGGTATATAACTACCGCGCCGAGTGGGTCAAATACTCATATGCCGCAGTCATACGAGTACTCGACCCGTGCCTACGTATATTTGCAGCTACGAAAACGCATATGAGTGACTGTAATGATATCAAATGGTTATGGACAGAAAATGATGAAAATGATCAAAAATGTATGAAAGATGTGCTCTATGTATATGATATTAACTTTCTGTAATGATTTTCAACGTCCCAAGTTGGTTTCTCATCCGTGAATGAGTTCCCATGATTTAAATGTATGATTTGTAGGTTAGTCCGGTCGATAAACGTAGAGAACTACGTTTACCCCGGACCAAACCTGTGCGTTTTCGTTTCGCAAATTGCATGTAGGCCGCCACCGTTTTCCACTCGGGTGAAAACTAACCCATGTGAGATGACATGCGGGCACATCCATACACCATAGCACACCATACAAGTATACACACGACACATACAACTCAGGCATACTGACCAGTATTACTAGTGGACCTCTAGGAGGATTTTGGCGTACATGGAGTGCAGAAAATCCATGATTAACCCAAAAACCGTAGTTTATGGGGAAACCATGGTGTTTTAAGCACTCCCAACACTGCCAATTCCTACTAGAGGCCACAACACACATACTCGGAGGGGTACACGGGGGTAATCAAAATTTCGAAAAACCCCATAGTTTCATGGGAAATGGACTTTCACCATGGAAATATGGGGTTTTTCGAAATTTCCGAAACGCCACCGTGTACTACCCTTTACCCTCTATACAGACATACCAAAAGTTCCATGCCTTACATGTAGACTCAGTGCCCGAAAAATTTTTGGAGAATTTTTTGGGTACGATTTCTCTTCATGTAAGTCACGGATCTCTTTCGGCATGCTGTACACAACCTCCCACAGGTACTTACGAGCATATAAAACCCTCAAAAACCATGATTTTGTCAAAATCTCCAATATTTTGCCAAAACCATGGAATTTTTTGGGATTCTTGCAGGTTTTCTCTATGGGAGGTTGTTATACCTGCAAAACAGGGATGCAAGAGGGGTGCAAGAGGGGTGCGAGAGGGCGGGGGGAGCGCAGCCAGAACTTAGTCCCTACGACCAAAAACAGCCAAAAGGATGACTATTTTTGGCCGCAGGTGCTAAAATTCGGTCGATTTTTGGCCTATTTTTCAAGATGACCTTGAAAAAATTTTCGCGCCTCGCAAGCTCGGCGCGGCGCCCCCCCCGCCCCCCCCGCCCGCTTCGCGCACGCACGCGCTTCGCGCGCGCCCCCCCCCTTGGCGAAGGTCCCAGGGGACGCGTTATTTCTTCCTCCTAGCATTGGTATGCGTGCGAATTAAGCCATAACGCGCCCCTACGGGAAGATCCAAAAAACTTTTGGGCTACCCTGGGACCGCTACGTGGCCGCTGGTCGTCACGATGACCGCCTCCGCGACGACTCGCTTCGCTCGCGTCGCTTGCCGGTCATCGGTACGACCAGAGGCCATTCAGCGGTCCCAGGAAAGCCCAAAAGCTTTGGATCTTCCCGTAGGGACGCGTCATGGCTTAGTCGTATCCGATGCCGGGGCGTGACATTGTGGCGGCCAGAGGAGCACGCAGCCACTGAAATACCGTTCATACCACACTTACTCATGCTTTTGAAGCCATAAACCATGGAAAAGACCATGGTTTATGGTCTTCGCCTGCATGGCATAACCGTGTGTCGAGCCAAAATTAAGGTACACTTAGTTGCCTTAATTCTGGCTCGATTCTCATTTGTACTCACAATCCCATGCATAATACACTTGCTTCGTACGTCAGATGCCTTAAACCATGAAAAAGATTATGGTTTAGGGTCATCGCAGTACGGAATTAACATGTATCAGATCAAAGTTACGACAATTTTTAGTTGTCGCAACTTTGATCTGTTAGTTCACTCTTTTCTCTTTCACTTTTCAGGATTACAAATATCCCGTGTATTTGGCACGAGTATCCGCAATTCCATGTGCCACACGCCTTTGATGTCTCAAACTGCGAAAAATTTGACAATTTCACAATCTGAGATCATCGTGGCGTGGATACATCATGTGTCAGACCAAAGCTACGCCAAGTAATTTGGCATAGATTTGGTTTGAACTTGCAGCATACTCGCACCAATTTCCCCTGAAAAGGTCACATTTCTTGCACATATTTGTTTATGTGCAAGAATGTGACTCATTCCGCATTTGCCACAAACATTTGATGCTTTAAAACACAAGAATATGTGCTTTAAAGTCATCGCAGTATGGAAACAGTAATGCGACAAGCCAAAATCCCGTCAAAATTGGCGTTATTTTGGCTTGTTTTTCCAAATATTCATCTATTCACATACATACATACGTCATTTCAGTGTTCACCTTGGAGGTGGCCCTGCCTTGCAGGTATTCCCTAAGTTTTACGCAGTATTCCACACCACGAGCGCCGCGAACTGATTGTACATACCGAGATGCCACGAATCAGCCCACGGACGTCGTAGTGCGGAATAACTGGCGCAACTCCGTATTTGCTTCGGTTTCGGTGCCAAGCAAACGGTTTGGAAGGATTCGGTCATTCCACGGAGTTAGATCGAATGACCGAAAAAGGATTTGGATATGGGTCTGGGTTAGGAAAAAAGGGGGGGAGGGGATAATTTGTTTGTTAACACCGAAACCGAATACATATAGGATTATTAATAAAAATCATTCATGCAATGACCGAAGTCATTTTCACTTATACAGGCATACTTATCATACGTACCATGCATACAGACATACATAAGTACATACATACGCCATACATACATAAGCACATTCACTCGTGACATGAAAAATCACTTTTTCCAATAATCTATGGGTGATGATACACGAGGCACGTGGAGTTTTAACTGCGTCGATAAGTACGGGAGCGCGAGATTTCCAGCGACCGCGTATGGCTGGTTGCCTACGGGTAGGCTGGGCGGCCGTGCCACCTACTTACTTTCCTACTGGCCCGGTATTAGGCGACCCATGAGAGCTAACTAATACGCAATTTTTATTGCAAAATGCACGTTCATTCATTATGACAGGCATTGCAGGGTCACGATTGCATACGATTTCACTACGGAAGCCATTTTGTGTACCAAATTTCGTGTGGTACGCAAGGGGATACTTATAAAATTCTCAATGTATTGTACCCATGTCCTGCTACAGCCATATGATTCTATGTCGCAGCACGATTAAGCGATCGTAATTTGTGAACATGAATAGCGGTCTTCGTCAGTGTTTTTAAAGACAAAAATTAGTGGTAAAATAAGGAATAAATAAATAACTTAGTTAAATTAGTTGAAAATAAATAAATAGTCTGATTAAATAAATATTAAATAATTAAATGAGATTGCAGGTGTATAAGGCCAGTCAATATGTAGACTAAAATAAATTAAATAGAATAAATTAAATAAAATAAATTAAATAAAATGTTTAAATAATTTAAATTAAATAGAGACGACCAACGGACACATATAGTTACACTAATAGATAAATAATTATTTAAATAAGTAGTAAATAAGTTATGTTTGTTTGATATTAGTTCCGTATAGCCAGCAAAAGGAAGACTAAGACATGATACGATGTTTGGTCAAGTATCAAAATTTCCCATGTCCCTATATTAAATGTAATTAACAGTAATAATTCCAGATTTCCTCTCCTTTATAAAACCTAATTGTAATAAAATGTGGCCTAAATAATTACCAAGTTGTGTGGAATAATTCCAAGTTTCATATCATATGTAGTATTTCCCTTTACTGACGGTCGTAATGTCTGGCTGTTCCTGCTTATACACTAGTCGAGACCGTTACTTAACTTTGTTTGTGCAAGTTGTTTGCTTCTAAACCTGTTATTGTGCCGTTCGCGTTAACCTTTTGGGCTAACGGTTATTGTCCAAGTATAAACAGGTGTTTAGAAAATCGGTTTTAAAGCAGAGTGACTTACATTTCGCTGGTTTCGGTGTACTATGTCCAACGGCCCTGCCTTCGATTTTCATCTTCCATCTTTTGTCCTATGACTGCTTTGGCGAAACGAAGGAAGGCTATCCAGTTCCTTGTTGGTCCGTGTATGAGATCACTTAATTGTTCCGGGTTATTAAGCTCGTTGCACTGACACTCACTTTTAAATCTATTTCTCAAATAATCCCACTCAATACATTGGAATATTGTATGAGAAACGTCGTCTGATATGTCGTTGCAGTAAAAGCACTCGGGGCTGCTCGCTCTGTTGTAGTGGTACAAGTAGGACTGAAAGGTGCCGTGTCCCGTTAGTAACTGGGTTGCTTCGTAAGTGACGACCCTCAGCCCCTTGTCCACTAGGTACCCCCACTTTTGCACATTTGGTATTAGTCTGCGTGTCCAGTGCGCGCGCCTATCCGAACACCACTCATTTTGCCACTCCCCCCAGGTTTTAACCTCTACCTCTTTGTAGAGGTAGTCACTCTTATTTACTAGCTCAAGTAACGGTTTATAGTCTCTCCACGGTCCGTATTTAGCTTTCCAATTGTTATAATATTCACTAGTCCTAATTTTCGCAATATAGTCTATGGGCATCACCCCAGAAATAGCAAACGCTGCTATATCCGATATTGTCCTATATCCTCTGATTAATCTGATAGCCCCAAGTCTCTGAACCGACCGAAACCGACCTTTCAGGCTCTTTTGGGAGAATGCATCTACCCAAATTGGGGAGGCGTACAGCATCATGGAATGCATGACATGTAAGTACAGCTTCCTTTTATGCTGCGTTGCTCCTCTAATGTTCGGCAGCAGTCTCAGTAAACCAGCTGTGGCTTGGCTGGTTTTCTTGGCTACTGCCGTAATATGCGGCCGAAAGGTCAGTCTCTTGTCGATCAGAACTCCCAGATACTTTAAATAGGGTTTTGCACATATAACTTTATCTCTAAAATTGATCACTATATTGGGTAATTGTCTTTTCCTGGATATAGGCACGATTTCCAGCTTTTCTGGGGCGATGGCCAGTCCTCTATCTGCTAACCAGGCGTCAATAACACATAGGGTACGTTCACAATTATAAATTAGCGTCTCTAGGTCGTCATGGAACATCAAAACTGCTAAATCGTCGGCATACGCGATAACATACGTATCCTTAGGTGTTTTGATGTTAAGTATATCGTCGTATAATAAGTTCCACAAAATGGGGCCCAGAACGGATCCTTGTGGGACCCCTCGCGTGATTCGTGCTGTTTTTGGTCCCTCGCTGTCTTCGTATACTATTGTGCGGTCCGAGAGATAGCTTTTTATAATTTTTCGTAAGGCTCCCGGTATTTCTTCCTTCTCAGCAATCACTTTGTTTATTTGTGCCCAGCTCGCCGAGTTGAATGCATTTCGAACATCTATGGTTATGAAAATTCCATATTTGGTCCTCTGCCATGTCGTGTCCCAGTACTTCTCCACAGTGGAACGCATAAAATGTATCGCGTCCACTGTGGAGCGACCAGGTCGGAATCCAAATTGTCGTGGATTAAGCCCATTTCTTCCTTCGGTGTATGTAGTAAGTTTGTCGGCGATTAGTCGCTCGAAGACTTTGGCTGTCCCGTTGATGAGGCAAAGCGGTCTTAAAGCTGCAGGATCGTCCATTGGTTTGTTCGGCTTAGGAATGAGCACGAGCCTTTGGATTTTCCAACACTTGGGGAAAATCCCACGTTTCATGCATCGGTTAAAGATCTGCAGGAAGGCCCCAGGA
Source organism: Cryptocheilus praepositus (assembly GCA_033815515.1). Classification (NCBI taxonomy): domain Eukaryota; kingdom Metazoa; phylum Arthropoda; class Insecta; order Hymenoptera; family Pompilidae; genus Cryptocheilus; species Cryptocheilus praepositus. The sequence continues at coordinate 128,699 of JAWWQZ010000159.1, forward strand.
AATGCACTTATTAATGTTTTCAGCACCAATTCCGGTATCCTATCCGGCCCGGGGGCTTTCTTTTCTTTAATTTTGCCAGCAGCAATGATAAGGTCCGCTGGGAGAAAAGTAACGTCCTCGGTTTCTTCTGTAATGGGCGTTGTTATTGCCGTTGTCCTTTCTTCAGCTGCAGGGAAAAGTGTATTAATTGCAGCTGAGATTTGTTGCGGGGTTAAAAGCTCCATAGGGTTTGCCCTGGGGGATAGTTTTGCCATGACAATTTTGTACGGCTTCCCCCAGGGGTCCTCCTCTACTTCATTGCATAGTTTTTCCCAGGCTGCAGCTTTCGCCTCTTGTATAGCGATTTTCAGTTTTCTCCTTGCCTCTTTATAAATCTTGTCGCGCTCTTCAGAGTTACCGGTTTTATGGCGTCGCTGAGCTCTTCTTCTTGCCTTATGACATTCCCTCCGGAGTTCGGCAATCTCTTCGGACCACCAGTATACAGCTTGTGGCTTCTTGTTCACGGTGTTTCGTTTCCTCATTGAATAATTACACGCGAGTGTCATAGCTTGCGTGAGATGATTAATCCCAGCCTCGATGCCTTGCTCGTTTAAGTCGTTAATGATTGCATCAAGGCTGGTTACAAAAGTAGACAGAAGCATGTTAACATCTAGGGTGTTAATTATCCAACCGCTATCAGTGTTCCTCTGCTTAGCTGCTACTTTCCCCACGCTATATGTAATGTATTGATGGTCGCTTGCGGTGTACTCTTCTTGTACAGTCCACCCATGTATATTTTTGACCAAGCCCGGACTGGCGAGCGTGATGTCCACGACTGATCCAGAGCTGCCACGCCTAAACGTGCAGCTATTCCCACTGTTAATGACAATTAAGCCCAATCTTGCAATTGTGTCGGCCAGAGCGAGGCCTCTGGTATTAATTGTCGCGCTTCCCCAGTCCGGGCTTAGGCAGTTGAAGTCGCCGGCGACCAATAACTGCCCTTCTACGTTTTTAACATACTTTTCAAGACTCTCTAACTGGATATTAAACGTCTGCCAAGAATCGTTTGGTGGAAAGTAACAACTAAGCAGAGTACTTATTCTGGCAGTGTAATTGCTACGAATCCATTATTACTACAATCAACTTTTTTCGTGTTTATATGGGGGCCCCAGATGCAGATGGCAGCATGTCCAGTGGGGTCAATATGCCACCGATCTGGTCTCCCATATGGTTCCGAGACTACCCCGATCGCGGCCCCTGTTTCCCTAGCATATTGCTGCAACAGGTCATGGGCAGCACGACAATGGTTCAGATTTATCTGGACTATCGCTTCCATTGTTCTATATATTTTTTATATTCGTAACACCTAGCATTGCCTGCGATATGTTTGTTATCTTTGATCCCTTTCTCTGTGCATATAGGACATACTGGAGGGTTATTGCATTCTGATGCCTTGTGTCCCTCCTGCAGGCAACGCCTGCATAGACCATTGCGATCAGCTTCACTTCTACAGTTTTTGGCTATGTGCCCGACACCGAGACACTTGTAGCATTTCAATACTTTTGGGCGTAGGCTGATTTTACATTCGGCCCAACCTACCCGCAGCTTACCTTTGGAGTGCAGCTTTTCACCGTAATCCGCCGGTAATTCCACCAAAGCTGTCTTGGTTCGGGCGAAACTATTTCTTAAGGCCACGACCTTAATTCTTTCCTCAGAACCGACTGTCAAGTTAATTTCCGCGGCGATAGCTGAACGTATTTTCTCTGTTGTTGCTGTACCATCTAACCCTGAAATCGCGATTTGTGCCATATGAGTGACACCAAAAACTGGAGTGTCCGTACCGACCACCCCCTGTATCGCGCTCCTAACCTTGGCGACATTTTCGGGGTTGCAGTCCGCTGCAAACTCCATGAGGATGTCGCCTGCCCTAGTGGTGCGCACTTTCTTTACAGGTGCGCCTAAGACCGTGGGATTGACTTTTTCTTGAAGGAGATTAAGGGTGGCTTCATAAGTTTGCTCATCCTTTTCTCCTTTTATAATGATGGCCTGGGTGCGAGGCCGAGCCGGTCTTTTGGGCTGTACCTTAGCCCTAGCGGCTGCAGACCCTGTAGTTACTTGCTCCGCTGCTGCTTTGGGTTTTGCCTTCTTTTTCTTGGCAGTCACCGTGGCCCAGGTTTCCTCCGGTTTTGTTGGCGGTTTTTCACTAGTTGTAGGTTCAGGATCTGTAGTTGCTGCTCTCTGTGGGGCTTCCTGTGTTGGGGAAATAATTTTCCGTTTCTTGGAAGCTCGTGTCGGTACGGTAGCTGTTACTGCTTGTGGTGCCGGTGGTGTGCATTGTGTGCCCCGTTCCATAGTTGCTGCAGTTGGTTTCACAGGTGAGATGACAAACTCTTGCACTGTTCTAACTATCTCTTGGGATACCTCCGATCGGCTCTTGAAATTTTCTTCCATTTTACGGAGGATAGATTTGGCTTCGCCAAATAGTTTTCTGACTGGCTTGGCTATGTTGCCAGTTGCTTCAATCTGCTGCGTCATCTCAATGAATTTCTTGTTCAGGAGTTGATACAAGTCGGCTTCTTTGAGTAAGTGGGCAGCCATGGTGACATTGAGGCACTTGATGTTCTCACCATGTTCCCCTTGTCCCAGGTTAGTTTTTTGCATAATCCCACTTGTGCTTGGTATGGCTTCGAGGTTGAAGGGCACCCGCGCAGGAGTCAGGTAAACCGACTGGTTACTTGCCGCTCCGGATGTCGGAGGGCTTCTTGCCACGGGGCCTCCTGACTTAAATGGGGTACTGTTTCCCCCAGGGACAAGATTTAGACTGGATGATGCCAGAGTCAAATCTTGTTCCCTTTCACTAGGTCTCAGATTTCCTGAGAAAAAATTTCCCAAAAGGGTACTATTTGAAGTTTTATTTGCAGTTAGGTTCTCCATATTTTGTTTATTTTCTGTTTTACGGTACTTCGCCCACCATGGGACCCCAGAGCACAGGTGGGGTGCTATCCGTACCGAAAAAACCCTACTATTTATGGATGTAGGAAGCCGAGAAGCGGTTTATCGGGTGGCCCTGCCCTATCCTACATCGGTTACTCTATCGAAAAAATGTTAGGGGGTTTAGCGTCGGTAGTATTCCCAAATGGGAATCCCCCGCAACGACGTGAACAAAGTTTTAGCGTCACCCCTATTGTGCGGGAGTTGCCCACCTAATCCGAGAGTGGGATCACCCGCACTTCAGGCTAGACGACTGCTGCCCATACCGTTCCCTGACAGCAGTAGAAGGGTATAGAGGGGCAACCGGCCTTTTTGCTCCTCTCACACATGCACCCGGCACTCCACGGCTTCAACCCCAACATAGGCTCCAGTCATGCCAGGGCAGCGGTTTTCCCAGAATTTAACGTGCCTTCCCCTCCCCCAGCTGGATTGTAAGGTAAGTGTCTATTTTTTACTGTCTGCGTCATATCTGTCCTGTCAGTCGATCGTCTGTCCATGTTATGTCTCTATTCTGTCCAGTTTTAAGTCTGTTGTCTGTACGTTTGTTCTTTTTGTCGCAATCCAGTGGAGGAGCGGCGAGGTAGAGGTTCGGTACAGACATGCACCTGGCACCCGGTCGGGGAGCTACTACTCTCCCCTTGGTTAGTCTGTTGGGAATATCCACCATGGGGCCGAGCGCATCTCATGCACTCATTACACACCCATGCATCTCATTCACTCAGGACACACTACACACTTGTGTTTTGTCCACGGTCGCTTATTCGCCTGATTTTTCAATCACCTTATTTCGCGGCTGTCCTATCTCCACGCAAAGCTTAAATTGCACTGATATAGGACGTTCCCCAATCCGCAACCCGGGGACGCGCCACGTTGGGGTATCACCTCCCCATAGCCTCATGTAGCAGCACCCATAGCATTCTACTAACAATTGAGTTGAGTAAAAAGCCCTCCGATCCACCGCTCACCTGTTCCCCATGGACCCGCTTACGCATTACAACCGGGGAACAGAGCTGTGCCTCCACCAGCTTCGCGACCGCCTCAGTTATAACAGAAGGTCATAACTGAAGGGTATCTATTTACCGCGCCGAGTGGGTCGAATACCCATATGCCGCAATCATATGAGTACTCGACCCGTGCCTACGTATATTTGCAGCTACGAAAACGCATATGAGTGACTGTAATGATATCAAATGGTTATGGACAGAAAATGATGAAAATGATCAAAAATGTATGAAAGATGTGCTCTATGTATATGATATTAACTTTCTGTAATGATTTTCAACGTCCCAAGTTGGTTTCTCATCCGTGAATGAGTTCCCATGATTTAAATGTATGATTTGTAGGTTAGTCCGGTCGATAAACGTAGAGAACTACGTTTACCCCCGGACCATAACCTGTGCGTTTTCGTTTCGCAAATTGCATGTAGGCCGCCACCGTTTTCCACTCGGGTGAAAACTAACCCATGTGAGATGACATGCGGGCACATTCATACACCATAGCACACCATACACATACACACCATACACACGACACATACAACTCAGGCATACACACAGTATTACTAGTGGACCTCTAGGAGGATTTTGGCGTACATGGAGTGCAGAAACCCATGTTTAACCCAAAACCCGTAGTTTATGGGGAAACCATGGTGTTTTAAGCACTCCCCCAACACTGCCAATTCCTACTAGAGGCCACAACACACATACTCGGGGGGGTACACGGGGGTAATCAAAATTTCGAAAAACCCCATAGTTTCATGGGAAATGGACTTTCACCATGGAAATATGGGGTTTTTCGAAATTTCCGAAACGCCACCGTATACTACCCTTTACCCTCTATACAGACATACCAAAAGTTCCATGCCTTACATGTAGACTCAGTGCCCGAAAAATTTTTGGAGAATTTTTTGGGTACGATTTCTCTTCATGTAAGTCACGGATCTCTTTCGGCATGCTGTACACAACCTCCCACAGGTACTTACGAGCATATAAAACCCTCAAAAACCATGATTTTGTCAAAATCTCCAATATTTTGCCAAAACCATGGAATTTTTGGGATTCTTGCAGGTTTTCTCTATGGGAGGTTGTTATACCTGCAAAACAGGGATGCAAGAGGGGTGCAAGAGGGGTGCGAGAGGGCGGGGGGAGCGCAGCCAGAACTTAGTCCCTACGACCAAAAACAGCCAAAAGGATGACTATTTTTGGCCGCAGGTGCTAAAATTCGGTCGATTTTTGGCCTATTTTTCAAGATGACCTTGAAAAAATTTTCGCGCCTCGCAAGCTCGGCGCGGCGCCCCCCCCCCCCCCCACGCACGCGCTTCGCGCGCGCGCGCCCCGCCCGCGCGCGCGGCTTGGCGAAGGTCCCAGGGGACGCGTTATTTCTTCCTCCTAGCATTGGTATGCGTGCGAATTAAGCCATAACGCGCCCCTACGGGAAGATCAAAAAAACTTTTGGGCTACCCTGGGACCGCTACGTGGCCGCTGGTCGTCACGATGACCGCCTCCGCGACGACTCGCTTCGCTCGCGTCGCGTGCCGGTCATCGGTACGACCAGAGGCCATTCAGCGGTCCCAGGAAAGCCCAAAAGCTTTGGATCTTCCCGTAGGGACGCGTCATGGCTTAGTCGTATCCGATGCCGGGGCGTGACATTGTGGCGGCCAGAGGAGCACGCAGCCACTGAAATACCGTTCATACCACACTTACTCATGCTTTTGAAGCCATAAACCATGGAAAAGACCATGGTTTATGGTCTTCGCCTGCATGGCGTAACCGTGTGTCGAGCCAAAATTAAGGTACACTTAGTTGCCTTAATTCTGGCTCGATTCTCATTTGTACTCACAATCCCATGCATAATACACTTGCTTCGTCCGTCAGATGCCTTAAACCATGAAAAAGATTATGGTTTAGGGTCATCGCAGTACGGAATTAACATGTGTCAGATCAAAGTTACGACAATTTTTAGTTGTCGCAACTTTGATCTGTTAGTTCACTCTTTTCTCTTTCACTTTTCAGGATTACAAATATCCCGTGTATTTGGCACGAGTATCCGCAATTCCATGTGCCACACGCCTTTGATGTCTCAAACTGCGAAAAATTTGACAATTTCACAATCTGAGATCATCGTGGCGTGGATACATCATGTGTCAGACCAAAGCTACGCCAAGTAATTTGGCATAGATTTGGTTTGAACTTGCAGCATACTCGCACCAATTTCCCCTGAAAAGGTCACATTTCTTGTACATATTTGTTTATGTGCAAGAATGTGACTCATTCCGCATTTGCCACAAACATTTGATGCTTTAAAACACAAGAATATGTGCTTTAAAGTCATCGCAGTATGGAAACATTAATGCGACAAGCCAAAATCCCGTCAAAATTGGCGTTATTTTGGCTTGTTTTTCCAAATATTCATCTATTCACATACATACATACGTTATTTCAGTGTTCACCTTGGAGGTGGCCCTGCTTTGCAGGTATTCCCTATGTTTTACGCAGTATTCCACACCACGAGCGCCGCGAACTGATTGTACATACCGAGATGCCACGAATCAGCCCACGGACGTCGTAGTGCGGAATAACTGGCGCAACTCCGTATTTGCTTCGGTTTCGGTGCCAAGCAAACGGTTTGGAAGGATTCGGTCATTCCACGGAGTTAGATCGAATGACCGAAAAAGGATTTGGATATGGGTCTGGGTTAGGAAAAAAAGGGGGGGGGGGATAATTTGTTTGTTAACACCGAAACCGAATACATATAGGATTATTAATAAAAATCATTCATGCAATGACCGAAGTCATTTTCACTTATACAGGCATACTTATCATACGTACCATGCATACAGACATACATAAGTACATACATACGCCATACATACATAAGCACATTCACTCGTGACATGAAAAATCACTTTTTCCAATAATCTATGGGTGATGATACACGAGGCACGTGGAGACCTAACCCAGACCTAACCCAGACCTAACCCATTTTTTTTTTTTTTTTTTTTTTTTTTTTTTAACGTGGGGGAAATCTTCCAAAGACACCCGCCGCCGTTGGGGCGACGGCGGGTAGTGTCGGATTTTTACCGACTAAAACCCCCACGGTGACCACCATCTCGCCCGACTTCGGCGGCGGTCCGGGAACGACCAAGCTAGGTCACACTACCGGACCGCCGCCTCGGGGAGGTCCTCTTCCCCGACTGGGAAGAGTGGACCTCTTCCCAGTCGTGGGAAGAGGAATCCGTGCTCGCGGGGGGGCAGTCAGAAATGACTGCTCCCCACGGAGCGCCGACAAGTCGGCGCTCCTGACTCCGCCGCATGGAAGGGTCACACTTCCATGCGGCCAACGTGGGCTATAACAAGGGGAGGGCGCGGCCCCAACCGCGGTCCTCCCCAAGCCCTCGGTGCCGCTCCCGACCGGCCAGGACCGAAGTCCCGGCACACGACGCCGGAGCGGCACCTACCTCCTCACTCGGGCGGAGCCCGGCACCAAATGAATGCCTGGTGCCGGGTCCGCCCGCCTACATTACGGTGGCGGGCCTCTTGGAGGGGGTCGCCTAAAGCGGAGCCCCCTCCTGGCCCGCCTTCTCTCCTGCCGAGCGGGATCGGAGGACTCCCGATCCCGCTCGGCGGCCTCCTTCTGCGAAATAACGGTTTCGCAGAAGGAGGCCACCGCTCTCCAAGACCTCTCGCTCGCCAGCATTGCCGTAACAAGTGCTGGCGGCGAGAGGTCCGGGCCAATAACGGCCCGCACATCTTCTCGTGCCCAGCCAAAGGCTGGGCACTCCTCTATCGTGTGGCTGGGGGTGTCGACCACCCCCACGCCACACGACAGGCACTCTGGTGTGGCCTCCGCTCCGATTTTGTGCAGGTACTCTCCGAAACAACCATGTCCGGAGAGCACCTGCGTCGTCCGGTAGGTAAGCCTACCGTGCCGACGATCCACCCACTCCTCCAAATGTGGGAGGATCGCGCCGACAGCTCGCTGGCGGGCGGCTCGATAATTTTCGAGCTCCGCCCGCCATTTTCTAAGTGCGAGCTGCCGGGCCTGACGCCTCAGGTCACCGACCGACAGTCCTGCCGGATCCCCTTCGCCCCGGCGGAGTGACCGGACCCGTCGAAAGACGCGGGCCTCGGCCTCCGCCTGCAGGTCGAAGGGGATTACCCCCGACAGGACTGCCGCCGCCTCATGGGAGATAGTGCGGTAACCACGTGCCACCCTGACGGCCATTCGCCGGTATACGCGGCGCAGCATTATTCGGCTGCGCCGCCCGGCCGCCAGGGACGGGGCCCAGACTGGGCACCCGTAGAGGCACATGGCCCGCACCACCCCCGTGTAGAGGCGGCGGACCCTCTCCTCTGGTCCCCCGATATTGGGCAGTAGCCGACCCAACAGGGCGGCTACCCCCTCTACTCGGGGGACGAGTCGGTCAAAGTGACCCTCGAAGCGCCAGCGGCTGTCAATGTCCAGGCCGAGGTACTTAATACGTTCCTCGACCCGGACAAAGACCGGCCCTACTCGGACGACCGACTGGGGCGGTCTCCGGGTCAGAGGCAGCCCATGGAACCAGGCTGCCTCCGTTTTCTCCGGAGACACTTGCAGCCCCAGTCGACGGACGGAGGCCACTACTGTGGCCACCCCGGCCTCGGCAAGGCCCAGCAGCCTCTCCCATTCCTCCCCCACGGCTATCACAAGTGTGTCGTCTGCATAGCAGACGACTGTGACGCCGTGAGGGAGCGCGGTGAGGAGAACCCGGTTGTACCCCAGGTTCCACAACAACGGTCCTAACACGGACCCCTGGGGTACACCGCGGTTCACCTCCCGCGTTACTACCCCGTACCGACCCGGGTATATCACCCGTCTGTCCCGGAGGTAGTCTGCCAGGACTCTCCTCAGGTACGGGGGCACCTGATGGTCGACTAGTGCCCCCGCAATCCTGTCCCAGGGCAGGGAGTTGAAGGCGTTGGCGATGTCAAGAGACACCGCCAACGCCATCCCACCCCGGGAGACAGACTCATCCACGAGGGCCTTGACATGATCGACCGCGTCTATGGTCGATCGGCCCTCGCGGAAGCCGAACTGGCACGGTGCCAAGTTCGGACCTACACGGGACATATGCCCCCAGAGGCGGGAAGCTATGATTCTCTCAAAGAGCTTTCCCGCCTCATCAAGGAGGCATATGGGTCGGTACGCCTTGGGAGAGGCTGCCGGCTTGCCACCCCCTTGGGAAGCAGGACCATCGTGGCCTGCTTCCACAAGAAGGGGACCCGCCCCGCCTGAAGGCAGCTGTCGAACAGCCACCTCAGGCGGGGCCCGAGGACGCGTAAGGCCAAGGCTAACGCCTTGCCTGGGACGCCGTCTGGACCGGGGGCGGTGTTCCGCCCTCTTAACTTGGCGACGGCGTCCCGGAACTCCTCGTCGCTGACCGCGCATGGTGGCAGCGCGGTCAGCGCCGCCTCGAGCGGCTCCGGTGGTGGTCTGCCCCCCTCATCGAGGGGGAACAGTTTATTTACCACCGACCGGAGCACGGCGGGTTCTAGGCTCTCTGTGACGGAAGGACCCGCGGGGCGTAGGCGGCCCAGTACCAACCGGTACGGGCGTCCCCACGGGTCTGCGTCCAGAGAGCCCAGGAGTTCCTCCCAGGCCGATGCCTTGGCCTCCCTGATGGCTCTCCGCAAGGCATTCGATGCGTCTCGATATGCCTCGCGGAGTGTGGCCTCCACCGCATGGTCGCGGACTGCTCGGCGGCGGGCCCTTGTCCACCGGCGTCGGGCCGCCACACTCTCTTCTCTGAGTGTGGCTATCTGGCCCGACCACCAGTAGACCGCCCGCCGCTGCACCCTCCTGACCCGGGGCATGGCGGCGTCACAAATTGCCGCCATTTGCCCCCGGAGCCAGGAGGCCTCCTCGTCTATGTCCGCGACTGGCTCTGGCCCGTACGAGGGCCAGGCCGCGGTATAGGAGGCCGCCATCAGCGCGTCCTCGTCCAGGTGCGTAAGCGCCCACCTCCTACGGGGGGGTGGGCCCCCAATTGGGGCCACCCCCCCTACATCAAACATGATGTAGAGGTGGTCGCTGAGGGTCGCGAGGTCATCTGCGACCCTCCACGCTCCAACACGTCGTGCGGCCGCCGGAGAAGCCCAGGACAAGTCCACAATGGACTCCCCCTGCGGCCGCACGCACGTGCTGGCAGATCCCCGGTTGAGGATCCGGAGATCCAGACCGGAGGACCAGTCTACCAGCACATCCCCCCGTGGGTCGGCCCTAGGGGATCCCCAAGTTGGGGATTTGGCATTAAAGTCCCCTAGGACCAACACTGGACGGGACAGGAGAGGGTTCAGTACCCTCCCCAGCCCATCCAGCAGCGACTCGAACTCCACGAGGGTCAGGCTGGGCGAGGCATACACCCCGGCCAGCGTGACGCACCTGGACTCCACCACCACGAACCCGGCACCCCTTCCGATCACCCGGAGGGGTGCCGAGTTCGCGTTGCGATCGCGACGGAGCCGCACAGATCCGCCGCCCAGTCAGGGCGATCGGGAACTCTGTACGGCTCCGCCGCGACCGCCAGCCAATCCCCCACTCGGCCAGGGTTTGGACAAACAAGTCCTGTGCCCCAGCCGAGTGGTTGAGATTGGCCTGCAGCACCCTAACTGGAGGAGGAGGGGGCATTATCGGTTAGCCTTCCCCTCCTCCTCCAGGTTGGCGGCCGGTTCGGCCTCCACCTCTGTGCTGACAGGGCGGGTACTCCCGCCCTTGTCAGCACCACCCTCGGTTGCCTACCCCCGAGGATGGCCGCGAGCGACACCGACGACGCCCGCGGACGCAGACGTTCCTCGGGGTGGCCGAGAGGGCCTCCCAGACCTGGGGCGGGGGAGACCTAACCCAGTCCATCACCATCGTCGCCGCCCTACAACCCCGGGGCGCCCAGCACGTGGTTGGCTGGGCGACCCACCGGGCAGACCTAACCCAGACCTAACCCATTTTTTTTTTTTTTTTTGACGCCGTTTTCGGCGAGGCGCACCGCCAGGGCGTTTTTTATAATTTGGATTGGCCCTTCCGGTTTTTTTTTTTTTTTTTTTTTTTTTTTTTTTTAACGTTCTTAAAAGACACCCGCCGCCGTTGGGGCGACGGCGGGTAGTGCCGGATTTTTACCGGCTAACCCCCACGGTGACCACCATCTCGCCCGACTTCGGCGGCGGTCCGGTAACGACCAAACTAGGTCACACTACCGGACCGCCGCCTGGGGGAGGTCCTCTTCCCCGACTGGGAAGAGTGGACCTCCTCCCAGTAGTGGGAAGAGGAATCCGTGCTCGCGGGGGAGCAGTCAAACGACTGCTCCCCCACAGAGCGCCGACCTAGTCGGCGCTCCTGACTCCGCCGCATGGAAGGGTCACACTTCCATGCGGCCAACGTGGGCTATAACAAGGGGAGGGCGCGGCCCCAACCGCGGTCCTCCCCAAGCCCTCGGTGCCGCTCCCGACCGGCCAGGACCGAAGTCCCGGCACACGACGCCGGAGCGGCACCTACCTCCTCACTCGGGCGGAGCCCGGCACCAAATGAATGACTGGTGCCGGGTCCGCCCGCCTCTATTACGGTGGCGGGCCTCTTGGAGGGGGTCGCCTAAAGCGGAGCCCCCTCCTGGCCCGCCTTCTCTCCTGCCGAGCGGGATCGGAGACTCCCGATCCCGCTCGGCGGCCTCCTTCTGCGAAATAACGGTTTCGCAGAAGGAGGCCACCGCTCTCCAAGACCTCTCGCTCGCCAGCATTGCCGTAACAAGTGCTGGCGGCGAGAGGTCCGGGCCAATCACGGCCCGCACGTCTTCTCGTGCCCAGCCAAAGGCTGGGCACTCCTCTATCGTGTGGCTGGGGGTGTCGACCACCCCCACGCCACACGACAGGCACTCTGGTGTGGCCTCCGCTCCGATTTTATGCAGGTACTCTCCGAAACAACCATGTCCGGAGAGCACCTGCGTCGTCCGGTAGGTAAGCCTACCGTGCCGACGATCCACCCACTCCTCCAAATGTGGGAGGATCGCGCCGACAGCTCGCTGGCGGGCGGCTCGATAATTTTCGAGCTCCGCCCGCCATTTTCTAAGTGCGAGCTGCCGGGCCTGACGCCTCAGGTCACCGACCGACAGTCCTGCCGGATCCCCTCGCCCCGGCGGAGTGACCGGACCCGTCGAAACACACGGGCCTCGGCCTCCGCCTGCAGGTCGAAGGGGATTACCCCCGACAGGACTGCCGCCGCCTCATGGGAGATAGTGCGGTAACCACGTGCCACCCTGACGGCCCTCCGCCGGTATACGCGGCGCCGCATTATTCGGCTGCGCCGCCCGGCCGCCAGGGACGGGGCCCAGACTGGGCACCCGTAGAGGCACATGGCCCGCACCACCCCCGTGTAGAGGCGGCGGACCCTCTCCTCTGGTCGCCCGATATTGGGCAGTAGCCGACCCAACAGGGCGGCTACCCCCTCTACTCGGGGGACGAGTCGGTCAAAGTGACCCTCGAAGCGCCAGCGGCTGTCAATGTCCAGGCCGAGGTACTTAATTCGTTCCTCGACCCGGACAAAGACCGGCCCTACTCGGACGACCGACTGGGGCGGTCTCCGGGTCAGAGGCAGCCCATGAAACCAGGCTGCCTCCGTTTTCTCCGGAGACACTTGCAGCCCCAGCCGACGGACGGAGGCCACTACCGAGGCCACCCCCGCCTCGGCAAGGCCCAGCAGCCTCTCCCATTCCTCCCCCACGGCTATCACCAGAGTGTCGTCTGCATAGCAGACGACTGTGACGCCGCGAGGGAGCGCGGTGAGGAGAACCCGGTTGTACCCCAGGTTCCACAACAACGGTCCTAACACGGACCCCTGGGGTACACCGCGGTTCACCTCCCGCGTTACCACCCCGTACCGACCCGGGTATATTACCCGTCTGTCCCGGAGGTAGTCTGCCAGGACACTCCTCAGGTACGGGGGCACCTGATGGTCGACCAGTGCCCCCGCAATCCTGTCCCAGGGCAGGGAGTTGAAGGCGTTGGCGATGTCAAGAGACACCGCCAACGCCATCCCACCCCGGGAGACAGACTCATCCACGAGGGCCTTGACGTGATCGACCGCATCTACGGTCGATCGGCCCTCGCGGAAGCCGAACTGGCACGGTGCCAAGTTCGGACCTACACGGGACAGATGCCCCCAGAGGCGGGAAGCTACGATTCTCTCGAAGAGCTTTCCCGCCTCGTCAAGGAGGCATATGGGTCGGTACGCCTTGGGAGAGGCTGCCGGCCTGCCACCCCCTTGGGAAGCAGGACCATCGTGGCCTGCTTCCACAAGAGGGGGACCCGCCCCGCCTGAAGGCAGCTGTCGAACAGCCACCTCAGGCGGGGCCCGAGGACGCGTAAGGCCAAGGCTAGTGCCCTGCCTGGGACGCCGTCTGGGCCGGGGGCGGTATTCCGCCCCTTAGCTTGGCGACGGCGTCCCGGAACTCCTCGTCGCTGACCGCGCATGGTGGCAGCGCGGCCAGCGCCGCCTCGAGCGGCTCCGGTGGTGGTCTGCCCCCCTCATCGAGGGGGAACAGTTTATTCACCACCGACCGGAGCACGGCGGGTTCCAGGCTCTCCGTGACGGAAGGACCCGCGGGGCGTAGGCGGCCCAGTACCAAACGGTACGGGCGACCCCACGGGTCAGCGTCCAGAGAGCCCAGGAGTTCCTCCCAGGCAGATGCCTTGGCCTCCCTGATGGCTCTCCGCAAGGCATTCGATGCGTCTCGATATGCCTCGCGGAGTGTGGCCTCCACCGCATCGTCGCGGACTACTCGGCGGCGGGCCCTTGTCCACCGGCGTCGGGCCGCCACACTCTCTTGTCTGAGTGTGGCTATCTGGCCCGACCACCAGTAGACCGCCCGCCGCTGCACCCTCCTGACCCGGGGCATGGCGGCATCACAAATTGCCGCCATTTGCCCCCGGAGCCAGGAGGCCTCCTCGTCTACGTCCGCGACTGGCTCTGGCCCGTACGAGGGCCAGGCCGCGGCATAGGAGGCCGCCATCAGCGCGTCCTCGTCCAGGTGCGTAAGCGCCCACCTCCTACGGGGGTGGGCCCCCAATTGGGGCCACCCCGCCTACATCAAACATGATGTAGAGGTGGTCGCTGAGGGTCGCGAGGTCATCTGCGACCCTCCACGCTCCAACACGTCGTGCGGCCGACGGAGAAGCCCAGGACAAGTCCACTATGGACTCCCCCTGTGGCCGCACGCACGTGCTGGCAGATCCCCGGTTGAGGATCCGGAGATCCAGACCGGAGGACCAATCCACCAGCACATCCCCCCGTGGGTCGGCCCTAGGGGATCCCCAAGTTGGGGATTTGGCGTTAAAGTCCCCTAGGACCAACACTGGACGGGACAGGAGAGGGTTCAGAACCCTCCCCAGCCCATCCAGCAGCGACTCAAACTCCACGAGGGTCAGGCTGGGGGAGGCATACACTCCGGCCAGCGTGACGCACCTGGACTCCACCACCACGAACCCGGCACCCCTACCGATCACCCGGAGGGGTGCCGAGTTCGTTGCGATCGCGACGGAGCCGCACAGATCCGCCGCCCAGTCAGGGCGGTCGGGAACTCTGTACGGCTCCGCCGCGACCGCCAGGCCAATCTGCCACTCGGCCAGGGCTTGGACAAACAAGTCCTGAGCCCCAGCCGAGTGGTTCAGATTGGCCTGCAGCACCCTAACTGGAGGAGGAGGAGCCATTATCGGTTGGCCTTCCCCTCCTCCTCCAGGTTGGCGGCCGGTTCGGCCTCCACCTCGGAGCTGACAGGGCGGGTATTGCCCGCCCTTGTCAGCACCACCCTCGGTTGCCTACCCCCGAGGATGTCCGCGAGCGACACCGACGACGCCCGCGGACGCAGACGTTCCTCGGGGTGGCCGAGGGTGGTCCCTTCTCGGGGGAGAGCTGGGCCCTCTCCCTCGGAGACTGCTCCCCCGCCCTTCTTCTTGGACTTGGGGCGGGGGAGGGTCGACGATCCCCCTCCCTCCACGGGCCTGGAGGGGCCCGCTACCGGAGGAGGGGGGGTGGACGCGGACTTTTGTGGTGGAGCAACCAGCTCCACCTCGTCCACGTCCATCGCCGTTGTCGCCTCCGGAGAGGCGGGGGATGGTACGGGGAGGCGCCGCGGATCGGCCCTCCCGGCCGACGCCGTCGCACCCCCGGCAGGCCCGGCCTGCCTCTTCTTCCCCCCCCTCCTCTTCCTTTTGGAGGGGGGAGGAGCACAACCCGGGGCGCCCAGCACGTGGTTGGCTGGGCGACCCAGGTCGACACAGACCGGGCACCTCGGGGGTGCCCGGCATGCGCGCGACACGTGACCGGTGCCACCGCAACGGTAGCACCGGCCACCCCTATCTGCCCCCCAGGGCATCGGGACTGGAGGTGCCCCACCTCCAGGCACCGATGGCACCTGGGAGGGCGTGCCGCCAGGACCTCCACCCGGGGTGAGCACCACCCCAGGCGGAGGCGGCCCGCCGCGGCCAGTTTTCGAACGGCCGCGAGCGGGCACTTAACCCAAACGGTACCAAGCCCATTGGGGGAGGTCCGGATTGGGCCAGTAACGATCTGGCCCGCCGGACACTCCCCCACCTTGGCCACCGCCTCCACCACCTGTTTGGTGGTGGTGGACTCATCAAGACCGCTGAGGCGAACCTCAGCGGTCTTCACGGGGCGGGCCACCCTGACGTCGTCCCCGCCGAAGAGTTCGGCGAGGCGTTCCGCCAGGGCGTCCGCCTTCTCGGTACCGGAAGGGCCCGGAATCTCGATGATCGACGATCCCGATTGGCCCTTCCGGTACCTAACCTCCTGGATGCCGACCTCTTGGAGGTCGACACTGGCCACCGCCTTCCGCATGCCCTCCGCATAGGAGGTCTTGCTCCCCGGGGCGACCGTTAGCGACACGGCCGCCCTCTTGGGAGCACGCGGAAGGCGGGGCTTCTCCTTCTTTGGGGGGGTGGGGGGAGGGGGAGGGGAGACAGGTGCCGAGGCACCCGTCTTCCCCTTTTTCTTCTTCCCCCCACCCTTTCCCGTCTTCTGGCCCCCCTGGGGGCCAGAGGGTGCCGCCGCAGCACCGGTGGCGGGCCCCGCCCCCCTCCGAGAGGGAGGTTGTGGGGCCACAGCCACCCGGCGCTGCGCCCTCTTGGCCTTCCTCCCCAGGACCGACACCCACTCCCCCTGGGCCGACGGAACGTCCCTCCCTGAGGAGGGGCGAGCTGGCCTGGTAGGGGGAGGGGCGCCGGCTCCCGGGGCGGAAGAGCCGCGGGTCCCGCCCGCGCCTTTCCCCGTCCTGGCCGAAGGAACGCCCTCCTCAAGGGGAGGACGAGCTGGCCGGGTGGACGGGGGAGGCGGGGCAGGGGCCCGCACCTTCTTACCCCTCTTCCGCCTCCTAAGGGCGGAAGAGGAGAGGACCCCACCCTCCGTATCAGTGGAAGGGGGGGCCCTTTCCTCCTGGGAGGGAGGATTTCACCCGCCCGCTCCGCCATCTCCAGGAGAGGACGGAGACGGGCGAGTATCCTCGCCTCCACTGCCTCCGCCACCCGATCCGCCATCCCCACTCCGTTCTCCGAGGAGGGCGGTGGGGGGGACGTCCGGGCGCGGGGGACTTTCCGTGGAGAGGTCCGCGGGGACCTCTCCACGAGGCCCTGGAAGAAATCGGAGTCGCTATCCTCCTCCGGTCCTCCAGGGCCTCGTGGCCTCACCGCCACGCTGGGGGTCTTTTTCATAGCCCCCAACGTTGATGCCCCTCCTCTCCGAGATGTTAAGTGGAGAGGAGGGGGTCGCCTCCTTTGATCTGTCAGGGCGGAGAGGGGCAGAAACCCCCTTCCCACGCCCCGCCGCGATGAGGGTCGCAACTTGGGCCTCCAGGGCCTCGTTTCGTGCCCTCAGGTCCGCCACTGCCACCTCCAGGTCCCGTTCCCGGGACGAGGAGGCGGCCCGCTGCGCGTGCTCCGTGGCGACGCACCTCACCATCTGCGCCGCCTCCCGCAACTTCCGGACGTACGTCCCATGGAGGTTGCGGGAGGTGGAAGCGACCTTTTCGATCCGCGCGGCCTCCTCGATCGCCCGCGCGGATAAGTCCGCTGCAGGGGCGTGGCGGAGCTCCGCGAGAAGCTCCGCCTCGTCCCGCAGCGGAATCGCCGACTTTGACGGGGCCCTAGCCTTGACGGCAGGGTCATCCAAGGCCCTGATGGCGTCGGCTTCGTCCGCCATCAGGACCGCTTCCGCGTGGGCTCGTTTGGCCCTCGCGAGCTCCGCGTACTCCCCGGTTGTTGGGGGGCGGCCTCTCTTGCGCTTTTTATGGCGCCTCCGGAGGTGCCAGCAACGCTGGAGGTGTCGCTGGCACCCTCCTCGAGTTCGCTCATGGCGAGCGAACTCTCTCTCCCATGTCCCTCTGCAGGGACCTCTCCCTTCTAATCGCGGAGACGGCCGAGCTCACCCCAAGCTCGCTCGCCTCTCCTGCTCCTCCTCGTCCGTCATTTTATTTAATAAATTTTTCGGTTCCATAATAGATCCCACGAGTATGGTCGGAAGGGGTGGTCCACCCGGGCAGAGCCGCCATACCCGGGTAAGCCTAATACACCCTGGGGTTCGGCAGGTGCCCCAGGGGAGTTTGGTCGCTAAAGACTGGCCAACCTCCCAGCCATGCATCCTATCGGCGCGCACCATACCTTAGGATTGAGGGTAATTTTTTATAGAGGTTTTCTTCCTCGCAGGCCGGCCGGTGAAGGCAGGCCCTCCGGGTCCCTTGACGGCAACGTTCCACCACTACGCCCTGTGATGGTCGTTGAAGCCGCCAAGAGACTTACGGAATTAGGAGATGGATGGCGTTCATCCATCCCCAGCTCAGGCACCCCGGGTTCGCCAGACCCGTACCGCCGACCTTGCGGCCGACAGCCCCTGGGGTTGTGCCCTTTTTGATGACCGGGGTGGCACCTCCCCGGAGACGGCACCTGACACCAGGCTTACGGTTCCGTCCAAACCGGCGTGCTGTCCGCGGCTGCTTATTCGTCGGGGTTACCCCCGCTTATTTCGCAGCTACCCTTCAAAGAACCATGACAATGAAGGGCGTTCCCCTATCCGCAACCCGGGGACGCGCTCGGTTGCCCACGCAAGGCCTCCGCCGAAGCGGACCGAGAGCCCCTTTTTTTTTTTTTTTTTTTTTTTTTTTTTTTTTTTTTTTTTTTTAACGTGGGGGAAATCTTCAAAAGACACCCGCCGCCGTTGGGGCGGCGGCGGGTAGTGCCGGATTTTTACCGGCTAAAACCCCCACGGTGACCACCATCTCGCCCGACTTCGGCGGCGGTCCGGGAACGACCACACTAGGTCACACTACCGGACCGCCGCCTCGGGAGGTCCTCTTCCCCGACTGGGAAGAGTGGACCTCTCCCCAGTCGTGGGAAGAGGAATCCGTGCTCGCGGGGGAGCAGTCAGAAATGACTGCTCCCCCACAGAGCGCCGACTAAAGCCGGCGCTCCTGACTCCGCCGCATGGAAGGGTCACACTTCCATGCGGCCAACGTGGGCTATAACAAGGGGAGGGCGCGGCCCCAACCGCGGTCCTCCCCAGCCCTCGGTGCCGCTCCCGACCGGCCAGGACCGAAGTCCCGGCACACGACGCCGGGGCGGCACCTACCTCTCAATCGGGCGGAGCCTGGCACCGAATAACTGGTGCCGGGTCCGCCCGCCTATACTATGGTGGCGGGCCTCTTGGAGGGGGCCGCCTAAAACGGAGCCCCCTCCTGGCCCGCCTTCTCTCCTGCCGAGCGGGATCGAGAGACTCCCGATCCCGCTCGGCGGCCTCCTTCTGCG
Source organism: Cryptocheilus praepositus (assembly GCA_033815515.1). NCBI lineage: Eukaryota > Metazoa > Arthropoda > Insecta > Hymenoptera > Pompilidae > Cryptocheilus > Cryptocheilus praepositus. Next base: position 147,496 of record JAWWQZ010000159.1, read on the forward strand.
AAATAACGGTTTCGCAGAAGGAGGCCACCGCTCTCCAGGACCTCTCGCTCGCCAGCATTGCCGTAACAAGTGCTGGCGGCGAGAGGTCCTGGCCAACAACGGCCCGCAAGCCCTCTCATGCCCAGCCAAAGGCTGGGCACTCCTCTATCGTGTGGCTGGGGGTGTCGACCACCCCCACGCCACACGACAGGCACTCTGGTGTGGCCTCCGCTCCGATTTTGTGCAGGTACTCTCCGAAACAACCATGTCCGGAGAGCACCTGCGTCGTCCGGTAGGTAAGCCTACCGTGCCGACGATCCACCCACTCCTCCAAATGTGGGAGGATCGCGCCGACAGCTCGCTGGCGGGCGGCTCGATAATTTTCGAGCTCCGCCCGCCATTTTCTAAGTGCGAGCTGCCGGGCCTGACGCCTCAGGTCACCGACCGACAGTCCTGCCGGATCCCCCTCGACCCGGCGGAGTGATCGAAACACACGGGCCTCGGCCTCCGCCTGCAGGTCGAAGGGGATTACCCCCGACAGGACTGCCGCCGCCTCGTGGGAGATAGTGCGGTAACCACGTGCCACCCTGACGGCCATACGCCGGTATACGCGGCGCAGCATTTGTCGGCTGCGCCGCCCGGCCGCCAGGGACGGGGCCCAGACTGGGCACCCGTAAAGGCACATGGCCCGCACCACCCCCGTGTAGAGGCGGCGGACCCTCTCTCCGGTCCCCCGATATTGGGCAGTAGCCGACCCAACAGGGCGGCTACCCCCTCTACTCGGGGGACGAGTCGGTCAAAGTGACCCTCGAAGCGCCAGCGGCTGTCAATGTCCAGGCCGAGGTACTTAATTCGTTCCTCGACCCGGACAAAGACCGGCCCTACTCGGACGACCGACTGGGGCGGTCTCCGGGTCAGAGGCAGCCCATGAAACCAGGCTGCCTCCGTTTTCTCCGGAGACACTTGCAGCCCCAGCCGACGGACGGAGGCCACTACCGAGGCCACCCCCGCCTCGGCAAGGCCCAGCAGCCTCTCCCATTCCTCCCCCACGGCTATCACCAGAGTGTCGTCTGCATAGCAGACGACTGTGACGCCGTGAGGGAGCGCGGTGAGGAGAACCCGGTTGTACCCCAGGTTCCACAACAACGGTCCTAACACGGACCCCTGGGGTACACCGCGGTTCACCTCCCGCGTTACCACCCCGTACCGACCCGGGTATATTACCCGTCTGTCCCGGAGGTAGTCTGCCAGGACTCTCCTCAGGTACGGGGGCACCTGATGGTCGACCAGTGCCCCCGCAATCCTGTCCCAGGGCAGGGAGTTGAAGGCGTTGGCGATGTCGAGAGACACCGCCAACGCCATCCCACCCCGGGAGACAGACTCATCCACGAGGGCCTTGACGTGATCGACCGCATCTACGGTCGATCGGCCCTCGCGGAAGCCGAACTGGCACGGTGCCAAGTTCGGACCTACACGGGACAGATGCCCCCAGAGGCGGGAAGCTACGATTCTCTCGAAGAGCTTTCCCGCCTCGTCAAGGAGGCATATGGGTCGGTACGCCTTGGGAGAGGCTGCCGGCCTGCCACCCCCTTGGGAAGCAGGACCATCGTGGCCTGCTTCCACAAGGGGGACCCGCCCCGCCTGAAGGCAGCTGTCGAACAGCCACCTCAGGCGGGGCCCGAGGACGCGTAAGGCCAAGGCTAGTGCCCTGCCTGGGACGCCGTCTGGGCCAGGGGCGGTATTCCGCCCCCTTAGCTTGGCGACGGCGTCCCGGAACTCCTCGTCGCTGACCGCGCATGGTGGCAGCGCGGCCAGCGCCGCCTCGAGCGGCTCCGGTGGTGGTCTGCCCCCCTCATCGAGGGGGAACAGTTTATTCACCACCGACCGGAGCTCGGCGGGTTCCTGGCTCTCCGTGACGGAAGGACCCGCGGGGCGTAGGCGGCCCAGTACCAAACGGTACGGGCGACCCCACGGGTCAGCGTCCAGAGAGCCCAGGAGTTCCTCCCAGGCCGATGCCTTGGCCTCCCTGATGGCTCTCCGCAAGGCATTCGATGCGTCTCGATATGCCTCGCGGAGTGTGGCCTCCACCGCATCGTCGCGGACTGCTCGGCGGCGGGCCCTTGTCCACCGGCGTCGGGCCGCCACACTCTCTTCTCTGAGTGTGGCTATCTGGCCCGACCACCAGTAGACCGCCCGCCGCTGCACCCTCCTGACCCGGGGCATGGCGGCGTCACAAATTGCCGCCATTTGCCCCCGGAGCCAGGAGGCCTCCTCGTCTACGTCCGCGACTGGCTCTGGCCCGTACGAGGGCCAGGCCGCGGCATAGGAGGCCGCCATCAGCGCGTCCTCGTCCAGGTGCGTAAGCGCCCACCCCCTACGGGGGGGTTGGCCCCCAATTGGGGCCACCCGCGCCTACATCAAACATGATGTAGAGGTGGTCGCTGAGGGTCGCGAGGTCATCTGCGACCCTCCACGCTCCAACACGTCGTGCGGCCGCCGGAGAAGCCCAGGACAAGTCCACTATGGACTCCCCTGCGGCCGCACGCACGTGCTGGCAGATCCCCGGTTGAGGATCCGGAGATCCAGACCGGAGGACCAATCCACCAGCACATCCCCCCGTGGGTCGGCCCTAGGGGATCCCCAAGTTGGGGATTTGGCGTTAAAGTCCCCTAGGACCAACACTGGACGGGACAGGAGAGGGTTCAGAACCCTCCCCAGCCCATCCAGCAGCGACTCAAACTCCACGAGGGTCAGGCTGGGGGAGGCATACACTCCGGCCAGCGTGACGCACCTGGACTCCACCACCACGAACCCGGCACCCCTACCGATCACCCGGAGGGGTGCCGAGTTCGTTGCGATCGCGACGGAGCCGCACAGATCCGCCGCCCAGTCAGGGCGATCGGGAACTCTGTACGGCTCCGCCGCGACCGCCAGGCCAATCCCCACTCGGCCAGGGTTTGGACAAACAAGTCCTGTGCCCCAGCCGAGTGGTTGAGATTGGCCTGCAGCACCCTAACTGGAGGAGGAGGGGGCATTATCGGTTGGCCTTCCCCTCCTCCTCCAGGTTGGCGGCCGGTTCGGCCTCCCTCTCTGCGCTGACAGGGCGGGTATTGCCCGCCCTTGTCAGCACCACCCTCGGTTGCCTACCCCCGAGGATGTCCGCGAGCGACACCGACGACGCCCGCGGACGCAGACGTTCCTCGGGGTGGCCGAGGGTGGTCCCTTCTCGGGGGAGGGCTGGGCCCTCTCCCTCGGAGACTGCTCCCCCGCCCTTCTTCTTGGACTTGGGGCGGGGGAGGGTCGACGATCCCCCCCTCTCCACGGGCCTGGAGGGGCCCGCTACCGGAGGAGGGGGGTGGACGTGGACTTTTGTGGTGGAGCAACCGGCTCCACCTCGTCCACGTCCATAACCCCCGTCGCCGCCGAAGAGGCGGGGGATGGTACGGGGGGGGCGCTGCGGGTCGGCACTCCCGGCCGACGCTGCCGCACCCCCGGCAGGCCCCGCCTGCCTCTTCTTCCCCCCCTCCTCTTCCTTTTGGAGGGGGAGGAGCACAACCCGGGGCGCCCAGCACGTGGTTGGCTGGGCGACCCAGGTCGACACAGACCGGGCACCTCGGGGGTGCCCGGCATGCGCGCGACACGTGACCGGTGCGACCGCAACGGTAGCACCGGCCACCCCTATCTGCCCCCCCAGGGCATCGGGACTGGAAGTGTCCCACCTCCAGGCACCGATGGCACCTGGGAGGGCGTGCCGCCAGGACCTCCACCCGGGGTGAGCACCACCCCAGGCGGAGGCGGCCCGCCGCGGCCAGTTTACGCACGGCCGCGAGCGGGCACCTAATCCATATGGTGCCAAGTCCATTGGGGGAGGTCCGGATTGGGCCAGTAATGACCTGGCCAGCCGGACACTCCCCCACCTTGGCCACCGCCTGCACCACCTGTTGGGTTGTGGTGGATTCCTCAAGACCGCTGAGGCGAGCCTCAGCGGCCTTCACGGGGCGGGCCACCCTGACGCCGTCCCCGCCGAAGAGTTCGGCGAGGCGTTGCGCCAGGGCGTCCGCCTTCTCGGTACCGGAAGGGCCCGGGATCTCTATGATGGAGGATCCCGATTGGCCCTTCCGGTACCTGACCTCCTGAATGCCGACCTCCTTGAGGTCGACATTGGCCACCGCCTTCCGCATGACCTCCGCATAGGAGGTCTTGCTCCCCGGGGCGACCGTTAGCGATACGGCCGCCCTCTTGGGAGCACGCGGAAGGCGGGGCTTCTCCTTTCTTTGTGGTGGGGGGGAGGGGGAGGGGAGACAGGTGCCAATGCACCCGTCTTCCCCTTTTTCTTCTTCCCCCACCCCCTTTCCCGTCTTCTGGCCCCCCTGGGGGCCAGAAGCTGCCGACGCAGCACCGGTGGCGGGCCCCGCCCCCCTCCGAGAGGGAGGTTGTGGGGCCACAGCCACCCGGCGCTGCGCCCTCTTGGCCTTCCTCCCCAGGACCGACACCCACTCCCCCTGGGCCGACGGAACGTCCCTCCCTGAGGAGGGGCGAGCTGGCCTGGTAGGGGGAGGGGCGCCGGTTCCCTGGGGCGGAAGAGCCGCGGGTCCCGCCCGCGCCTTTCCCCGTCCTGGCCGAAGGAACGCCCTCCTCAAGGGGAGGACGAGCTGGCCGGGTGGACGGAGGAGGCGGGGCAGGGGCCCGCACCTTCTTCCCCTCTTCCGCCTCCTAAGGGCGGAAGAGGGAGGACCCCACCCTCCGTATCAGTGGAAGGGGGGGCCCTTTCCTCCTGGGAGGGAGGATTTCACCCGCCCGCTCCGCCATCTCTAAAAGAGGACGGAGACGGGCGAGTATCCTCGCCTCCACTGCCTCCGCCACCCGATCCGCCATCCCCACTCCGTTCTCCGAGGAGGGCGGAGGGGGGGACGTCCGGGCGCGGGGGACTTTACGTGGAGAGGTCCGCGGGGACCTCTCCACGAGGCCCTGGAAGAAATCGGAGTCGGTATCCTCCTCCGGGCCTCCAGGGCCTCGTGGCCTCACCGCCACGCTGGGGGTCTTTTTAAAAGACCCCGACGTTGATGCCCCTCCTCTCCGAGATGTAAGTGGAGAGGAGGGCGTCGCCTCCTTTAATGTGTTGGGGCGGGGAGGGGTAAAGGCCCCCTGCCCACGGCCCGCTGCGATGAGGGTCGCGACCTGGGCCTCCAGCGCCTCGTTTCGCGCCCTCAGCTCCGCCACTGCCACCTCCAAATCGCGTTCCCGGGTCGAGGAGGAGGCCCGCTGCGCGTGCTCCGTCGCGACGCATCTGATGAGCTGCGCCGCCTCCCGCAACTTCCGGACGTAAGTCCCATGGAGGTTGCGGGAGGTGGAGGCGACCTTCTCGATCCGCGCGGCCTCCTCTATCGCCCGCGCGGATAAGTCCGCTGCGGGGGCGTGACGGAGCTCCGCGAGAAGCTCCGCCTCGTCCCGCAGCGGAATTGCCGACTTGGATGGCGGCCTAGCCTTAACGGAAGGGTCATCCAAGGCCCTGATGGCGTCGGCTTCGTCCGCCATCAGGACCGCTTCTGCGTGGGCTCTTTTTGCCCTCGCGAGGCCCGCGTACTCCCCGGTTGTTGGGGGGCGGCCTCTTTTGCGCTTAATGGCGCCTCCGGAGGTGCCAGCAACGCTGGAGGTGTCGCTGGCACCCTCCTCGAGTTCGCTCATGGCGAGCGAACTCTCGTCTCCTACGTCCCTCTGCAGGGACCTCTCCCTTCTAATCGTGGAGACGGCCGAGCTCACCCCCAAGCTCGCTCGCCGCTCCTGCGCCTCCTCGTCCGTCTTTTTATATGAGTATTGCGGTTCCATAGTTGATCCCACGAGTAGGGTCGGAAGGGGTGGTCCACCCGGGCAGAGCCGCCATACCCGGGTAAGCCTAATACACCCTGGGGTTCGGCAGGTGCCCCAGGGGAGTTTGGTCGCTAAAGACTGGCCAACCTCCCAGCCATGCATCCTCTCGGCGCGCACCATACCTTAGGATTGAGGGTAATTTTTTATAGAGGTTTTCTTCCTCGCAGGCCGGCCGGTGAAGGCAGGCCCTCCGGGTCCCTTGACGGCAACGTTCCACCACTACGCCCTGTGATGGTCGTTGAAGCCGCCAAGAGACTTACGGAATTAGGAGATGGATGGCGTTCATCCATCCCCAGCTCAGGCACCCCGGGTTCGCCAGACCCGTACCGCCGACCTTGCGGCCGACAGCCCCTGGGGTTGTGCCCTTTTTGATGACCGGGGTGGCACCTCCCCGGAGACGGCACCTGACACCAGGCTTACGGTTCCGTCCAAACCGGCGTGCTGTCCGCGGCTGCTTATTCGTCGGGGTTACCCCCGCTTATTTCGCAGCTACCCTTCAAAGAACCATGACAATGAAGGGCGTTCCCCTATCCGCAACCCGGGGACGCGCTCGGTTGCCCACGCAAGGCCTCCGCCGAAGCGGACCGAGAGACTTAACCCAGACCTAACCCAGACCTAACCCAGACCTAACCCAGACCTTTTTTTTTTTTTTTTTTTTTTTTTTTTAAGAGGGGGGAAAATGCGTTACGCACACCCGGCTTAGTTGTTGTGCGCCGGGTAGTGTTGGACTCCCTCAGTAGGTTTACCAACTAAAAACCCCACCTCTGCATTACAAATGGGATCAGGGAAAATAGTCTCCGGGATAGTCCGTGGACCATTACTTCAGAGACGTCCCTTTATGATCTGCAAGTGAGTGTAAATATTATTCTTCTAGCCCGTGCTGTTTTGGTTTTGGGTGTTATCGCGTTCCCATTTTCGTTCGTACTCTTCTTTTTTCCTCATTACGGTCTCCACGAAGCTGGAAATATGTTTCCTTTTTTCACTTTTGTATTGTTGCAGGAAGCTTTCTACGTCCAGATGACCGATGTTGGTTTCCATTTCTCTTCTTTCAAGGTCCCATTTGCCGCATTCAAACAAGGTATGTGCGGGATCATCAATTTTTTCGCAGCCAAACCAACATAAGGGTGACTCGCGTTTGCCAATTTTATGCAGGTATGCTGCGAAGCACCCGTGGCCGGTGAATACCTGAGTGAGATGGTAATTCAAAGTTTGAGGGCCCCATATAAGCCACTCCCGGATGTTCGGGATGAGTTTTTTGGTCCATCTCCCGTGAGGCGCATTATCCCATCTATTCTGCCATATATTTAAAGACTCAAGTCTTTCGTCCTTATATATTTTTCTTTTCGTCGTGTTGTCTATGTTCTTTTTAATTAGTTTTAGGTAAATTCTTCGCCGTTCTGCGGCCACGATGTCAATTGGCATGCACCCTGACAGTACACAGGCTGCGGATATTGGGACCGTCCGGTACGACCTGATGACCCTAGACAGAGCCGCTCTTTGAACGCTGTTCAGCTCTTTGTTGTTCGCTGTTAAGCAGGTGTCCGTTGCCCATACTGGCGCCGCGTATAGGACCACGGACTCAACCGTTCTGTAATACAGGAGTCTGCTTTGGAAACCACCCCCTGCGAGATTTGGCGCAATCCGGGCCAATGCACCGACTACGTTCAGCGCCTTCTTGCATGTGCCGTTGATATGGGTTTTGAACCTTTGGTTTCCCTCGATGACCATACCAAGGTATCGAATAGCTTTTCTGGCCATAATGTCGGCTTCGTCATGTTTAATTTTCAACGGCTCCTTTATTTTTCTCCCGGTTAAGAGCAAGACTTCGGTTTTTTCCGAAGCTATTGTCATGTGTTGTTCTTTGAACCATTCACTGGTTTGGTCTAGGGTCGTTTTTAGCTTAGATTTTAACTTTTCAAGGTCTGAGCCCACGCACACAATCAGGACATCGTCCGCATACCCAATGAGGTGAACTCCTTGCGGTGTTGCCATACGTAGCAGCGAGTCATACACGATGTTCCATAAGGTAGGTCCCAACACAGATCCCTGGGGTACGCCTGCATGAACCTGGACTTCCATGGTGTCACCCGTCGTATGGTAAGCTATTTTTCGATTATGTAGATAAGATCTTAATATCCTTTGTATTTTTTCAGGAAGCTGTCGCCTATGGGCTTCGGTCAGGATGCTTCGCCACGTAACTGTATTAAACGCGTTTCTGACGTCGATGGCTGCCAGGAGGCAGTGTTTCCCAGTTCTCTTGGCGCCATTCCATCTATCCATCATGTCAAGGATTGCTCCAACCGTACTTTTGCCCTTGCAGAAGCCATACTGGTTTTCGGCAAGATGGACGACTTTCATTATATTATCTTTAATAATATGTTCAAATAGCTTGGCCCAGTTTGATAATATGCACAATGGGCGCCACCCCTGCGCCTTATCTGGTGTCTTTCTTTTTGGTATAAGGACTAACCTGCCCACTTTCCATTCATTCGGGAACACGCCATTGTCAAGTAGGGTATCGAAAGTTTGTACGATGTTGTCTGGTGTTTTTTCATTTAACCATTTGAGCGCTGCCACAGGTGCTTTGTCGGGCCCTGGAGCTTTTTCTTTCATTTTAGCAAGCGCTTTTGTAACGTCCTCTTTCGATATCACTACTTGCGTGTCCCTTTCTATACGCAGCTCAGGCAGGTCGTTGCTTGCGTTTCTTATATCGCTTGTTACAAAAAGTTCTTTGATAATAGATAACGCAGAGTCCTTATCTAGGCATGGGGGGCGAGCCTTACCTCGCAGGGCGTTCATCACAGTTCTGTACGGGCGGCCCCAGGGATCGTTGTCTATGGTGCCGAGGAATTGCTTCCACCCTTCGGATTTTGCTAATTTAATTTCTTTTTTTAGCATCCTTCTGGATTCCTTTGCGTGCTCACGAAGGATATCGATTTCGCGGTCTGGGACCCGTCGTTTGTATGCCCGCTGTAGTTTCCTGCGCAGATGTAGGGCTTTGTTGCGTAGTTGCGCAATATCTTTGTTCCACCACCAAGCTGCTTTTTTACCTCGCAATGCCGGATGGGGGGGGCCTCTTGCGAGTCTTGCGCAGTTGTTCACGAAGTTAACATAATCCATCACAGCATCCGTGGAGGGAGGTAAATCTGGATGTCGTGGACTGTATCCTCTTTCATACTTTTTAACAAAAGTGTTTAGAGAGAAGGTACCTTCCGTGGCAGGGGGTCTGCTTTTGCAGCCAGGAGCGCGGTGTCCCGGATGATCAAAAATATGCAACAGATACCTGTGATCAGATCCGTTATAGTCGGGCAGGATATCGCTGGTTTTCAGGCATCTAAATAGCCTGGGGTTGCAAAGAATAATATCTATCAGCGAGGTTTTCCCTTGTCTTTCAAAAGTCACAGTACCTGCGCTACGGGCAGGTATGAGTCCACATTTAGCACAGAAGCAGGCAACCTCATCCCCACGGTGGTCACGTCTTTTTGAGCCCCATAGCGGTGAGCTAGCGTTAAAATCGCCTGCTAGAGCCAGGTCTCTACCGCAGTTAGCTGCTACTATGTGCTCTAGTTCCTCCAGGCTGTGTTCAAACGTGTCCCAGGTATCATTTGGCGAGAGATATACACTGACCAAGGTCATACCATCTACCTCGATGGCAACGTAACCATTTCCCTGTCGCTGTATTCGGGGGTTGCTTAGCGCCCATCGTCCGCGTATTTACCCAAATGGATGCCTTCTTGTTGATGTCGTGGTACCACCCGTCCGTCCTTTAAAAATTTATGGGCTCACTGATAGCAGCGATGTCAATACCCTTTTCGATAAGCGTGTGTTCTAACAGGGTGTCGGCTTCCCAGCACCTGTTAAGATTTACTTGGAGGAATCTGATTTCACCCATTTCTATTTAGTATTCCCCCTGCCCTAGTTTTGGCAACTACATGCTCTTTATATATATGGCACCGCGTAGAAGCTGCAATATGCTTTGTCTCTCCTTCTGAAAAGCCCCGGGCTGAGCATAGGCTGCATTTAGCCGGCTGTCCACAGGTTTCAATTTTGTGCCCGTGTTCCCCGCACTTTCGGCATACGAGCGTGTCATTTGGAACTTTGGAGCAGTTCCGTGCGAGGTGTCCTATATCGTGACACTTGAAACATCTTATAATATCGGGTATTACCCTTGCCCTGCAAGATACCCAGCCAATTCGGATTCTCCCCGTTTTTTGTATGATTTCAGCAGCTTGTCTGGGGACCTCCCCACTGCGACTTTGGTAGCGCGCGGGCCCTCTCGCAACACTCTACAGCGGATCTCATCGCTGCCTTGTCCTTGGCTGTATATCCTAGCCACTGCCTCCCGGATATCGTCCTGCTCCGTTAGTGGTTCGATATCCCTTATCTCGATTATAGTGCGCGGTTGGAGCCGTCTAACAGTAGCATCGCCACCTAGAGCATCTTTAATTTGGGCTAGGTAACCGTCCGGGTCGGCTTTGGGATAGAACTCGAGGAGGAGGTTTCCCGTAGCAGTCTTCCTGACGGCTTTCACCCCCTCCACTGTAGGGCCTAATTTGCCTTTTACCCTTTTCAAGGCATCCGCAAACGTTGCTCTTTCCGTTACTATTATCGAGATAGCTTCTCCTTGCGCCCGTTTTCTAGGGGGGGCCATCTGTTTTATGGAAGGTGCGGCTCTCTCTGAGGTAGGTGGTTCTTTCCTCTCTCTGTTGCTGGAGCTTTTCCTCTTCCTTACCACGGTAGTCCATTCCTCCGTGTTTTTGGTCCCGTTTACGTCCGTCTGGATCGGGTCATCGTTTAATATTCGCTCAACTGCCGTATCCGCACTTTGGTGGTTTTCTACGATGGCCTCTCTCATTATTTCGATTTCCGCTGATATGGGTGACATATTCTTACCCTGGAGTTGCTGTGTGTCGCGCAACTTACTGGGGTGGTTCAGCTCAGCGATGCGGTTTCTCGGCGTTACGTGTTCAGTTGCCTGCGCTTTCAGTACTCTACTTACTATGGAGGTGATCGTTCTCTCCAATTCCCCTTGAGTGACGAATGTCGTATCTGTTTCCCCTTTGGGCATGTTCTCAAGCTGTCTTCTGAGGCCCGCGATTTCATTTCCGAGCTCGGAAATGAGGGATTGCAGCTTCCTTCTTTCTGTCTTTGCTTCCTCTAGTTCAGCTAATAATCGAGCGTTCATTTTCCGTTCTTCCAGAAGCTGTCGTGTTAGGGCTTCATTTCTGAGCCCTATTTGCGCGTCTAAGGTGGCGTTTGCTGCCATGGTCACACTAGGTTTGCCGGAGAAACCACTCCCACTGGGGCCATCACCTCCTCTAGGGGTCCCGTACAACTCTACGGCAGCATCGTCATCAGACGACGTAGCATCGTCACATTCTTTTGCGGCCCTCTTGTACTGTTGTGTGCTTGGGGGAGTATCCGATCTTGCTCTGGTCCGCTTGGTATATTCCGTAGCGTTTTCGGAGTCCTCTGCTTCCGGGGCGCTGCTGGTTTGCTCGTCTCTGTTTTGTGTAACACCTCGAGTGACTCTGCCAGATGGCATAGTGAGGTCTTTACACTTTACATCCGCTCTAGAGCCGGCTTTCTTTGCTGCTATTCCGATTTTTGCCCTGCGGGACCTATAAGCGGAGTCCGTCTCGCCTGGGAGTCTTACCACGCGGATGCCACCCCTTTTATTATATTTATGGGTCGTCTCCTCCTCTTGCACACTCTCGCCGCTATCCACGTTGTCCAAGGTGTCGTTCGATGGTTTACTCATTGCCATGGTCGATTCCGTTAGACTGTCCGGTTGTGTATTATTCTTTTTGTAAGGTGTATTCATTTTCATATACGGCAGGGTTCCGCCGTAGCGTAGCCCCGCCTCCGATACAGAGGGGGAATAAGAAGGTCACCCCGGGCCCTCAGCCCCGACCCGGGGAAGCCTACTACACCCTGGGGGTCGGCCGTTCCCCAGGGGGTGGTCTGTAAACGGTCCACTATCCCAGGACCCCGCATGGGTCAATTACTCTCATCCCCATGCGCCCTTACTAGGCCAGCACCGTACCGTTCAGGGAGGGGTAATTTTTTATAGAGGTTTTCTTCCTCGCAGACCGGCTGTTTAAGGCAAGTCCTCCGGGTCCCGTGACGACAACGTTCCACCACTACGCCCTGTGATGGTCGTTGAAGCCGCCAAGGAACTTACGGAATTAGGAGGTGGGTGGCGTTCATCCACCCCCAGCTCGGGTCCCCCGGGTTCGCCAGGCCCGTACCGCGGAAGGCATTCCACGGCCCCTGGGGAGGTAGCTCGGGTACCCCGGGTTGGGGTGGGTACCGTGGAGGCACAAAACTATGCCCCACGGCCCCTGGGGTGGGGACACATGCGTATCCCCCCAAACACACACTCACACACACACGCACGCACACACACACAGCTCGGGTAACCCCGGGTTCGCTAAACCCGTACCGTGGGGACATATTCCTATGGCCCCACGGCCCCTGGGGGTGAGACCTAACCCAGACCTAACCCAGACCTAACCCAGACCTAACCCAGACCTAACCCAGACCTTTTTTTTTTTTTTTTTTTTTTTTTTTTCCGAGGAGGAGGGGAAATCCATCATGGACACCCGACCCAGGGGGTGCAATAGGTCGGGTAGTGCCGGACTCTTACCGGCTAAAACCCCTCCTCCTCCTGTGTTGCATATGTTCCAGGGGCCCACGCCCGCCTATTCAGCATTTAATGGTTCCAGGGCCCTGGATGCAAACTCCCTCACGTGTCGGTCATTTTTAGGTGACCCGACAGTCCCTTATTGGAATTCCTCCAAATTACCGAGGGATCACTGCGCCTTATTTGACGCCCACGCACTCAGCAGCGAATTGTAATGCGGGCATCTTGCCGACCCAGCCAAATGACCGAGCTTGTTTTCCGGTAGCCCTTCCTCTTTGCAGATTATGCAACGATATGCGGATGTGCATTCCCGCATATTATGCCCGTCGATACCGCATTTGCGGCACAACTCTTTCCCCTTTACGTTCCTAGGGCATCTGCTAGCTAGGTGACCAAAATGGTGACACCTAAAGCATCTGATTATGCGTGGGACCGTCTTTACTCTGCAGTAAACAAGGCCTATCCTAACCCTATTTAATGCTTCGATCTCCTTTTTAAATTTGACAGGCACTAATAGGTGAGCAATACGTGTACAGCCGAAGCCTACACGTATGGATCTCACTACGACCCGAGCCTCCTGTGGTAGGACTTTCAAGATGGCCTCGCGAACTTCTTCCTCACTAACAAGCTCGTCGAGGTCACGTATCTCGACGTCCAACAGCTGCTCCATAAGCCGAATATCCTGCTTGTCGCCAAAAGTCGACGTCAGTAGGTCCAGCGCCTTCCCTACACCCCCGTTTTCAGGGTCGACTTCCAGAAGAAGGTGTCCTGCAGCTGTCTTCCTGAGTCCGGTGATTCGCACGTCCTCAAGGGCAGAGCTTTCCCTAATGGAGCGTAGGACATCCACGTAGGATTTGCCTCTCTGGCACCCTAACAGATATGGCGTCCTGCTTGATCCTAGGCGGCCTCAGCGGCGGGGGCTTTTTTGGTTTTCGTGCCGCCACCACGCTCCAAGGGAGATTAATTTCTCCTGCATTCACAGGGGCTCCTTGCGTTGGGTTGGGGCTTCCTCCGGGGGTCTTTTCAGGTGTCGCTGTCTTCTGAATCCGGCGCTTCAGTTTCCTCAGGTTCTGGGGTTCTACCGGGGATGTTGTCTTCCTTTTCGTCCTATAGTCAGCGGTCACCGGCTCGGACTCGTCCGTCTCGGCGTAAGTATTTACCCCTATGTCAACTTTTGTAGGTATGAGAGGCGTTACAACTGGTGTCGTTTGTGTACCCATGTGTGTGCAAACATTCGTTGGGGTGCCACACTTGTCATCCGTCCTATTGTTCTTCAGGTCCATAAATGTCTCAAAGGCATCCTTGATGAGGTCGCGGGCTTCCCTGGCAGCCATGACCGCCGAAGCCCCCTTCCTCATAACACCCGGATCAACACTTTCATTCTTTTTCAGGGCGTCTGAAACACCCTCACAGTTGGTGTTGATCATTTCCATCATGGACATGGCGACCGTTAAGAGGCTTTCAATCCTTTTCATCGCCGATTGATCTTCGCCACGTTGGGGACTCGTCCCTTTCCCTTGCGGTGTGCTATATGTTTCTGTGGGCGTGGCGGCGCCCTCGTCGTCGATGTCGATAATATCCAGTGGTAAAGCCGTGTATCCCAGAGCCGGAGATGTAGGGTATTTAATACTCCTGCCTTTTCCTTTTCGCATGACCTTAGGCATAGGTTTGCGCCTTAACACTGGTTCCAATTTCAGGTCATACGTGTCGCTGCTGGTCGAATCCTTGTCCAGGCTCTCCGTTGAGGACGCACCAACCCTGGTGATGGTGAGTTCCTTTAGTTTTTGTATTTTAGGGTTTGCCATATTTCATACTGGCCGGATTTGGCCGAAGCCGCTTCCAGCCTCCGGTTGACTTGGGGAAAAGGGAAGTCCGCCCGGGGTCACAGCCCCACCCCGGGTAAGCCTGATACACCCCGAGGTTCGGCCGTTCCTCGGGGTTGGTCTCTAGGCGGCCAACTAACCCATGGCCCCGCATGTGTCACTTACGATCATCCGCATGCGCCCTTACTAGGCGAGCACCATACCGTTCAGGGAGGGGTAATTTTTTATAGAGGTTTTCTTCCTCGCAGACCAGCCGGTTAAGGCAAGTCCTCCGGGTCCCGTGACGACAACGTTCCACCACTACGCCCTGTGGTGGTCGTTGAAGCCGCCAAGGAACTTACGGAATTAGGAGATGGATGGCGTTCATCCACCCCCAGCTCGAGTCCCCCGGGTTTGCCAGGCCCGTACCGCAGAGACATTCTACGGCCCCTGGGGGGTAGCTCGGGTAACCCCGGGTTCGCTAGACCCGTACCGCGTGCAATGACCAAAAAGGTCCGCGGTCCCTGGGGGGGAGGGGGAAAGAGGGCAGGTCACAAACCGGCGTGCTATGAAGAGGAAGACAGTCGGGTAACCCCGGGTTCGCTAGACCCGTACCGCGTGCAAGGACCAGAAGGTCCGCGGCCCCTGGGGGAGTTAGCTCGGGTAGCCCCGGGTTCGCCAAACACACACCGTACGTGGAGACATATTTCTACACACACTGGGGGGAGACCTAACCCAGACCTAACCCAGACCTTTTTTTTTTTTTTTTTTTTTTCTTTTAAGCCCTCCGATCCACCGCTCACCTGTTCCCCATGGACCCGCTTACGCATTACAACCGGGGAACAGAGCTGTGCCTCCACCAGCTTCGCGACCGCCTCAGTTATAACAGAAGGTCATAACTGAAGGGTATCTATTTACCGCGCCGAGTGGGTCGAATACCCATATGCCGCAATCATATGAGTACTCGACCCGTGCCTACGTATATTTGCAGCTACGAAAACGCATCATGAGTGACTGTAATGATATCAAATGGTTATGGACAGAAAATGATGAAAATGATCAAAAATGTATGAAAGATGTGTACTCTCTATGTATATGATATTAACTTTCTGTAATGATTTTCAACGTCCCAAGTTGGTTTCTCATCCGTGAATGAGTTCCCATGATTTAAATGTATGATTTGTAGGTTAGTCCGGTCGATAAACGTAGAGAACTACGTTTACCCCGGACCAGACCTGTGCGTTTTCGTTTCGCAAATTGCATGTAGGCCGCCACCGTTTTCCACTCGGGTGAAAACTAACCCATGTGAGATGACATGCGGGCACATCCATACACCATAGCACACCATACAAGTATACACACGACACATACAACTCAGGCATACTGACCAGTATTACTAGTGGACCTCTAGGAGGATTTTGGCGTACACAGTGCAGAAAATCCATGATTAACCCAAAAACAGTTTACAAACACACACACTCCCAACACTGCCAATTCCTACTAGAGGCCACACACACATACTCGGGGGGTACACGGGGGTAATCAAAATTTCGAAAAACCCCATAGTTTCATGGGAAATGGACTTTCACCATGGAAATATGGGGTTTTTCGAAACTTCCGAAACGCCACCGTGTACTACCCTTTACCCTCTATACAGACATACCAAAAGTTCCATGCCTTACATGTAGACTCAGTGCCCGAAAAATTTTTGGAGAATTTTTTGGGTACGATTTCTCTTCATGTAAGTCACGGATCTCTTTCGGCATGCTGTACACAGCCTCCCACAGGTACTTACGAGTATATAAAACCCTCAAAAACCATGATTTTGTCAAAATCTCCAATATTTTGCCAAAACCATGGAATTTTTGGGATTCTTGCAGGTTTTCTCTATGGGAGGTTGTTATACCTGCAAAACAGGGATGCAAGAGGGGTGCAAGAGGGGTGCGAGAGGGCGGGGGGAGCGCAGCCAGAACTTAGTCCCTACGACCAAAAACAGCCAAAAGGATGACTATTTTTGGCCGCAGGTGCTAAAATTCGGTCGATTTTTGGCCTATTTTTCAAGATGACCTTTAAAAAATTTTCGCGCCTCGCAAGCTCGGCGCGGCGCCCCCCCGCCCCCCCACGCACGCGCTTCGCGCGCGCCCCCCCCCCTTGGCGAAGGTCCCAGGGGACGCGTTATTTCTTCCTCCTAGCATTGGTATGCGTGCGAATTAAGCCATAACGCGCCCCAACGGGAAGATCCAAAAAAACATTTGGGCTACCCTGGGACCGCTACGTGGCCGCTGGTCGTCACGATGACCGCCTCCGCGACGACTCGCTTCGCTCGCGTCGCTTGCCGGTCATCGGTACGACCAGAGGCCATTCAGCGGTCCCAGGAAAGCCCAAAAGCTTTGGATCTTCCCGTAGGGACGCGTCATGGCTTAGTCGTATCCGATGCCGGGGCGTGACATTGTGGCGGCCAGAGGAGCACGCAGCCACTGAAATATCACTCATACCACACTTTCTCATGCGTTTGAAGCCATAAACCATGGAAAAACCATGATTTATGGTCTTCGCCTGCATGGTAATAACTGTGTGTCGAGCCAAGATTAAGGTACACTTAGTTGCCTTAATTCTGGCTCGATTCTCATTTGTACTCACAATCCCATGCATAATACACTTGCTTCGTACGTCAGATGCCTTAAACCATGAAAAAGATTATGGTTTAGGGTCATCGCAGTACGGAATTAACATGTATCAGATCAAAGTTACGACAATTTTTAGTTGTCGCAACTTTGATCTGTTAGTTCACTCTTTTCTCTTTCACTTTTCAGGATTACAAATATCCCGTGTATTTGGCACGAGTATCCGCAATTCCATGTGCCACACGCCTTTGATGTCTCAAACTGCGAAAAATTTGACAATTTCACAATCTGAGATCATCGTGGCGTGGATACATCATGTGTCAGACCAAAGCTACGCCAAGTAATTTGGCATAGATTTGGTTTGAACTTGCAGCATACTCGCACCAATTTCCCTGAAAAGGTCACATTTCTTGCACATATTTGTTTATGTGCAAGAATGTGTCTCATTCCGCATTTGCCACAAACATTTGATGCTTTAAAACACAAGAATATGTGCTTTAAAGTCATCGCAGTATGGAAACAGTAATGCGACAAGCCAAAATCCCGTCAAAATTGGCGTTATTTTGGCTTGTTTTTCCAAATATTCATCTATTCACATACATACATACGTCATTTCAGTGTTCACCTTGGAGGAGGCCCTGTTTTGCAGGTATTCCCTATGTTTTCCGCAGTATTCCACACCACGAGCGCCGCGAACTGATCGAACATACCATGATGCCACGAATCAGCCCACGGACGTCGTAGTGCGGAATAACTGACGGAACTCCGTATTTGCTTCGATTTCGGTGCTAAGCAAACAGTTTGGAAGGATACGGCCACTTTAAGGAGTTAGATCAAGTGACCGAAAAAGGATTTGGGTATGGGTTAGGGTTAGGAAAAGGGGGAGGGGGGAGGTAATTTGTTTGTTAACACCGAAACCGAATACAAATAGGATTATTAATAATAAACACGCATGCCATGACCGAAGTCATTTTTCATTCACACTTGCAATATTTAACATACATACCTTGCATTCATACATACACGCATACGTACATGCACTCATGCTTGTGAAACTAACACTTTTTCAGAGTTTATAAACAATTTTACTCGAGGCACGTGGAGACCTAACCCAGACCTAACCCAGACCTAACCCATTTTTTTTTTTTTTTTTTTTTTTTTTTTTTAACGTGGGGGAAATCTAAAAAACACACCCCCCGCCGTTGGGGCGGCGACGGGTAGTGCCGGATTTTTACCGGCTAAAACCCCCACGGTGACCACCATCTCGCCCGACTTCGGCGGAGGTCCGGGAACGACCAAACTAGGTCACACTACCGGACCGCCGCCTCGGGGAGGTCCTCTTCCCCGACTGGGAAGAGTGGACCTCCTCCCAGTAGTGGGAAGAGGAATCTTGGTGCTCGCGGGGAGCAGTCAAATGACTGCTCCCCACGGAGCGCCGACAAGTCGGCGCTCCTGGGCCCGCCGCATGGAAGGGTCACACTTCCATGCGGCCAACGTGGGCTATAACAAGGGGGAGGGCGCGGCCCCAACCGCGGTCCTCCCCAAGCCCTCGGTGCCGCTTCCGCCCGGCCAGGACCGAAGTCCCGGCACACGACGCCGGAGCGGCACCTACCTCCTCAATCGGGCGGATCCCGGCACCAAATGAATGACTGGTGCCGGGTCCGCCCGCCTCTATTAGGGTGGCGGGCCTCTTGGAGGGGGTCGCCTAAAGCGGAGCCCCCTCCTGGCCCGCCGTCTCTTGCCGAGCGGGATCGGAGGATTCCCGATCCCGCTCGGCGGCCTCCTTCTGCGAAATAACGGTTTCGCAGAAGGAGGCCACGCTTTTCCAAGACCTCTCGCTCGCCAGCATTGCCGTAACAAGTGCTGGCGGCGAGAGGTCTGGGCCAATAACGGCCCGCACATCTTCGCGTGCCCAGCCAAACGCTGGGCACTCCTCTATCGTGTGGCTTGGGGTGTCAACCACCCCCACGCCACACGACAGGCACTCTGGTGTGGCCTCCGCTCCGATTTTGTGCAGGTACTCTCCGAAACAACCATGTCCGGAGAGCACCTGCGTCGTCCGGTAGGTAAGCCTACCGTGCCGACGATCCACCCACTCCTCCAAATGTGGGAGGATCGCGCCGACAGCTCGCTGGCGGGCGGCTCGATAATTTTCGAGCTCCGCCCGCCATTTTCTAAGTGCGAGCTGCCGGGCCTGACGCCTCAGGTCACCGACCGACAGTCCTGCCGGATCCCCTTCGCCCCGGCGGAGTGACCGGACCCGTCGAAAGACGCGGGCCTCGGCCTCCGCCTGCAGGTCGAAGGGGATTACCCCCGACAGGACTGCCGCCGCCTCATGGGAGATAGTGCGGTAACCACGTGCCACCCTGACGGCCATACGCCGGTATACGCGGCGCAGCATTATTCGGCTGCGCCGCCCGGCCGCCAGGGACGGGGCCCAGACTGGGCACCCGTAGAGGCACATGGCCCGCACCACCCCCGTGTAGAGGCGGCGGACCCTCTCCTCTGGTCCCTCGATATTGGGCAGTAGCCGACCCAACAGGGCGGCTACCCCCTCTACTCGGGGGACGAGTCGGTCAAAGTGACCCTCGAAGCGCCAGCGGCTGTCAATGTCCAGGCCGAGGTACTTAATACGTTCCTCGACCCGGACAAAGACCGGCCCTACTCGGACGACCGACTGGGGCGGTCTCCGGGTCAGAGGCAGCCCATGGAACCAGGCTGCCTCCGTTTTCTCCGGAGACACTTGCAGCCCCAGTCGACGGACGGAGGCCACTACTGTGGCCACCCCGGCCTCGGCAAGGCCCAGCAGCCTCTCCCACTCATCCCCCACGGCTATCACAAGTGTGTCGTCTGCATAGCAGACGACTGTGACGCCGTGAGGGAGCGCGGTGAGGAGAACACGGTTGTACCCCAGGTTCCACAACAACGGTCCTAAGACGGACCCCTGGGGTACACCGCGGTTCACCTCCCGCGTTACTACCCCGTACCGACCCGGGTATATCACCCGTCTGTCCCGGAGGTAGTCTGCCAGGACTCTCTTCAGGTACGGGGGCACTTGATGGTCGACTAGTGCCCCCGCAATCCTGTCCCAGGGCAGGGAGTTGAAGGCGTTGGCGATGTCAAGAGACACCGCCAACGCCATCCCACCCCGGGAGACAGACTCATCCACGAGGGCCTTGACATGATCGACCGCGTCTATGGTCGATCGGCCCTCGCGGAAGCCGAACTGGCACGGTGCCAAGTTCGGACCTACACGGGACATATGCCCCCAGAGGCGGGAAGCTATGATTCTCTCAAAGAGCTTTCCCGCCTCATCAAGGAGGCATATGGGTCGGTACGCCTTGGGAGAGGCTGCTTGCCACCTCCCTTGGGAAGCAGGACCATCGTGGCCTGCTTCCACAAGAGGGGGAACCCAGACCTAACCCAGACCTAACCCAGACCTAACCCAGACCTAACCCAGACTTTTTTTTTTTTTTTTTTTTTTTTTTTTTATAGAGGAGGAGGAATTTTACGCAGATTTTACCACACGAGTTGGACCGTGGTAGGTATTTTCGGCCTCGACTCGGAGGACAGAAGTCCCCCCCCTACCCACTAAACCTCCTCGCTCTCCATCGACTGGGCACATTTCCGCAACCCCACGGGACCACGCGCCATCATGGGGTTACGGCATACGTGCCCCCCAGTTTAGCCGGAAACTAAAAGTAAATCGCTCAGCCACATAGACCGGCGTCTAGCTAGCTATATGTACATATGCCTCTCTTATATACAATAATACAATATATCTACAATAATATGTACATCCTTATAAATAAATAACTATGTAAATTAATTAATTATATATTTTTACGTGTCCACGCGTACGAGTCCACACCCATGTAAAACACACCTATATACAACACACCTATGTACAATAAACAAGACACTACTTCACGGTAGCCCGTGTTATGGCCCAGAAAGTGACCCCTGTATGTTGACCCTAGGGAAGCCCATGTTGGGCTCTTCCGCCGTTAAGGCCGTTTTCGATGCAGAGCCTGCATATGGGCGTCTCCTCGCACTCTCCAATTTTGTGGTTTTCGGAGCCACACCTCCTACACAATTCCACCCCTTGGGCTTAGTCACGCCCTCGCCATGTGGCCTATTCCGTGGCATCTGAAACACCTGGTCACCTTAGGGAGCAGGCGCGCATGGGCCACGGTAAACCCAGTCCTTATTCTTAGGCCACCACTGCTCTTGGGAACAGGTTCGTGGCCATCTCCACTATTGCGTATTGGTCCCCATCCGGTGTCGTTCTGAGTACCCTAACGCTAACAGGTGCCTTCTCGTCCTGTCCGATGGCCGTTGTGACACATCGCAGGAGCTCCTCCTTCGTGATAAGTGGGTCTATGTTCTCACTTCCATAGAGCACATCTCCCGTATGGCCACATTATTCCCTGGACCCAGGGACCCCTTAATTGGGCAGCCATTTTACACCTGTCTGAGGATCCGTACACTCGATCAAGACGTGGCCCTGCGCGCGTGTACGTCGGACCCTTTTCGTGTCCCTCAACACGTCATAACCCTTGGAGGCTACCTCCTTGTAGGTGTCAACAGTTTGACCCCTCTTTCACCTTTATCAGTAAGGCATCAGGATTCCTAGGTCTCTGCCTTGCTGTTACCGGCTTCTCATGCGAACTATCCCCTCGGACGGGCTGGGGATCCGGTCTAACACTTTGAGGGGCCCTCCTCGCCACCTTGGCATAGGTCACGTCGGCACTATCAGTCTCCCCGCCATCTGGACGTCTCGCGGGTCTGCAATTTAGGAGTTCCTACACTCCTAACCCTTTTCGGCGTCGCCGGTTAATGGGGATATAATCTTCCTCTTTCCACCGGGAGCCGAGGGCTTAATGACTCTCCTCACTTTCCTCGGCCCCGGTGTACCCTCTTCCATCGGCGCATCAGTTTGCGTACCGACCCCAACCCCACATACTCGGGTGTTTGGATTTTCCGGTTGGATGGATGTTTGAGTTCCAACCGTACCAGGTCCGCCATATTCAACCGTTGGGGGATTTTGGTTTGCCCCGGTTTTTCTCCGGGGGACGTAGAAGATGCATGGCTTCCACGAAGAGGTTCTGGACCTCATGCACTTCATGGATGTTTTAAGGCCCGTCCGCTTTATCTTGGTGTCCACGGTTTTGCACTCACGGAGCTCTTTGAGCAAGTCCTCGCATGTATCGTTTAGCCGGTCTATGAGGGCTGCCAGATTTACGAGCCGACTGCTCGAATCCTCTTTGGAGTGGAGTCTTTGCTCACACCAACAGTAGGGTCTGGTTCTCTGGGTGAAAACTTCCACCTCTGCAGGGGATGAAAAGCTCCAGGTTGGGGACGGGGGAGTCCTGGCTAGCTTGGGGCCACGCGTCCTCGTACCCTTATGCACTCAGTCTCCAACTCCGCGATTCCCTAGGCATCGGTTTCCTGACCATCATGCCACAAACTGGGCTCCAAATGCTTTCGCCATGTCGAAATCAATTTCCCGGACGTCGAAGAATATGTGGGGTCCGTACTTTGCTCTTTCTCGTGTGGTTTGCTCATAATTTCATACCGGCAGGGTCCGGCCGAAGCCTCGCCCCGCCACCGATTTACATGGGGAAAAGGAGAGTCCACCCGGGGTCACAGCCCCACCCCGGGCAAGCCTACTACACCCTGGGGGTCGGCATTTCCCCAGGGGTTGGTCTCTAGGCGGCCAACTAACCCATGGCCCCGAATGCGTCACTTACGATCATCCGCATGCGCCCCTACTAGGCGAGCACCATACCTTTCGGGGAGGGGTAATTTTTTATAGAGGTTTTCTTCCTCGCAGGCCGGCCGGTGAAGGCAAGCCCTCCGGGTCCCTTGACGGCAACGTTCCACCACTACGCCCTGTGATGGTCGTTGAAGCCGCCAAGGAACTTACGGAATTAGGAGGTGGATGGCGTTCATCCACCCCCAGCTAGGGCACCCCGGGTTCGCCAAACCCGTACCGCGGACCACGACGGATCCACGGCCCCTGGGGTTGTGTCCTTTTTGGTGACCGGGGTGGAACCTCCCCGGAGACCGCACCTGACACCAGGCTTACGGTTCCGTCCAAACCGGCGTGCTGTCCGCGGCTGCTTATTCGACGGGCTTACCCCCGCTTATATCGCAGCTACCCTTCAAAGAACCATGACAATGAAGGGCGTTCCCCTATCCGCAACCCGGGGACGCGCTCGGTGGCCCACGCAAGGCCTCCGCAGGATAAAGAATGCCCAGCAGAGATGTCCTCCCACGCCCGATCAGGTAGGTATAATTCATGCTTTTTCAGGAACGATGTCCGCTCCATCCCGCCGATGGATCCTCGCTTCCCACACCGGAAAAGGTAAGTACACCCACTCGGACTCGAACGGCGTACCGGGTCGCTGGGCAAGCCCAGCCACCCGGGGACCGTTACGAGGGGAGTGGGGTTCCTTACATTTCCCAGCAGGTACTCAAGGACCCATCAGAAGGAAGAACTACGTTGCTGCCCGGAGAATGTCACACTTCCCATACAAAAAGAAAGGTAAGTACGGCACACCCGGACTCGATCGGCGGGTAAGACCGATACGAGGGGGTGGCTTTCCTCACTTCTTTTTGCAGGTACTGCGACATCCACCAGAAAGCAGAGCAGCCATCGCTCCTGAAGAAATACAGAGGACTTTCCTCACCTGACCAGGCGTGTTCAGACACCCCTGCTCGGCACTGCGGACCGAGAGACCTCGAACCCAGACCTAACCCAGACCTAACCCAGACCTAACCCAGACCTTTTTTAACCCATTTTTTTTTTTTTTTTTTTTTTTTAACGTGGGGGAAATCTTCCAAAGACACCCGCCGCCGTTGGGGCGACGGCGGGTTGTGTCGGATTTTTACCGACTAAAACCCCCACGGTGACCACCATCTCGCCCGACTTCGGCGGCGGTCCGGGAACGACCAAGCTAGGTCACACTACCGGACCGCCGCCTCGGGGAGGTCCTCTTCCCCGACTGGGAAGAGTGGACTGGGAAGAGGAATCCGTGCTCGCGGGGGAGGCAGGCAGAAATGACTGCTCCCCCACAGAGCGCCGACAAGTCGGCGCTCCTGACTCCGCCGCATGGAAGGGTCACACTTCCATGCGGCCAACGTGGGCTATAACAAGGGGAGGGCGCGGCCCCAACCGCGGTCCTCCCCAAGCCCTCGGTGCCGCTCCCGACCGGCCAGGACCGAAGTCCCGGCACACGACGCCGGAGCGGCACCTACCTCCTCACTCGGGCGGAGCCCGGCACCAAATGAATGACTGGTGCCGGGTCCGCCCGTCTCTATTAGGGTGGCGGGCCTCTTGGAGGGGGTCGCCTAAAGCGGAGCCCCCTCCTGGCCCGCCTTCTCTCCTGCCGAGCGGGATCGGAGGACTCCCGATCCCGCTCGGCGGCCTCCTTGTGCGAAATAACGGTTTCGCAGAAGGAGGCCACCGCTCTCCAAGACCTCTCGCTCGCCAGCATTGCCGTAACAAGTGCTGGCGGCGAGAGGTCTGGGCCAATAACGGCCCGCACATCTTCTCGTGCCCAGCCAAAGGCTGGGCACTCCTCTATCGTGTGGCTGGGGGTGTCGACCACCCCCACGCCACACGACAGGCACTCTGGTGTGGCCTCCGCTCCGATTTTATGCAGGTACTCTCCGAAACAACCATGTCCGGAGAGCACCTGCGTCGTCCGGTAGGTAAGCCTACCGTGCCGACGATCCACCCACTCCTCCAAATGTGGGAGGATCGCGCCGACAGCTCGCTGGCGGGCGGCTCGATAATTTTCGAGCTCCGCCCGCCATTTTCTAAGTGCGAGCTGCCGGGCCTGACGCCTCAGGTCACCGACCGACAGTCCTGCCGGATCCCCTTCGCCCCGGCGGAGTGACCGGACCCGTCGATAGACGCGGGCCTCGGCCTCCGCCTGCAGGTCGAAGGGGATTACCCCCGACAGGACTGCCGCCGCCTCATGGGAGATAGTGCGGTAACCACGTGCCACCCTGACGGCCATACGCCGGTATACGCGGCGCAGCATTATTCGGCTGCGCCGCCCGGCCGCCAGGGACGGGGCCCAGACTGGGCACCCGTAGAGGCACATGGCCCGCACCACCCCCGTGTAGAGGCGGCGGACCCTCTCCTCTGGTCCCCCGATATTGGGCAGTAGCCGACCCAACAGGGCGGCTACCCCCTCTACTCGGGGGACGAGTCGGTCAAAGTGACCCTCGAAGCGCCAGCGGCTGTCAATGTCCAGGCCGAGGTACTTAATACGTTCCTCGACCCGGACAAAGACCGGCCCTACTCGGACGACCGACTGGGGCGGTCTCCGGGTCAGAGGCAGCCCATGGAACCAGGCTGCCTCCGTTTTCTCCGGAGACACTTGCAGCCCCAGCCGACGGACGGAGGCCACTACCGAGGACACCCCGGCCTCGGCAAGGCCCAGCAGCCTCTCCCATTCCTCCCCCACGGCTATCACAAGTGTGTCGTCTGCATAGCAGACGACTGTGACGCCGTGAGGGAGCGCGGTGAGGAGAACCCGGTTGTACCCCAGGTTCCACAACAACGGTCCTAACACGGACCCCTGGGGTACACCGCGGTTCACCTCCCGCGTTACTACCCCGTACCGACCCGGGTATATCACCCGTCTGTCCCGGAGGTAGTCTGCCAGGACTCTCCTCAGGTACGGGGGCACTTGATGGTCGACTAGTGCCCCCGCAATCCTGTCCCAGGGCAGGGAGTTGAAGGCGTTGGCGATGTCAAGAGACACCGCCAACGCCATCCCACCCCGGGAGACAGACTCATCCACGAGGGCCTTGACATGATCGACCGCGTCTATGGTCGATCGGCCCTCGCGGAAGCCGAACTGGCACGGTGCCAAGTTCGGACCTACACGGGACATATGCCCCCAGAGGCGGGAAGCTATGATTCTCTCAAAGAGCTTTCCCGCCTCATCAAGGAGGCATATGGGTCGGTACGCCTTGGGAGAGGCTGCCGGCTTGCCACCCCCTTGGGAAGCAGGACCATCGTGGCCTGCTTCCACAAGAGGGGGACCCGCCCCGCCTGAAGGCAGCTGTCGAACAGCCACCTCAGGCGGGGCCCGAGGACGCGTAAGGCCAAGGCTAACGCCTTGCCTGGGACGCCGTCTGGACCGGGGGCGGTGTTCCGCCCTCTTAACTTGGCGACGGCGTCCCGGAACTCCTCGTCGCTGACCGCGCATGGTGGCAGCGCGGTCAGCGCCGCCTCGAGCGGCTCCGGTGGTGGTCTGCCCCCCTCATCGAGGGGAAACAGTTTATTTACCACCGACCGGAGCACGGCGGGTTCTAGGCTCTCTGTGACGGAAGGACCCGCGGGGCGTAGGCGGCCCAGTACCAACCGGTACGGGCGACCCCACGGGTCTGCGTCCAGAGAGCCCAGGAGTTCCTCCCAGGCCGATGCCTTGGCCTCCCTGATGGCTCTCCGCAAGGCATTCGATGCGTCTCGATATGCCTCGCGGAGTGTGGCCTCCACCGCATGGTCGCGGACTGCTCGGCGGCGGGCCCTTGTCCACCGGCGTCGGGCCGCCGCACTCTCTTCTCTGAGTGTGGCTATCTGGCCCGACCACCAGTAGACCGCCCGCCGCTGCACCCTCCTGACCCGGGGCATGGCGGCGTCACAAATTGCCGCCATTTGCCCCCGGAGCCAGGAGGCCTCCTCGTCTATGTCCGCGACTGGCTCTGGCCCGTACGAGGGCCAGGCCGCGGTATAGGAGGCCGCCATCAGCGCGTCCTCGTCCAGGTGCGTAAGCGCCCACCTCCTACGGGGGGGTGGGCCCCCAATTGGGGCCCCCCCCCCTACATCAAACATGATGTAGAGGTGGTCGCTGAGGGTCGCGAGGTCATCTGCGACCCTCCACGCTCCAACACGTCGTGCGGCCGCCGGAGAAGCCCAGGACAAGTCCACAATGGACTCCCCCTGCGGCCGCACGCACGTGCTGGCAGATCCCCGGTTGAGGATCCGGAGATCCAGACCGGAGGACCAGTCTACCAGCACATCCCCCCGTGGGTCGGCCCTAGGGGATCCCCAAGTTGGGGATTTGGCGTTAAAGTCCCCTAGGACCAACACTGGACGGGACAGGAGAGGGGTCAAAACCCTCCCCAGCCCATCCAGCAACGACTCGAACTCCACGAGGGTCAGGCTGGGCGAGGCATACACCCCGGCCAGCGTGACGCACCTGGACTCCACCACCACGAACCCGGCACCCCTTCCGATCACCCGGAGGGGTGCCGAGCCTACCGCGATCGCGACGGAGCCGCACAGATCCGCCGCCCAGTCAGGGCGATCGGGAACTCTGTACGGCTCCGCCGCGACCGCCAGGCCAATCCCCCACTCGGCCAGGGTTTGGACAAACAAGTCCTGTGCCCCAGCCGAGTGGTTGAGATTGGCCTGCAGCACCCTAACTGGAGGAGGAGGGGGCATTATCGGTTAGCCTTCCCCTCCTCCTCCAGGTTGGCGGCCGGTTCGGCCTCCATCTCGGAGCTGACAGGGCGGGTATTGCCCGCCCTTGTCAGCACCACCCTCGGTTGCCTACCCCCGAGGATGTCCGCGAGCGACACCGACGACGCCCGCGGACGCAGACGTTCCTCGGGGTGGCCGAGGGTGGTCCCTTCTCGGGGGAGAGCTGGGCCCTCTCCCTCGGAGACTGCTCCCCCGCCCTTCTTCTTGGACTTGGGGCGGGGGGGAGGGTCGACGATCCTCCCCCTCCACGGGCCTGGAGGGGCCCGCTACCGGAGGAGGGGGGGTGGACGTGGACTTTTGTGGTGGAGCAACCGGCTCCACCTCGTCCACGTCCATCCCCACCGTCGCCGCCGGAGAGGCGGGGGATGGTACGGGGGGCGCTGCGGGGTCGGCACTCCCGGCCGACGCCGTCGCACCCCCGGCAGGCCCCGCCTGCCTCTCCTTCTCCCCCCTCCTCTTCCTTTTGGAGGGGGGAGGAGCACAACCCGGGGCGCCCAGCACATGGTTGGCTGGGCGACCCAGGTCCACACAGACCGGGCACCTCGGGGGTGCCCGGCATGCGCGCGACACGTGACCGGTGCCACCGCAACGGTAGCACCGGCCACCCCTATCTGCCCCCCCAGGGCATCGGGACTGGAGGTGTCCCACCTCCAGGCACCGATGGCACCTGGGAGGGCGTGCCGCCAGGACCTCCACCCGGGGTGAGCACCACCCCAGGCGGAGGCGGCCCGCCGCGGCCAATTTTCGCACGGCCGCGAGCGGGCACCTAACCCAAATGGTGCCAAGTCCATTGGGGGAGGTCCGGATTGGGCCAGTCACGATCTGGCCCGCCGGACACTCCCCCACCTTGGCCACCGCCTCCACCACCTGTTTGGGGGTGGTGGACTCATCAAGACCGCTGAGGCGAACCTCAGCGGTCTTCACGGGGCGGGCCACCCTGACGTCGTCCCCGCCGAAGAGTTCGGCGAGGCGTTCCGCCAGGGCGTCCGCCTTCTCGGTACCGGAAGGGCCCGGGATCTCTTTGATGGAGGATCCCGATTGGCCCTTCCGGTACCTGACCTCCTGAATGCACCCTGGGGTTCGGCAGGTAGTTGTTCGCTGAAGACTCCGACCTCTTGAGGTCGACATTGGCCACCGCCTTCCGCATGACCTCCGCATAGGAGGTCTTGCTCCCCGGGGCGACCGTTAGCGATACGGCCGCCCTCTTGGGAGGACGCGGAAGGCGGGGCTTCTCCTTCCCAACGGGTTTTGGGGTGGGAGGGGGAGGGGAGACAGGTGCCAAGGCACCCGTCTTCCCCTTTTTCTTCTTCCCCCCACCCTTTCCCGTCTTCTGGCCCCCCGGGGGGCCTGTGGGTGCCGCCGCAGCACCGGTGGCGGGCCCCGCCCCCCTCCGAGAGGGAGGTTGTGGGGCCACAGCCACGCGACGCTGCGCCCTCTTGGCCTTCCTCCCCAGGACCGCCACCCACTCCCCCGTGGCCGACGGAACGTCCCTCCCTGAGGAGGGGCGAGCTGGCCTGGTAGGGGGAGGGGCGCCGGTTCCCGGGGCGGAAGAGCCGCGGGTCCCGCCCGCGCCTTTCCCCGTCCTGGCCGAAGGAACGTCCTCCCTGGGATGCATGCGCCCCTTTTATTATTATTATTATACCTATTTATGGAGGACGAGCTGGCCGGGTGGACGGGGGAGGCGGGGCAGGGGCCCGCACCTTCTTTCCCCTCTTCCGCCTCCTAAGGGCGGAAGAGGAGAGGGCCCCACCCTCCGTATCGGTGGAAGGGGGGGCCCTTTCCTCCTAGGAGGGAGGATTTCACCCGCCCGCTCCGCCATCTCTAAGAGAGGACGGAGACGGGCGAGTATCCTCGCCTCCACTGCCTCCGCCACCCGATCCGCCATCCCCTCTCCGTTCTCCGAGGAGGGCGGTGGGGGGGACGTCCGGGGGCGGGGGACTTTACGTGGAGAGGTCCGCGGGGACCTCTCCACGAGGCCCTGGAAGAAATCGGAGTCGGTATCCTCCTCCGGTCCTCCAGGGCCTCGTGGCCTCACCGCCACGCTGGGGGTCTTAGACCCCGACGTTGATGCCCCTCCTCTCCGAGATGTTATTGGAGAGGAGGGGGTCGCCTCCTTTTGTGTTGACCGGGTGGGGAGGGGTAACCCCCTTCCGGAGATCAGACCGGAGGACCAGTCTACCAGCACATCCCCCGTGGGTGCTAGGGGATCCCCAATTATTTGGCCACGCCCCGCTGCGATGAGGGTCGCGACCTGGGCCTCCAGGGCCTCATTCTTCGCCCTCAGCTCCGCCACTGCCACCTCCAAGTCCCGTTCCCGGGACGAGGAGGCGGCCCGCTGCGCGTGCTCCGTGGCGACGCACCTTATAAGCTGCGCCGCCTCCCGCAACTTCCGGACGTATGTCCCATGGAGGTTGCGGGATGTGGAGGCGACCTTCTCTATCCGCGCGGCCTCCTCGATCGCCCGCGCGGATAAGTCCGCTGCGGGGGCGTGACGGAGCTCCGCGAGAAGCTCCGCCTCGTCCCGCAGCGGAATTGCCGACTTGGATGGCGGCCTAGCCTTAACGGCCGGGTCATCCAAGGCCCTGATGGCGTCGGCTTCGTCCGCCATCAGGACCGCTTCTGCGTGGGCTCGCTTTTTGCCCTCGCGAGGCCCAACGTACTCCCCGGTTGTTGGGGGCGGCCTCTCTTGCGCTTAACGGCGCCTCCGGAGGTGCCAGCAACGCTGGAGGTGTCGCTGGCACCCTCCTCGAGTTCGCTCATGGCGAGCGAACTCTCTCTCTCCTGCGTCCCTCTGCAGGGACCTCTCCTTCTAATCGCCGAGACGGCCGAGCTCACCCCAAGCTCGCTCGCCGCTCCTGCGCCTCCTCGTCCGTTTTTTTATATAAATTTTTGGGTTCCATAGTTGTTCCCACGAGTAGGGTCGGAAGGGGTGGTCCACCCGGGCAGAGCCGCCATACCCGGGTAAGCCTAATACACCCTGGGGTTCGGCAGGTGCCCCAGGGGAGTTTGGTCGCTAAAGACTGGCCAACCTCCCAGCCATGCATCCTCTCGGCGCGCACCATACCTTAGGATTGAGGGTAATTTTTTATAGAGGTTTTCTTCCTCGCAGGCCGGCCGGTGAAGGCAGGCCCTCCGGGTCCCTTGACGGCAACGTTCCACCACTACGCCCTGTGATGGTCGTTGAAGCCGCCAAGAGACTTACGGAATTAGGAGATGGATGGCGTTCATCCATCCCCAGCTCAGGCACCCCGGGTTCGCCAGACCCGTACCGCCGACCTTGCGGCCGACAGCCCCTGGGGTTGTGCCCTTTTTGATGACCGGGGTGGCACCTCCCCGGAGACGGCACCTGACACCAGGCTTACGGTTCCGTCCAAACCGGCGTGCTGTCCGCGGCTGCTTATTCGTCGGGGTTACCCCCGCTTATTTCGCAGCTACCCTTCAAAGAACCATGACAATGAAGGGCGTTCCCCTATCCGCAACCCGGGGACGCGCTCGGTTGCCCACGCAAGGCCTCCGCCGAAGCGGACCGAGAGCCCCTGGGGTACCCAGACCTAACCCAGACCTAACCCAGACCTAACCCAGACCTAACCCAGACCTAACCCAGATTTTCTTTTTCTAAAATATCTTTTTTTTTTTTTTTTTTTTTTGACGTGGTGGAAATCTGCCAACAGACATCACCGGTCCCTCGGGGGAGGGTCCGGCGATAGTGTCGGGTTTTTACCGACTAAAACCACCTCGATGCCATCCCTACGACTCTACTGAGCAAGGGGAGACTGCGAGACATATACCAAATAGGCCACAATCATTCGCAGTCTCCATCGCGCACGCGGTACCATGCTCTTCGCATCGGAGGCCGTGTCAGCCTCTGTCACATTAATAATGTGTTCCTCTCTATCTGGAGCAGCATCCAATGGCATTTGGTTGCTGCTCCACGCTCGCTGGTGTACCTTAAGGGTGGAGAAACCCCCGTCTCACCACCGTACACCGGACTCGGCGCAGCGAGCCCTTACTATTATTAATACTAATAGCAATAATACTAATTATAATTAATATTGTATTATTTTAACACTCACATTCACTCGACCGTTTACCCTCCGCCGCCATCGAACACTTGGCGCGGGCGAAAGCGCGGGGGATGAGGGAGAGGAGTACGGCGCGCACTTCTCCTCCCCCGGTCGGACGTCTCGCGCGTTGAGAGTTCGGGTCGCTTTCCCGCTCTCGCTCGGCAGCTTCCTTCTTGGACATGACGTCCTCGCAGAAGGAAGCGAACGCTTTCCACGATCTTCCGCTTCCAAGAATCTCCGGAAAGATGCTCGAAAGCGAGAGATCGTGCCCTATCGCTTGTTGCAGGACACGGCGCTCTCTAATGAACGCCGGGCACTCTTCTATTGTGTGCTGCGCCGTGTCCCTTCCCTCCCCGCAGTGATGACACTGTTCGCTCGCTTCCCTCCCAATTCTGCACAGGTACTCACCGAAACAGCCGTGTCCGGTGAGAACCTGTGTCGCACGAAATGTTAGTGTAATCGGGCCTCCACTTCTCCCAACCCATCGCTGCAGGTGTGGGAGAAGTGCGTCGAGAAGGCGCCGACTATTCGCGTTGGGCAAGTCATTCAGCCGATCATTCCATTTTGTGATCGACCAACGCCTTGCCATTTTCCGGATTGTTTTAGGATCGAGCGCTCCGGTCCGGAATTCCTCGCGATTCTCATAGGCACCCGCGAGCTCCAACGCCTGCAAGGAGGTCAGCGGGCACAATCCCCGCGAGAGTTCTTGCCGCTTCTAAGGATACGGTTCGGTATCCGCGTATTACGCGTATAGCCATTCGGCGTTGGATACGGTCCAACGCCTTCCGGCTATTTGGTGAAATATCCGCCGCCCATACGGGGGCGCCGTACATCATCATTGAATGCACGACTCCAGTGTACAGACGACGGGTACCTGACGCAGGTCCGCGAAGGTTTGGCAGTAGTCTTCCGAGACTAACTGCCACTTTCTCTATTTTCGGGACGATCGCGCGAAAATGGTCCTCAAATCTCCACCGAGAGTCGAGAGTGAGACCCAGGTATTTGAAGCCTGTGCCCACCTGTATCTCGGCGGAGTTGCCGACGCGAAGCATCGTCGGCGGAGGACCTTGAGAACGAGGCCTGCGGCGGTGAAACCACATGGCCTCGGTCTTTTCTGGGGCTACGCGTAGCCCCAAACCTTCGATCTGTCCAATTATACAGGTCAGTGCGCGTTGCGTTGCACACCTGACCCTCTCGTAGGAGTTCCCCCGGCTAGGACGAGTGTATCGTCTGCATAGCAAACGACACTTACTCCCGCGAGGCGCGCTTCCCGTAGAACCGAATTATACCCTATGTTCCACAGAATCGGCCCGAGTACCGATCCCTGTGGAACGCCGCGCGTAACACTATGCAGGTGGGCGACACCGTTCCTGCGCAACACCGCGATCTTCCTGTCCCGGAGATAATCCCCGATGACGGCCTGAAGATAGTCCGGGACGCCATGAAATTGTAGTGCGTCCCGTATTACATTCCACGGTAGAGTGTTGAAAGCGTTGACGATGTCGACACTCACCGCCAACACCACTCCACCAAGCGATGTATATCTATCCGCGAATTTACGTACGCTCTTGATGGCGTCAATCGTGGACCGTCCACGTCTAAAACCGTATTGACCGTCATCGAGTTCGCAGCCTCTCCGTGACAGGTGCGTCTGTAGTCTCTCAGCCAAGATGGACTCAAACATCTTGGCTGCCTCGTTTAGGAGACATATTGGACGGAATGCGGATGGGGAGTCCGCAGGCCGTCCCGGCTTGGGGAGTAGCACGAGGTTTGCTATTTTCCAGCATGCGGGGAACACACCTCTCCTCAAACAAGTATTAAAAATGAGAGTAATTTTGCTCCCTACATGCTGGAGCGCGACGGCAAGCGCTTTTGCCGGTATACCGTCTGGCCCCGGGGCCACTTTTCGCGACTTAAGCCTATGTGTGACGGCTATCAGTTCTTCGGGACTGACATAATAGTCCTCCGACCACACTTCGACGCTCCCAGCAGCGGGGCGTCCCACCTCTTCCTCGTCGGGTGGGAAGAGGTGACTTAAAATGTGCTCCAAGAATTGCGGCTCCAGTCTTGAGGAGACTGGTGGACCGCCCTGCCTCATTCTTTGGAGCACCACTTTATACGGCCGTCCCCAGGGGTCTTCGTCGATTCCCGCCAGGAGTTCGGCCCAGGCCTTCCTCTTCTCGCGGAATATTGCCGTGCGCATTTCCCGGCGGGCTCTTCTGTAGCGTTGGAAGAGTTCTTCTATTTCCTCTTCCGGCCAGGGACGTCTTCTTCTTCGGTTCGAGAGTCTGCGGCGTGCTCGCACGCAGTTTTCTCGAAGCTTCGCGATCTCCGCGGTCCACCAATATGCCGATTTTCGGCATGGATTTATGCCTATTCTCGGCATTCCCGCATCACAGATCCTTGTCAATACTAGATTGAGCTCTGAAGCCATGACATCCGGGTGTTGGTCCTCTTCGTCCAGTGGTCCGGTTCCCCAATCCTCGACGAGGGCGGCTGCTTCGATGGATTCCCTATCCATCTTCCGTAAAGCCCATCTTGGTCCTCCGTTAGTCGTCTCTTGATGTTCCCTGGGGCGGCCGTTTTCACCCCCCGTCGAAAGCAGGATGTCGATATAGAGGTGGTCTGACAGGGTTTCATCGTCTGCCACTTTCCACCTCCTCACGCATCCCGCTGCACCCGGTGAAGCCCACGATAAATCTATCGCCGACTCCCCGTTCCACCGGATGCAGGTACTCTGTCCACCAGAGTTGAGGAGGCGGAGATCTTGCTCCGCTGTCCACAACTCCAGTGTATCACCTTTCGGGCAGGTTCTGCTACATCCCCAAGACGTTGATTTCGCGTTAAAGTCGCCCAATACGAAAACACGCTCGCGAGCTCCCGGTAGCCCGTTTAGTCGCCGGCCCAGCTCTTCAAGGAAGGCCTCGAAGTGCGCTAGGGTTCGATTGGGGGAGAAATAGCACCCGACGATGGTGAATTTCCCCCATTTCGCAATAACAAATCCCTCACCGCGCTCTACGAGTGAGCACGGTGGGGAATTTTTCTCGGGGCGGTGCGCGATCGCAACTGCCCCGCATTCAGAGCCTATCCATCCAGAAGGGATGGCGTAAGGCTCCGATAAGACGGCCAACCCGGCTTTCCGCTCCCTCATGCTCTGATCCAGAAGGGATTGAGACACGTTGGAGTGGTTTAGGTTGACCTGGAGGATGTGAGCCATTACACAGTGTTATTTGTTACCTCCTCCAGGTCGCCCATCTCTATATCCGGAACCGGTTCCGGAGTCGCGATCGCGGGAGTCATCGGTTGCTCAGAAGGAGCAGTCGCCGATTGACTTTCCGAAGTCTTCGGGACTTCTGACGCATTTATTTTGGACTGCCCGGAAGGGGCCAAAACTGACGGTCTTCCTATTGCCGAAGAAGTTGCCGTTTTCCGGTTATTCGCGCGTTTATTGTTAACGGACGACACACAAGTTCTGCTTCCGAACTTGTGCGCCGACGGTTTGCCCGCGTCGCTGCATACCAAACACTTCGGTTTTTGGTTGCATGTTTTCGACATGTGATCGGGGCTACCGCAATTGTAGCACCGACCCGACCTATCTATGGGACTGGTACATGTATTCCCGACATGTCCAGTCTCCAGACATCTATAACAGAAGAGTGGCCGCTTTGCCAAAGGTTCGACTTTGGCAAGCGCCCACCCCAGGGTTATCGTACCCTTAATCGCGATTTTTCTAGCCGCGGCTGCAGGGCATTTGACCCAGACGGTTCCTAAGCGGTATGGTAGGCTGCGGATTTGACCGATCCGCACCTCTTCCATATTGCAGTCTCCTGCCTTCGCGACGCCCGCACGAATTTCGTCAGGGGTGAGGGACGGGTCAAGGTCCCGCAATCTCACCTCGGCCTGCTGTATTGGACGAGCTATTCGAAACCCTAAGGGTTCGAGAACTTCGCGCATTTTACTGGCTAAGGCGTCAGCCGGTGCTGCGCTATTTGCGCCTGCTATATTTAGCAGGATGCCTCCGGAAAGAGCCGGCCTTGGTCGTATATGGGTGATGCCCATATCCTGCAGCTGGACTGCATCGCGCGCGCGCTTGATTGCTTCGGCAATCCCTACTTTCGCGTTCTCCGTGGGTCTCACGGCGATCGCAGAAGATCGCGGCCGGCGGGCGGGCGGCACGGGTGGCCTCGTTCCCGCCACCTTTTTGTCGCCGCCGGGTTGGGTCGCGGTTTTCGCTGTCGCGGTTTTCGCGGTCGCGATTCCCGCGGCGGTGTTTTTCGCGGCTTTCGCAGCCGCGCGCTTCGCTCGCCTCCCAACCACCTCCGCGAACGAAGGTGCCTGGGAGTTGGCCGTAATGTGGGAAGGTAAAATGTTTGTCCCACTGACCTGGGGGGTGGTGTCGGTCGGCCCGGCGGCCACCCCTGTCCCTCCGGCGGAAGTCTTCTTCTTCGCTGGGAGCTTTTTCTTCGCTGGGTTGGCGGGGGTCCTCTTGCCAAAGTCCACCGCAGGCTCCCTGGACTTCTTCTCGGCAGAAGACTGCCTTGCGCTGGTGGTAGGCTGCTGCTGCTCCTGCGTTGGCGAGGGGTTTGCCACCCCCGCTGGCACGAGTTCGCGGCGAAGGGCTGCGCCCATTTCCGCAACAATCGCGAGCAGTTCGCGGCGCATCTCCGCGAATCTGTCCATCAGCGGGTCCGCTTCACTCTGCGGACCCGCTGGTGCGGCGCTCCTGTGTGGGGAGAGCGGGCTGCTCTCTGCGCCTTCGGCCGCTCGCGACTGCAAGCGGGCCATCTCGCGCCGGAGGCTGTGCAGCTCCGACCGGGTACGTTGCAGCTCGTCCTCGAGCTGCTGCTGCTCCCGTCCGATGGGAGCGCGAGAAATCGCCGCCCGATGCGCGGCGACCAGCGTGTGTGCTGCTATGCGCAGCACCCTCACGCTTTGCCCCTTGAGGTTGGAGGCAGTCGTCGCAATACGGAGAATTGCGTCCGCCTGCCCCACAACCTTCTCTTCCGCAAGGGCTTGTGGAAGAGCCGCGAACTCCCGTTGGGTGTCCTCAAGACTCGGGAGGGCCTTCGAACCGGGGTATGTGGTTCGACCCACCAAGCTGCTGAGACTGGCCCGGCTGCTGCCTTCTCCATCGCTTGTGTCCAGCGATGGCCGGTGATCCTTCGCCGGGCGAGTCCTCTGGACGGGACTGGTAGGCGCTGGCCTCTTCTTCCCGGCTGCCATGGCGTCGGCGTAGCTCTTCCTGGCGGAAGAGGTCGTCTCTGCCGGAGTGTCCGCGGCCAAGGCTCCACGTCTTGCTGCGGGCTGCGGTGTCTGCCGAGGAGTGGCAAACTCTTCTCCAGTTTCATCCTCCGACGAAACTGGCATCCTCTCGGTGGTGGTGGCGGAAGTCCTGGTCGGCTTCCTCGTCGTCGTCCTGGTAGGATTCCTCGCTGGCATCCTCCTCGTTGGTCGGTCTTCCCTGGCGACCTGCTGAAATTCTTCCTCGGACGACATTGTGTCGTCTGAGGATTTCAAACCTTTGGAGCTCATAGCCCCAAAGGTTTATCAAAAATGCGAGTACAATTCAAGATTTATTTTTCTTGACAAAAAAGTACTGCCAGTTTCTGAAAATGTGTCACAGCTAAGTATTTTGACACCGCACTTCACTTTCGCGATTCGTGTCCCCCTGGTGGCGGTTTTCTCGAACTAGCGGTAAAGTCTCACTTGACGTTCGAGAAAACTTGTGTCTCCTGTCGGCGGCTGCCCCGAACTAGCGCCGGCCAACGCCCTTCACACACAAATTTCACTAATTTGCACTCTTTTTCACTTGAAAAGCACGTGAAACAAAAGAACACAGTAGCGCAACACTTAGTGTATATATAATCTCTTGCTCAATACTCCGTCGGAGTAACGAGCCGTGTTGAAACAAATCTGTCAGTCTAATTTGGGTTAGACTGACACGATTTGTTTTCCACAAATAACTGTAGAAGGGAATCTTTTGCAGAATTCCCTTCGTTCACTACTCGTGCAGTTTAAAACTGCAATCGCGTCAAAACACAATTCACTTCTCGTCGAAAACGCACAACCGTTGCACACGGCACACTTCTGCGGAGCAGCACTATCGCACGTCCGCACTCGTCGGCTGCCAAAGACAGACTCAGACCTAACCCAGACCTAACCCAGACTTTTTTTTTTTTTTTTTTTTTTTTTTTTTTTTAAAGCCCTCCGTTCCACCGCTCACCTGTTCCCCATGGACCCGCTTACGCATTACAACCGGGGAACAGACTGTGCCTCCACCAGCTTCGCGACCGCCTCAGTTATAACAGAAGGTCATAACTGAAGGGTATCTATCTACCGCGCCGTGTGGGTCGAATACCATATGCCGCAATCATATGGGTACTCGGCCCATGCCTACGTATATTTGCAGCTACGAAAACGCATATAATGATAATGTGCCAAATGATAATGTGAAAAATGATAAAAGATGATAAAAATGCATGGAAAATGAGTTCAATGTGTGTGTTTTTAACCCTGTTGTACTATTTCTAGGTGCCCTGTTGGATTCTCAACCCGTGAATGATTTAAAAATGAATTAAGTATATGATTTTAGGTTAGTCCGGTCGATAAACGTAGAGAACTACGTTTACCCCGGACTATAACCTG
The DNA here is from genome assembly GCA_033815515.1 of Cryptocheilus praepositus. NCBI lineage: Eukaryota > Metazoa > Arthropoda > Insecta > Hymenoptera > Pompilidae > Cryptocheilus > Cryptocheilus praepositus. The sequence continues at coordinate 185,634 of JAWWQZ010000159.1, forward strand.
TGCATTTTCGTTTCGCAAATTGCATGTAGGCCGCCACCGTTTTCCACTCGGGTGAAAACTAACCCATGTATGATGGTATGCGGACACATTCACACCATGGCACACCATACACATACACACACAGTATCACAAACCAGGCATTCACATACACTATTAAAGTGAACCTCTAGGAGGCACTTGGCGCATATGGAGTGCAGAAAACCCATGATTACCCAAAAACCATGTTTTATGGGGAAACCATGGTGTTTTAAGCATTCTCCATGCGCCAATTCCTACTAGAGGCCACAACACACATACTCGGGGGGGTACACGGGGGTAGTCAAAATTTCGAAAAACCCCATAGTTTCATGGGAAATGGACTTTCACCATGGAAATATGGGGTTTTTCGAAATTTCCGAAACGCCACCGTATACTACCCTTTACCCTCTATACAGACATACCAAAAGTTCCATGCCTTACATGTAGACTCAGTGCCCGAAAAATTTTTGGAGAATTTTTTGGGTACGATTTCTCTTCATGTAAGTCACGGATCTCTTTCGGCATGCTGTACACAACCTCCCACAGGTACTTACGAGTATATAAAACCCTCAAAAACCATGATTTTGTCAAAATCTCCAATATTTTGCCAAAACCATGGAATTTTTGGGATTCTTGCAGGTTTTCTCTATGGGAGGTTGTTATACCTGCAAAACAGGGATGCAAGAGGGGTGCAAGAGGGGTGCGAGAGGGCGGGGTGAGCGCAGCCAGAACTTAGTCCCTACGACCAAAAACAGCCAAAAGGATGACTATTTTTGGCCGCAGGTGCTAAAATTCGGTCGATTTTTGGCCTATTTTTCAAGATGACCTTGAAAAAATTTTCGCGCCTCGCAAGCTCGGCGCGGGGCCCCCCCCCCCCCTCTCGCCCGCCGCGCGCGTCCACGCACGCGCGCGCTTCGCGCGCCCCCCCTTGGCGAAGGTCCCAAAGGGGACGCGTTATTTCTTCCTCCTAGCATTGGTATGCGTGCGAATTAAGCCATAACGCGCCCCTACGGGAAGATCCAAAAAAACTTTTGGGCTACCCTGGGACCGCTACGTGGCCGCTGGTCGTCACGATGACCGCCTCCGCGACGACTCGCTTCGCTCGCGTCGCTTGCCGGTCATCGGTACGACCAGAGGCCATTCAGCGGTCCCAGGAAAGCCCAAAAGCTTTGGATCTTCCCGTAGGGACGCGTCATGGCTTAGTCGTATCCGATGCCGGGGCGTGACATTGTGGCGGCCAGAGGAGCACGCAGCTTCTGAAATTCCGTTCATACCACACTTACTCATGCTTTTGAAGCCATAAACCATGGAAAAGACCATGGTTTATGGTCTTCGCCTGCATGGCATTACCGTGTGTCGAGCCAAAATTACGGTACACTTAGTTGCCTTAATTCTGGCTCGATTCTCATTTTCGCTCACATTCACATGCATGCTACACTTTTCTTCGTACGTCAGATGCCTTAAACCATGAAAAAGATCATGGTTTAAGGTCATCGTGGTACGGAATTAATGTGTCAGATCAAAATTACGACAATGTTAAGTTGTCGCAATTTTGATCTGATTAATTCCCTAATTTTTCTTCTTTTCAGGACTACAAATTTCCCGTGTATTTGGCACGAGTATACGCAATTACCATGTGCCACACGCTTTTGATGTTTCAAATTGCGAAAAATTTTACAATTCCACAATCTGAGATCATCGCGGCGTGGATACATCATGTGTCAAACCAGCACTACGCCAAGAAATTTGGCATAGTTTTGGTTTGAACTTGCAGCATACTCGCACCAAAGACCCCTGAAAAGGTCACATTTCTTGTACATATTTATTTATGTACAAGAATGTGACTCATTCCGCATTTGCCACATACATTTGATGCTTTAAAGCACAAGAATATGTGCTTTAAAGTCATCGCAGTATGGAAACAGTAATGCGACAAGCCAAAATCCCGTCAAAATTGGCGTTATTTTGGCTTGTTTTTCCAAATATTCATCTATTCACATACATACATACGTCATTTCAGTGTTCACCTTGGAGGAAGCCCTGTTTTGCAGGTATTCCCTATGTTTTTCCGCAGTATTCCACACCACGAGCGCCGCGAACTGATCGAACATACCGTGATGCCACAAATCAGCCCACGGACGTCGTAGTGCGGAATAACTGCGGAACTCCGTATTTGCTTCGATTTCGGTGCCTAAGCAAACAGTTTGGGAAGGATTCGGTCACTTTACGGAGTTAGATCAAGTGACCGAAAAAGGATTTTTATGGGTTAGGGTTAGGATGATTCGGGGGGGGGGGGGGGGGGGCTAGTTTGTTTGTTAACACCGAAATCGAATACATATAGGATTGTTAATAATAACCACTCATGCAATGACCGAAGTCATTCTCATTCATACAACCGTGTTCAGCATTCATACCATGCATACGCACACACAAGCATACGTACATGCACTCATGTTGTGAAATAAACACATTTGTAAACATTTATGAACAGTAGCACACGAGGCACGTGGAGTTTTCACGCAGTCGATAAGAACGGGAGCGCGAGCGTTTCGGCCGCCGCGTATGGCAGGTTGCCTACGGGTAGGCTGGGCGGCCGTGCCACCTACTTATGTTTCTGTGTTCCTGCTACTAGGCACCCCGCAAAAGTTAACAAAAGTGCAATTTTTATTGCATATATCCCTTTTTCGGGCAATGCAGTACCTTATGCATGTGAACTAATCACGGCAGCCATTTTGTGATCGATTTTCCCTGGTGTATATGAGCAAATACTTATAAAATTCCCTCTATAACGTACCCATTGGCCTGCCACAGCAGTATAGTACAGAGCTGTAGTTTCATTTTAGTAATCATATTTTCTGAACACGAACAACGGCCTTCGTCAACGTGTTTATAATAAGAAATAAATAATAAATAAATAAATAAAATAGAATAAATAAATAAGTAAGTTGTAATAAATTATGTTAGTAGAAATAAAGTGTATAAATATAATAATCAGGTGTATATAGCCAGTCAAGAATGAAAAGTAAGATAAATAAATAGATAAATATTAAGTTAAAAAATTAGAATAAATATTAAATTATTAAGAGGACCCACGGAACACAAATGTTTGTCATATTATAGTAAAATAGAATAAATAAATTAAATAAATTAAAATAGAAATAATATGCTGACTAGTTTCGTTTAAGTTCCCGTAGTCAAACAGAAGGAAGGCTCAGATGCGATATGTTGTTAGGTTATTTGTGGATTCTTTTTAATATTGTATTATAGGATTGAAATATTGTAAATAACTGTTTATTATATTGTAGAAGGAGTTAATTTGTAATTTGGCTGTGAAACTATGTTATAGATTAAATGCCCAGTTTTCATATCGTATGTAAGGCTTCCTTTTGCTGACGGTCAATTTTACTTTGGCTACACCTGCGTTATACACTTGTCGAAAGACCGTTACTTGTTTGTTTGTCGCGTTTGTTTGGTTCTAAACATCCTATTGTGTTGTTTGCTCTAACCTTATAACCTAACGGTTAATGTTCGTGCACATATAGGAGTTTAGAAGGTATACTTCGTTTAATATGACTCACGTTCTCGGTGGATTATTCAGTTTAGCCCTTTATGTCCATTTGCCTTGCCTGCGATTTTCGTCTTCCGCTTTCTGTCTGATGACTGCGTTGGCAAAGCACAGGAAGGATGTCCAATTCCTTGGCGGTCCGTGTATCAGCTCACTTAATTGTTCTGGGCTGTTAAGTTCCTTACACTGACACTCACTTTTCAATTTATTCCGATAATATTCCCATTCGATACAGTCAAATATCGTGTGGGAAACATCATCGGATAGATCACTGCAGTAGAAACACTCGGGGCTTGCTGCCTTATTGTATTGATACAAGTACGTCTGAAATGTCCCATGTCCAGTCAGCAACTGAGTCGCCTCAAATGTAACGACCCTCAGCCCCTTTTCTACCAATTGCCCCCACTTTCGCACGTTGGGTATAAGCCTGCGTGTCCAGTGCGCGCGCTTGTCCTTAACCCACTCATTTTGCCACTCCCCCCAGGCTTTGTCCTCTATTTCCTTGTAGAGGAGGTCACACTTATTTACTAGGTCGAGTAACGGTCTGAGTTCCTTCCACGGTCCGTATTTGCTCTTCCAGTCGTTAAAGTATGTACTAGTTCTAATTCTCGCAATGTAGTCAATAGGCATCGCCCCAGAGATTGCAAATGCCGCGATGTCTGATATTGTCCGGTATCCCCTAATAATTCTAATAACACCTTGTCTTTGTATCGATCGGAGCTGACATTTCAGGCCTTTTTGGGCGAGTGCCTCAACCCAAATCGGAGAAGCGTACAGCAACATAGAATGCATTACATGTAAGTAAAGCATTCTTTTGTGCTGTGATGCTCCTCTAATGTTTGGCAGCAGTCTCAGTAAACCAGCTGTGGCTTGTCTGGTTTTTCTGGCCACTGCCATAATATGCTGCATGAATGTCAGTCTCTTATCGATTATAACCCCTAAGTATTTTAAAAATGGTTTTGTATATATTATATTATCCCTGAATCTAATTGTAAAATTTGGTAATTGTTTCTTTCTAGATATAGGTACGATTTCCAGCTTCTCTGGGGCGATAGCCAGTCCTCTTTCCTGTAACCAGTCGTCAATTACACATAAAGTACGCTCACAATTGTTAATTAGTGTCTCTAAGGTATCGTGGAACATTAGCACTGCCAAATCGTCTGCATATGCAATAACGAATGTATCTTTAGGAGTTGTAATGTTCAGTAAACCATCGTATAGCATATTCCACAAGATCGGGCCCAAGACGGATCCTTGCGGAACACCGCGCGTGACTTGCACTGTCTTCATTCCCTCGGTGTCTTCGTATACAATTTTCCGGTCAGAAAGATAGCTACGAATGATTTTGCGTAGAGCGTCAGGGATTTCCTTCTGTTTCCGGCAATCACTTTGTTAATTTGGGTCCAACTAGCCGAGTTAAATGCATTTCGGACGTCGATGGTGACAAAAATACCGTACTTGGTCCTCTGCCACGTTGTGTCCCAGAATCTCTCCACAGTGGATCGCATAAAATATACCGCGTCCACTGTGGAACGGCCAGGTCGAAAGCCGTATTGCCTATCGCTAAGTCCGTTCGCCCCTTCTGTGATTGTGGTGAGCTTCTCCGCGATTAATCTCTCAAAGACTTTGGCGATGCCGTTAATTAGGCATAATGGCCTTAATGCTGCTGGATCGTCAATTGGCTTGCCAGGCTTCGGAATTAGAACAAGGCGTTGTACTTTCCAACAGCCGGGGAAAATACCATGTTTCATGCAGTTATTAAAGATATTTAGGAATGCCTCCGGATATGTATTAATTAGAATCTTTAATACCAGTTCCGGTATTCCATCCGGTCCTGGAGCTTTTTTAATTTTAATTTTACCAACGGCTTTCTTAAGGTCCATCAGTGAAAATATGTCCTCTTCCCTGTCTGCTTCCGTTGTTAGAGCTGTTTCCAACGTTGTGTTATCTGCCGATGGAAAGAGTAGATCAATCGCAGAGCGGATCTGCTGTGGATCCAATAAATCCATGGGGTTTGTCCTGTTGGAGAGTTTTGCCATGACAATTTTGTATGGCTTGCCCCAAGGATCCTGTTCCACTTCTTTGCAGAGCCTCTCCCAGGCCGCGGACTTAGCTTCCTGTATGGCAATCTTGAGCTTCTTCCTCGCCTCCTTGTAGATCTTATCCCTTTCTTCTGCATTACCGGATTTGTGTTTTCTCTGAGCTCTTCTTCTTGCTCGGTGGCATATTCTTCGTAGCTCAGCTATCTCGTCTGACCACCAGTATACTGCTTGATGTTTCCTGGTTTTGTTTTGTCGCGTTCTCATGGAATAGTTGCAGGCAAGTGTTATTGCCTGCGTAAGATGATTTACGCCCGCCTCGACGCCATTGTCTCTGATGTCGTTGCGAATTGCATCGAGGCTTGTTACAAAAGTGGATAAAAGCATATTCTTATCTAAGGTGTTAGTAATCCAGCCCTTGCTCGTGTTCCTCTGCTTAGTTGCTACTTTCCCCATGTTATATTTAATGTACAGGTGGTCGCTGGCGGTATATTCGTCCTGCACCGACCATTCCTGTATATACTTGACTAAGCCCGGACTGGCGAGCGTGATATCCACGACTGAGCCGGTGTTACCACGTCTAAACGTATAGCTATTTCCTTTGTTAATGACGACTAATCCCAGCCTGGCGATTGTATCTACCAACGCAAGGCCTCGAGCATTAATCGTCGCGCTTCCCCAGTCCGGGCTTAGGCAATTATAGTCGCCCGCAATTAATACTTGTCCCTTTAGGTTATTTACATAGGACTCTAATTCGTCTAATTGATTATTGAAGATTTGCCATGAATCATTTGGTGGAAAGTAGCAACTAAGCAGAGTATATTCTGGCATTGACATTGCTACAAATCCATTGTTACTACAGTCTGCTTTTCCTATTTTAGTATGGGAGTCCCAGACGCATATGGCCGCATGCCCCGTGGGGTCAATGTGCCACCCGCCTGGTCTCCCATACGGTTCAGAAATAATCCCTATGGTTGCCCCGGTTTCCCTGGCATACTGCTGCAGCAGGTCCTGGGCAGCCCGACAGTGATTCAAGTTTATCTGGACTATCGTCGCCATTGTTCTAAGTATTTTTTATACTCCTGACACCTCGCATTGCCCGCAATGTGCTTATTATCTTTGATTCCCTTCTCTGTACAGATAGGGCAAATGGGGGGGTTATTGCATTCCGAGGCCTTATGGCCTTCCTGCAGGCAGCGCCTGCATAGGCCATTACGATTGGCCTCACTCCTGCAATTCTTGGCAATGTGCCCTACGCCTAGACACTTATAACACTTAACTATTTTTGGTCGCAGGCTTATTTTGCACTCCGCCCATCCTACCCGAAGTTTTCCTTTGGAAAGCAGCTTCTCGCCGTCATCAGCCGGGAGTTCCACCAGTGCCGTTTTGGTCCTGGCAAAGCTGCTTCTCAGTGCTAGAACCTTGATTTTATCGTCCATTCCCGTGGATAAATTGATTTCTGCGGCGATTGCTGCGCGTAATTTTTCGATTGTCGCAGTACCATCGAGCCCAGTGATCGTTGCCTGTACCATTTGCGACACACCAAACACTGGTGTGTCCGCACCAACCACGCCCTGGATTGCACTCCTCATTTTTGCGACATTTTCAGGCTTACAGTCTGCCGCAAACTCCATAAGGATGTCTCCAGCTCTTGTAGTGCGCACTTTCCTGACCGGTGCACCCAGGTCCGTCGGATTGATTTTTTCCTGTAAAAGGGTCAAGGTGGCCTCGTAAGATTGGTCATCCTTTTCCCCTTTTATGATGATGGCCTGTGTCCTAGGCCTGTTGGGCTTCTTGGGTTGTCCTTTCGCTTTGGTAGTGGCGGCTGCTGTAGCTGCCTGTTCACCCGGTGCCTTAGGCTTCCCTTTCTTCTTCCTGGATGCCACTGTCGCCCAGGTTTCTTCTGGGTTTGCCGCAGGTATTTCATCGGTTGCAGGCTCCAGGTTTGGCATGCTTGTCCTTACCGTGGCCTCCTGTGTTGGGGAGATAATCTTCCTCTTCTTGGCGGCCCTTGTTGGGACGGCGGAAGTTGCTGCTTGCACTGCAGGTGGAGTGCATTGTGTGCCCTTTTCCGTTGTTTCTGGACGACTCTTGACTGGAGGGGCAACGAACTCCTGCACAGTCCTCACTATGCCCTGAGATACCTCTGAGCGATTCTTGAAGTTGTCCTCCATTTTACGAAGGATCACTTTCGCTTCACCAAATAGTTTTTTCACTGGCTTAGCGATATTGCCAGTCGCATCAATCTGGGTGGTCATCTCAGCAAACTTCTTGTTGAGCGCTTGGTACAATTCCGCTTCAATCAAGAGGTGGGCAGCCATAGTGACATTTAGGCTCTTGATACTTTCACTATTTTCGATAGCTAATACTTGATTTTGGTCCCATTCTACTCGTGCTGGGGACATTCTCTTGGGTATACGGTGCCCGCGCGGGTGTAAGATAAACTGATTGATTGCCCACATTTCCTGATGTTGGTGGGCTTCTGGCCACAGGACCCCCTGATCTAAAGGGTGTACTATTCCCCCCGGGTACTAAATTTAAACCCGATGTTGCCAGTGTTAAATCCTGGTCCCTGTCGTTCATTCTCAGATTACCTGAGAAGAAGTTACCCAAAAGGGTGCTAGTTGTGTTTTTGGTTGAGTTTGAGTTATCCATATTATTTGATTTTTATGATCTAACGACATTTCGCCCATTATGGGACCCCAGAGCACGGGTGGGGTGCTATCCATGCCGATAAATTCCCTACTGGTTATGAGTACAGAAAGCCGTGAAGCGGTTTATCGGGTGGCCCTGCCCTATTCTGTACCGATTGCCTCTACAGAAAAAAGTTGTTAGGGGGTTTAACGTCGGTAATATACCCATATGGGGATCCCCCGCATCGACGTGACCAAAGTTTTAACGTCACCCCTATTGTGCGGGAGTTGCCCGCCTAATCCGAGAGCGGGATCACCCGCACTTCAGGCTAGACGACTGCTGCCCATACCTTCCCCTGACAGCAGTAAAAGGGTATAGTGGAGCAACCGGCCTTTTTGCTCCCCTCATACATGCATCCGGCACACCATGGCTTCAACCCCAACATAGGCTCCAGTCATGCCAGGGCAGCGGTTTTCCCAGAATTTAACATGCCTTCCCCTCCTCCCGCTGGATTGTCAATGTATTGTCTGAGTTTAATTGTTTTAACATTGTAAGTAGGTATTATATTCACTATTGCATCTTAGTCCTATTTCTGTTTATTGTGTCTATCGTTCGTTCGTAGTGTCCTTGTTTTGTTCAGTCTTATGTCGCTTGTCCGTACGTTTGTCCTTGGACAATCCAGTGGAGGAGCGGCGAGGTAGAGGTTCGGTACAGACATGCACCTGGCACCCGGTCGGGGAGCTACTACTCTCGCCCTTGGTTAGTCTGTTGGGAATATCCACCATGGGGCCGAATGCATCCCATCCGCTCGTTCCACACCCATACTATCACTCATACAAAACACACACCACACCTGTGTTTTGTCCACGGTCGCTTATTCGTTTGATTTAAAATCAACTTATTTCGCGGCTGCCCTATTTCCACGCAAACATAAAAATGCACTGAGATAGGGCGTTCCCCAATCCGCAACCTGGGGACGCGCCACGTTGGGGTATCACCTCCCCATAGCCTCATGTGATAGTGTCCATAAAGTAATAACACCTATTGTGTTAATAAAAAAGCCCTCCGATCCACCGCTCACCTGCTCCCCATGGACCCGCTTACGCATTACAACCGGGGAACAGAGCTGTGCCTCCACCAGCTTCGCGACCGCCTCAGTTATAACAGAAGGTCATAACTAAGGGGTATCTATCTACCGCGCCGTGTGGGTCGAATACCCATATGCCGCAATCATATGAGTACTCGGCCCGTGCCTACGTATATTTGCAGCTACGAAAACGCATATGGATGATAATGTCAAATGATAATGAACGAAAAATGATAAAAGATGATAAAAAATGCATGGAAAATGAGTTCAATGTGTTTGTTTTTACCCTGTTGTGCTGTTTCTATTAATCCCCTCGTTGGATTCTCAATCCGTGAATGATTAAAAATGATTTAAGTATATGTTTTAGGTTAGTCCGGTCGATAAACGTAGAGAACTACGTTTACCCCGGACTATAACCTGTGCGTTTTCGTTTCGCAAATTGCATGTAGGCCGCCACCGTTTTCCACTCGGGTGAAAACTAACCCATGTAGGATGGTATGCGGGCACATTCACACCATGGCATACCATACACATACACACCAGTTTGAGCAGAACCCAGGCATACATCACACTATTAATAGTGAACCTCTAGGAGGATTTTGGCGTACATGGAGTGCAGAAAACCCATGTTTTACCCAAAAACCATGGTTTATGGGGAAACCATGGTGTTTTAAGCATTCCCCATACTGCCAATTCCTACTAGAGGCCACAACACACATACTCGGGGGGGTACACGGGGGTAGTCAAAATTTCGAAAAACCCCATAGTTTCATGGGAAATGGACTTTCACCATGGAAATATGGGGTTTTTCGAAATTTCCGAAACGCCACCGTATACTACCCTTTACCCTCTATACAGACATACCAAAAGTTCCATGCCTTACATGTAGACTCAGTGCCCGAAAAATTTTTGGAGAATTTTTTGGGTACGATTTCTCTTCATGTAAGTCACGGATCTCTTTCGGCATGCTGTACACAACCTCCCACAGGTACTTACGAGCATATAAAACCCTCAAAAACCATGATTTTGTCAAAATCTCCAATATTTTGCCAAAACCATGGAATTTTTGGGATTCTTGCAGGTTTTCTCTATGGGAGGTTGTTATACCCGCAAAACAGGGATGCAAGAGGGGTGCAAGAGGGGTGCGAGAGGGCGGGGGGAGCGCAGCCAGAACTTAGTCCCTACGACCAAAAACAGCCAAAAGGATGACTATTTTTGGCCGCAGGTGCTAAAATTCGGTCGATTTTTGGCCTATTTTTCAAGATGACCTTGAAAAAATTTTCGCGCCTCGCAAGCTCGGCGCGGCGCCCCCCCGCCCCCCACGCACGCGCTTCGCGCGCGCCCCCCCCCCCCGCACGCGCTTCGCGCGGCGAAGGTCCCAGGGGACGCGTTATTTCTTCCTCCTAGCATTGGTATGCGTGCGAATTAAGCCATAACGCGCCCCTACGGGAAGATCCAAAAAAACTTTTGGGCTACCCTGGGACCGCTACGTGGCCGCTGGTCGTCACGATGACCGCCTCCGCGACGACTCGCTTCGCTCGCGTCGCTTGCCGGTCATCGGTACGACCAGAGGCCATTCAGCGGTCCCAGGAAAGCCCAAAAGCTTTGGATCTTCCCGTAGGGACGCGTCATGGCTTAGTCGTATCCAATGCCGGGGCGTGACATTGTGGCGGCCAGAGGAGCACGCAGCCACTGAAATATCGTTCATACCACACTTACTCATGCTTTTGAAGCCATAAACCATGGAAAAGACCATGGTTTATGGTCTTCGCCTGCATGGCATAACCGTGTGTCGAGCCAAAATTAAGGTACACTTAGTTGCCTTATTTCTGGCTCGATTCTCATTTTCGCTCACATTCACTTGCATGCTACACTTTTCTTCGTACGTCAGATGCCTTAAACCATGAAAAAGATCATGGTTTAGGTCATCGTGGTACGGAATCCATGTGTCAGATCAAAATTACGACAATGTTAGTTGTCGCAATTTTGATCTGATTAATTCACTCTAATTTTTCTTCTTTTCAGGACTACAAATTTCCCGTGTATTTGGCACGAGTATCCGCAATTACCATGTGCCACACGCTTTTGATGTTTCAAATTGCGAAAAATTTTACAATTCCACAATCTGAGATCATCGCGGCGTGGATACATCATGTGTCAAACCAACACTACGCCAAGAAATTTGGCATAGTCTTGGTTTGAACTTGCAGCATACTCGCACCAATTTCCCCTGAAAAGGTCACATTTCTTGTACATATTTATTTATGTACAAGAATGTGACTCATTCCGCATTTGCCACAAACATTTGATGCTTTAAAACACAAGAATATGTGCTTTAAAGTCATCGCAGTATGGAAACAGTAATGCGACAAGCCAAAATCCCGTCAAAATTGGCGTTATTTTGGCTTGTTTTTCCAAATATTCATCTATTCACATACATACATACGTCATTTCAGTGTTCACCTTGGAGGAAGCCCTGTTTTGCAGGTATTCCCTATGTTTTCCGCAGTATTCCACACCACGAGCGCCGCGAACTGATCGAACATACCGTGATGCCACAAATCAGCCCACGGACGTCGTAGTGCGGAATAACTGACGGAACTCCGTATTTGCTTCGATTTCGGTGCCAAGCAAACAGTTTGGAAGGATTCGGTCACTTTACGGAGTTAGATCAAGTGACCGAAAAAGGATTTGGGTATGGGTTAGGGTTAGGAAAAAGGGGAGGGGGGAGGGGATAATTTGTTTGTTAACACCGAAACCGAATACATATAGGATTGTTAATAATAACCACTCATGCAATGACCGAAGTCATTTCATTCATACAACCGTGTTCAGCATTCATACCATGCATACGCACACACAAGCATACGTACATGCACTCATGTTGTGAAATAAACACATTTGTAAACATTTATGGGTAGCACACGAGGCACGTGGAGACCTAACCCAGACCATAACCCCAGACCTTTTTTTTTTTTTTTTAGGTCTTCCAAAGACACCCGCCGCCGTTGGGGCGACCGGCTCGGATTTTTTCTAAAACCCCCTTGACCACTATCTGGCCCGACTTCGGCGGCCCACTAACGACCACCCTCCCTCCCTGACCGCGAGGACCTCCTCGGAACTGTGTGGGTCGACTCTCCGGATTCATATGGCGGCTCGCGGGGGAGCCATCTAATTTCCCAGGGCCATATGCATGTCACACTTCCATGCGGCCAACGGGTCCATCACAAGGGGATACACACACACAAGCCCTCGACTCCCGACCGGCCAGGACCGAAGTCCCACACACACAATATCGGGCGGATCCCGGTTTTAAATCTGGTGCCGGGTGTTACCCCTTTGGAGGGGGCCGGCACTTGATGAGGTTTCTCCTGAGCGGGATCCTGCAGTCCTTCTGCGAAATAACCTTAGCAGCCATGTAGGCCTCGCCAGCATTGCCGTAACAAGTGCTTCAATGTCCTGTCCCTAACGGACACATTTCTCTGCCCAGCCAAAGGCTGGGCACATTCCTCTATCTTTATATTCCTGGGGTGTTCGCACCACCAAACACGTACCATGCAAACACCCAGTCCAGCCCTGGTCTCCTCTAGACACTTGGGTCGCCGGACATCCCGAGATAGTGTTCGCAGCCTCTCCTCAAGACGTCCGGCAGCTCCACCGAATACCATGCCTACCGGATTCCATTGGGAAATGGATTCCGTCCTCGTTTTTCTCAGTGCGGTCCGGGCCTGACGTTCTCTTGCCTGCAGGTCCGATTACCCCGCCACACTGCCGGACCTCATGGGAGATGGTGAGGATCTTTTGCCTTTCGGCCACGCCGGTTTAGGCGTGTCATGTTTCATTCGGCTGCGCCCGCCAGGGACGGGGCCCACACTGGGCACCCGGGCACATCCACCTAGAGGCGGCGGACCCTCTCCTAAATGGTCCCCCGATGGGCGGTAGCCGACCCTTTTTTTACCGGGGGGATCGGCATCGAAAGCCTGAAGCGCCCGGGGTGTCCAGGCCCTCCTCGACCCGACTTCCCTACCCGGACGACCGCACAATTACGGGTCCGACCCACCGCCGTTTTCAAGGGGACGGACACCAATTTTTTTCGGCAAAACCGGCGGACCCCCCTTATTCAGTTTCCACAGGCCTTTGGGGCGGGCTCCGACGGTCCCTTAACCGCGGTTCACCGCCCCGTTACTACCCCTTGTTACGCCCTGTGATGGCCGCCGCGCGGGTGGATTTCAGGACCCGATATTGTATCCACTAAAACGGGTCAATCGTCGGTTTCGACCCGTGTGGGAAGAGGAATTGCCCAAGGGTCCGCAACGGCCCCTGACCCGCCTGCATGGAAGGGACACTTCCATCATCCACGTGGGCCTTGACGGCCCCACCGCGGCATCTCCGAAGTCGGTCCCTAGATGCTCCCAGGTACGGGAAGACCGAAGAGCCCCGGGGTCCTTGGGCACAGACATCGCGGCCTGCTTCCCTGGGAAGGGGCCTGATGAGGCGTGTCGACGCCCCCAGGTCGGGGTAAGTCCAAGGAACTTCGCCTGGATTTTTATCCGGGACTTCGTCGCTGACCGCGCGAGGCCGCAATCCTCGCGGCTCTTGGCATTGGTACGGCCGGGTCGCCTCATCGGAGCGGGCCCCCACCGCCCCGGGGCACCCTCCTGAAAAGAGGGGGGGGAGGGGGTAGGGGCCGAGCAAGGACGGGCGACAGGTCCAGAACCCCGTCCCGATTAGGCGGCCTCCATGGCTCTCGCGCAAGGAAAACGATGCCCGGTCCCTGGGAGGAGGCCATCCACCGCCATCTCGGCGGGCATTTTTTTATGTCACGCGGCCCCTGGGGTCGGGGAAGCCCGCCAAAGGTGCCGCCATTTGGACACACCGATGGCGCTCGCCACGGGGCGCTCGGGCACCCCCGGGTGGGCCACAAACAGTCAGAGCGCGTCCTCGTCCAGGTGTGGCCCACGGCTCCCGGGGGGGGGCCCCCAGGAACCTGCATCAAACCCCATGGTCGCTGAGGGCATTCCGTATCGTGCCCTGGACCAAAGGTCCGCGGCCGCCGGGAAGCCCCTACATCCACACACACACACACACACACACACACAGCTCGGGTACACCCGGGAGGACTCATGCGTACCAGAATGGCGGGCGGCTCAATAGGGTCCCCACTTCAAACCATGACAAAGAGGAGGGCGTCCAACGTGGATCAGCGCAATACAGCGGGGGACTTTCCTCCTCCTGAACCCAGACCCCTAACTGCAGACCCGAGAGACCTAACCCAGACCTAACCCAGACCTAACCCAGACCTAACCCAGACCTAACCCATTTTTTTTTTTTTTTTTTTTTTTTTTTTTTTTAACGTGGGGGAAATCTTCCAAAGACACCCGCCGCCGTTGGGGCGACGGCGGGTAGTGTCGGATTTTTACCGACTAAAACCCCCACGGTGACCACCATCTCGCCCGACTTCGGCGGCGGTCCGGGAACGACCAAGCTAGGTCACACTACCGGACCGCCGCCTCGGGGAGGTCCTCTTCCCCGACTGGGAAGAGGAATCCGTGCTCGCGGGGGAGGAAGTGACTGCTCCCCCACGGAGCGCCTACAAAGTCGGCGCTCCTGACTCCGCCGCATGGAAGGGTCACACTTCCATGCGGCCAACGTGGGCTATAACAAGGGGAGGGCGCGGCCCCAACCGCGGTCCTCCCCAAGCCCTCGGTGCCGCTCCCGACCGGCCAGGACCGAAGTCCCGGCACACGACGCCGGAGCGGCACCTACCTGCTCACTCGGGCGGAGCCCGGCACCAAATGAATGACTGGTGCCGGGTCCGCCCGCCCTATTACGGTGGCGGGCCTCTTGGAGGGGGTCGCCTAAAGCGGAGCCCCCTCCTGGCCCGCCTTCTCTCCTGCCGAGCGGGATCGGAGACTCCCGATCCCGCTCGGCGGCCTCCTTCTGCGAAATAACGGTTTCGCAGAAGGAGGCCACCGCTCTCCAAGACCTCTCGCTCGCCAACATTGCCGTAACAAGTGCTGGCGGCGAGAGGTCCGGGCCAATAACGGCCCGCACATCTTCTCGTGCCCAGCCAAAGGCTGGGCACTCCTCTATCGTGTGGCTGGGGGTGTCGACCACCCCCACGCCACACGACAGGCACTCTGGTGTGGCCTCCGCTCCGATTTTGTGCAGGTACTCTCCGAAACAACCATGTCCGGAGAGCACCTGCGTCGTCCGGTAGGTAAGCCTACCGTGCCGACGATCCACCCACTCCTCCAAATGTGGGAGGATCGCGCCGACAGCTCGCTGGCGGGCGGCTCGATAATTTTCGAGCTCCGCCCGCCATTTTCTAAGTGCGAGCTGCCGGGCCTGACGCCTCAGGTCACCGACCGACAGTCCTGCCGGATCCCCTTCGCCCCGGCGGAGTGACCGGACCCGTCGAAAGACGCGGGCCTCGGCCTCCGCCTGCAGGTCGAAGGGGATTACCCCCGACAGGACTGCCGCCGCCTCATGGGAGATAGTGCGGTAACCACGTGCCACCCTGACGGCCATACGCCGGTATACGCGGCGCAGCATTAGACGGCTGCGCCGCCCGGCCGCCAGGGACGGGGCCCAGACTGGGCACCCGTAGAGGCACATGGCCCGCACCACCCCCGTGTAGAGGCGGCGGACCCTCTCCTCTGGTCCCCCGATATTGGGCAGTAGCCGACCCAACAGGGCGGCTACCCCCTCTACTCGGGGGACGAGTCGGTCAAAGTGACCCTCGAAGCGCCAGCGGCTGTCAATGTCCAGGCCGAGGTACTTAATACGTTCCTCGACCCGGACAAAGACCGGCCCTACTCGGACGACCGACTGGGGCGGTCTCCGGGTCAGAGGCAGCCCATGGAACCAGGCTGCCTCCGTTTTCTCCGGAGACACTTGCAGCCCCAGCCGACGGACGGAGGCCACTACCGAGGCCACCCCGGCCTCGGCAAGGCCCAGCAGCCTCTCCCATTCCTCCCCCACGGCTATCACAAGTGTGTCGTCTGCATAGCAGACGACTGTGACGCCGTGAGGGAGCGCGGTGAGGAGAACCCGGTTGTACCCCAGGTTCCACAACAACGGTCCTAACACGGACCCCTGGGGTACACCGCGGTTCACCTCCCGCGTTACCACCCCGTACCGACCCGGGTATATCACCCGTCTGTCCCGGAGGTAGTCTGCCAGGACTCTCCTCAGGTACGGGGGCACCTGATGGTCGACTAGTGCCCCCGCAATCCTGTCCCAGGGCAGGGAGTTGAAGGCGTTGGCGATGTCAAGAGACACCGCCAACGCCATCCCACCCCGGGAGACAGACTCATCCACGAGGGCCTTGACGTGATCGACCGCATCTCCGGTCGATCGGCCCTCGCGGAAGCCGAACTGGCACGGTGCCAAGTTCGGACCTACACGGGACATATGCCCCCAGAGGCGGGAAGCTATGATTCGCTCAAAGAGCTTTCCCGCCTCATCAAGGAGGCATATGGGTCGGTACGCCTTGGGAGAGGCTGCCGGCCTGCCACCCCCTTGGGAAGCAGGACCATCGTGGCCTGCTTCCACAAGAGGGGGACCCGCCCCGCCTGAAGGCAGCTGTCGAACAGCCACCTCAGGCGGGGCCCGAGGACGCGTAAGGCCAAGGCTAACGCCTTGCCTGGGACGCCGTCTGGACCGGGGGCGGTGTTTCGCCCCCTTAACTTGGCGACGGCGTCCCGGAACTCCTCGTCGCGGACCGCGCATGGTGGCAGCGCGGTCAGCGCCGCCTCGAGCGGCTCCGGTGGTGGTCTGCCCCCCTCATCGAGGGGGAACAGTTTATTCACCACCGACCGGAGCACGGCGGGTTCTAGGCTCTCGTGACGGAAGGACCCGCGGGGCGTAGGCGGCCCAGTACCAACCGGTACGGGCGACCCCACGGGTCTGCGTCCAGAGAGCCCAGGAGTTCCTCCCAGGCCGATGCCTTGGCCTCCCTGATGGCTCTCCGCAAGGCATTCGATGCGTCTCGATATGCCTCGCGGAGTGTGGCCTCCACC
This sequence comes from Cryptocheilus praepositus, assembly GCA_033815515.1. NCBI lineage: Eukaryota > Metazoa > Arthropoda > Insecta > Hymenoptera > Pompilidae > Cryptocheilus > Cryptocheilus praepositus. The sequence goes on from JAWWQZ010000159.1 coordinate 203,001, forward strand.
GCATGGTCGCGGACTGCTCGGCGGCGGGCCCTTGTCCACCGGCGTCGGGCCGCCACACTCTCTTCTCTGAGTGTGGCTATCTGGCCCGACCACCAGTAGACCGCCCGCCGCTGCACCCTCCTGACCCGGGGCATGGCGGCGTCACAAATTGCCGCCATTTGCCCCCGGAGCCAGGAGGCCTCCTCGTCTATGTCCGCGACTGGCTCTGGCCCGTACGAGGGCCAGGCCGCGGCATAGGAGGCCGCCATCAGCGCGTCCTCGTCCAGGTGCGTAAGCGCCCCCCTCCTACGGGGGGGTGGGCCCCCAATTGGGGCCACCCCCCCTACATCAAACATGATGTAGAGGTGGTCGCTGAGGGTCGCGAGGTCATCTGCGACCCTCCACGCTCCAACACGTCGTGCGGCCGCCGGAGAAGCCCAGGACAAGTCCACTATGGACTCCCCCTGCGGCCGCACGCACGTGCTGGCAGATCCCCGGTTGAGGATCCGGAGATCCAGACCGGAGGACCAATCTACCAGCACATCCCCCCGTGGGTCGGCCCTAGGGGATCCCCAAGTTGGGGATTTGGCGTTAAAGTCCCCTAGGACCAACACTGGACGGGACAGGAGAGGGGTCAGAACCCTCCCCAGCCCATCCAGCAGCGACTCGAACTCCACGAGGGTCAGGCTGGGCGAGGCATACACCCCGGCCAGCGTGACGCACCTGGACTCCACCACCACGAACCCGGCACCCCTTCCGATCACCCGGAGGGGTGCCGAGTTCGTCACGATCGCGACGGAGCCGCACAGATCCGCCGCCCAGTCAGGGCGATGGGGAACTCTGTACGGCTCCGCCGCGACCGCCAGGCCAATCTCCCACTCGGCCAGGGTTTGTACAAACAAGTCCTGGGCCCCAGCCGAGTGGTTGAGATTGGCCTGCAGCACCCTAACTGGAGGAGGAGGGGGCATTATCGATTAGCATTCCCCTCCTCCTCCAGGTTGGCGGCCGGTTCGGCCTCCATCTCTGAGCTGACAGGGCGGGTATTGCCCGCCCTTGTCAGCACCACCCTCGGTTGCCTACCCCCGAGGATGTCCGCGAGCGACACCGACGACGCCGCCAATAGCAAGGGGGGACGGAGACGGACGACGCCCGCGGACGCAGACGTTCCTCGGGGTGGCCGAGGGTGGTCCCTTCTCGGGGGAGGGCTGGGCCCTCTCCCTCGGAGACTGCTCCCCCGCCCTTCTTCTTGGACTTGGGGCGGGGGAGGGTCGATGATCCTCCTCTTTCCACGGGCCTGGAGGGGCCCGCTACCGGAGGAGGGGGGTGGACGTGGACTTTTTGGTGGAGCAACCGGCTCCACCTCGTCCACGTCCATCACCACCGTCGCCGCCGGAGAGGCGGGGGATGGTACGGGGGGGCGCTGCGGGGCGGCACTCCCGGCCGACGCCGCCGCACCCCCGGCCGGCCCCGCCTGCCTCTTCTTCTCCCCCTCCTCTTCCTTTTGGTGGGGGGTGGAGCACAACCCTGGGCGCCCAGCACATGATTGGCTGGGCGACCCAGGTCGACACAGACCGGGCACCTCGGGGGTGCCCGGCATGCGCGCGACACGTGACCGGTGCCACCACAGCGGTAGCACCGGCCACCCCTATCTGCCCCCCCAGAGCATCGGGACTGGAGGTGTCCCACCTCCAGGCACCGATGGCACCTGGGAGGGCGTGCCGCCAGGACCTCCACCCGGGGTGAGCACCACCCCAGGCGGAGGCGGCCCGCCGCGGCCAGTTTTCGCATGGCCGCAAGCGGGCACCTTACCCAAATGGTGCCAAGTCCATTGGGGGAGGTCCGGATTGGGGCAGTAGTGACCTGGCCCGCCGGACACTCCCCCACCTTGGCCACCGCCTCCACCACCTGTTGGGTGGTGGTGGATTCATGAAGACCGCTGAGACGAGCCTCAGCGGTCTTCATGGGGCGGGCCACCCTGACGCCGTCCCCGCCGAAGAGTTCGGCGAGGCGTTCCGCCAGGGCGTCCGCCTTCTCGGTACCGGAAGGGCCCGGGATCTCTATGATGGACGATCCCGATTGGCCCTTCCGGTACCTGACCTCCTCGGATGCCGACCTCCTTGAGGTCGACACTGGCCACCGCCTTCCGCATGACCTCCGCATAGGAGGTCTTGCTCCCGGGGCGACCGTTAGCGATACGGCCGCCCTCTTGGGAGCACGCGGAAGGCGGGGCTTCTCTCTCTTCGGGTTTTGGGGTGGGAGGGGGAGGGGAGACAGGTGCCAAGGCACCCGTCTTCCCCTTTTTCTTCTTCCACCCCTTTCCCGTCTTCTGGCCCCCCTGGGGGCCAGAAGGTGCCGCCGCAGCACCGGTGGCGGGCCCCGCCCCCCTCCGAGAGGGAGGTTGTGGGGCCACAGCCACCCGGCGCTGCGCCCTCTTGGCCTTCCTCCCCAGGACCGCCACCCACTCCCCCGTGGCCGACGGAACGTCCCTCCCTGAGGAGGGGCGAGCTGGCCTGGTAGGGGGAGGGGCGCCGGTTCCCGGGGCGGAAGAGCCGCGGGTCCCGCCCGCGCCTTTCCCCGTCCTGGCCGAAGGAACGCCCTCCTTGGAGGGAGGACGAGCTGACCGGGTGGGCGGGGGAGGCGGGGCAGGGGCCCGCACCTTTCTTTCCCCTCTCCGCCTCCTAAGGGCGGAAGAGGAGAGGGCCCCACCCTCCGTATCGGTGGAGGGGGGGGCCCTTTTCTCCTAGGAGGGAGGATTTGACCCGCCCGCTCCGCCATCTCCAAGAGAGGACGGAGACGGGCGAGCACCCTCGCCTCCACTGCCTCCGCCACCCGATCCGCCATCCCCTCTCCGTTCTCCGAGGAGGGCGGAGGGGGGGACGTCCGGGGGCGGGGGACTTTACGTGGAGAGGTCCGCGGGGACCTCTCCACGAGGCCCTGGAAGAAATCGGAGTCGGTATCCTCCTCCGGTCCTCCAGGGCCTCGTGGCCTCACCGCCACGCTGGGGGTCTTTTTATAGACCCCGACGTTGATGCCCCTCCTCTCCGAGATGTAAGTGGAGAGGAGGGGGTCGCCTCCTTCGATCTGTTGGGGGGAGGGGTAAAGCCCCCCCCTCCCACGTCCCGCCGCGATGAGGGTCGCAATTTGCGCCTCCAGGGATTCATTCCTTGCCCTCAACTCGGCCACTGCCACCTCCAAGTCCCGTTCCCGGGACGAGGAGGCGGCCCGCTGAGCGTGCTCCGTGGCGACGCATCTGATAAGCTGCGCCGCCTCCCGCAACCTTCCGGACGTAGGTCCCATGGAGGTTGCGGGATGTGGAGGCGACCTTCTCGATCCGCGCGGCCTCTTCGAGCACCCGCGCGGATAAGTCCGCTGCGGGGGCGTGACGGAGCTCCGCGAGAAGCTCCGCCTCGTCCCGCAGCGGAATCGCCGACTTGGATGGTGGCCTAGCCTTGACGGTCGGGTCATCCAAGTCCCTGATGGCGTCCGCTTCGTCCGCCATCAGGACCGCTTCTGTGTGGGCTCGCTTTGCCTTCGCGAGCCCAACGTACTCCCCGGTTGTTGGGGGGCGGCCTCTCTTGCGCCTATCGGCGCCTCCGGAGGTGCCAGCAACGCTGGAGGTGTCGCTGGCACCCTCCTCGAGTTCGCTCATGGCGAGCGAACTCTCTCTCTCCTACGTCCCTCTGCAGGGACCTCTCCCTTCTAATCGCGGAGACGGCCGAGCTCACCCCAAGCTCGCTCGCCGCTCCTGCGCCTCCTCGTCCGTCTTTTTATATATAAGTTTCTCGGTTCCATAATTGTTCCCACGAGTAGGGTCGGAAGGGGTGGTCCACCCGGGCAGAGCCGCCATACCCGGGTAAGCCTAATACACCCTGGGGTTCGGCAGGTGCCCCAGGGGAGTTTGGTCGCTAAAGACTGGCCAACCTCCCAGCCATGCATCCTATCGGCGCGCACCATACCTTAGGATTGAGGGTAATTTTTTATAGAGGTTTTCTTCCTCGCAGGCCGGCCGGTGAAGGCAGGCCCTCCGGGTCCCTTGACGGCAACGTTCCACCACTACGCCCTGTGATGGTCGTTGAAGCCGCCAAGAGACTTACGGAATTAGGAGATGGATGGCGTTCATCCATCCCCAGCTCAGGCACCCCGGGTTCGCCAGACCCGTACCGCCGACCTTGCGGCCGACAGCCCCTGGGGTAACCCAGACCTTTTTTTTTTTTTTTTTTTTTTTTTTTTTTTAGTCCGGGGAAATCCATTTACGGATACCCTGTTCTTGTGGGTTATGCAGGACTCGCCTTTCGGCCCTACCTGCTAAAAACCCCTCCTCTAATAAATTATATAGGACATTTACCACAATCTCGCCTACACTTGTATTTCTTCACGAGTTGCGGTTATGACCCAGTACCCTCATTAAACGTCCAACAGGACCGCACTTATATATTTAGTACATAAATAAATAAATATATAGATAAATAGAAATTTAAGTATGTACAATTCTCTCCTTTAGGTTACGTTAATGTTCAATGTAAGTTCTAGGTAAGTATGTAATAATAACTTATAATTTATCTATATATTTATGCTATGCTAATCATAAACAATTAAATACAGTTTTACACTACCCCCTATTTATTTCCAAATTATATGTACAATTTTTTTATATCTACATATTTAAATTACGCGGCCTTCTTCTCATATGTCCTTCGCGTTTTTCCGCTTCTCTTTCTGTTTTCTCTCGATGTTTCATTATTGCATGGGCCAAATTTTGGAATGCCTTCCACCTTTCTGCGGTTGCAGTAACCTCCCGTATTAATGTAGGTACAGAAATTTCTCCTCCACATTCCGAAAACATTTGCTGCCGTTCTTGATTCCATCTGCTGCAATGGAATAGTGCATGCTCTGCATCATCCTTGGGGCTTAAGCAATCCCAACAGTTTTCTTCTCGCGATTTTCCAATTCTTTTGCGATAAACATTAAATACCCCATGTCCGGTGAGTAGTTGCATTGTGTGATAATCTTGATACAATTTATTTTTCTTATCCACAAAGGCTTCCACGTCACCCACCAATCTCTTCGTCCAGTTATCCGATTTAAATTTATCCCAGGCCTTTTGCCAAACTCCCGTATACTTTTTTGTGATATTGCCTAATACCTCCTTAAGTCCTGTAGAATTATTCTCCGCCCCATTCTTTTTCCATTCTATTTTGGCTACATATTGTTCTTTCCTCATTCCAATTTTACACCATAACGGCATGCGACCAGCCAGAACACCGGCTTCATACGCCACCGTGCGATACGCCGTAGTGGTACGTATTAGGGCTGATTTCTGACTCTTTCTGAGCAGATTTCTGTTCGCGTCGCCCTCTACAGCTTTGGCCCAAACGGGGGCCGCATACAGCACCACGGACTCCCAAACATTATAATAAAGTTCTCTCCTAGGTTGCCGTGCAGGTCCCTTGGTGTTTGGGAGTAAGCTCGACTCGGGCCCCCACTACCCTATCCGCCTTTACCGTCACTTTTTCGACGTGCGGTTTGAATCTAAAATTGTCAAAAACAACTCCTAGATATTTTATTGCGGACCGCGTCTGTAAAACTGTTTCTCCAATGGTAACGTCCATTATCTTCGGAACCCTCTTGGCTGTTAGAAGGATCACATCAGTCTTGTTCCATTTCTAGTTTATGTTCCCTAGCCCATGGCTGGCGGTCTGAAGTCTCTCTGAATTTCTGCAGGAGTTCTTGCCATGAGCACCAGCGCCAAATCGTCGGCATATGCCATTTTACCGCCTCTGCTCCTTCGATGCGATCCACCAAATGCAGAACACCATCGGACTAAGTTCCACAGGAGTGGGCCCAACACTGACCCCTGTGGAACTCCGGCGTAAATATTGCGTCTTAACGCCCCTGGGAGGTATATACTACTGCAAAACGGTTGCTGAGGTAGTCCTTAACGAGATTCACTATCTCGATTGGAGCATTACGTCTCTTCAATTCTCTAACAACTATAGCGTTGTGCAATGTATTAAACGCGTTTTTGACGTCTATTGTTGTTAGCACACAAATCCGATTTCTTCCTGCTTATTTCCGCAAGTTCCATCACTTTGTTCATGGCTTCGAGTGTCCCTGATCCCTTGCGAAAACCGAATTGTGACGGATTTTGTCCTATATGTTTTTCTAATACCTCCTTCAGGACATATTCCCAAAATTTACTCAGTGCAGGGAGCTTATAGGCCTGTAGCCACCTGGGTCTGCCGGATCTTTCCCCGGCTTCGGTATTAAGATAACCCTAGCACCTTTCCACGATAGAGGGATCCTTCCCACCTCAAAAATCTGTCGACACATTTTTATAAAAATCCGCGGTCTATTCTTAATGAGGAATGCTACTACCTCACCAGGTACTAGATCCTCACCTGCAGCTTTGCCGGCTTTTAATTTTCCCGCCAGTTTCAATACCATTTCCTTTGTGACCTGGTCCCACACAAACCAATATCACCTGGTTGTTCTTCGGCCGTTTCTTCCTCTGCCCCTAGTGCGGACGGGGTAGTGACAAATAGACGGTCAAGAATAGCTCTTGCCTGCTCCTTCGTCACGGTAGAAGTGTTCACCTTCTTCTTGAGTCGGGACATCACTCCGATAAGGGCGGCCCCAAGGGTCCTCGTTTAAGGTACAGCAGAATTCTCGCCACGCCCTTTCTTTGCTCCTTAGTACGATCAACTGAAGTTTTTTCTTTTATCTTTGTATTGCTGTTCTAGATTGGTGGCTTCAGGCTTACCCTTTTTTCTGGCTCGTTGGAACGCCCTTCTTGCGCTGAACACGCTCTTCCTCTGTTCTTCAATTTCAGCGTTCCACCAAACCTGCGTACTTCTCCTCCCGCGGGGTGGGCGTTTCCGTTTAAAATTATAGGCACGTCTCCTCTAATATTTGTTGTATCATTTTAGGTTTTTCCGCCTGGGAGATATTCCGCAGATGTTCTTCTCGCCGGATCAGCCTGTCAAACGTTTGCAACAAAGCATCCTCGTCTACGTCTTTAGTAGGGCGGTCCAGGACCTCGTTCGCTGATACCGTACTAGTCGTCACAAATTCGTCCCAGTACATACAAGTGATCGCGGAGTCAACATTTAAAACCCGGCTTCTTACATGTTTATCCATGGTCCTTCTACTGATAAAATATCAATAAAGGAACGTTTTCTGATACCATGTCCGCCTGGCCGGTCAAAAGTGAATTTTTCTTTTAGGTTAACTGGGCGTAATCCCATCTTTGCCATTAATGTAAGTAACATTGCCCCTTTGTAATCGCATTTTCGCGCGCCCCCCCCCAAGCCGGGGACTTTGCATTGAAATCTCCTGCGATCATTATATGTTTACCGGGTTTTTTCCGTTCCTTAATCGCTCTTTCCAGCCGGTCAAAAAGTTCTCGTACTCCAGTCGTGTAACATTGGGGGAACAATACCCTCCTATAATAATTGTTTCATTTATTTCAGTTATTGCGAGCCCGGGGACAAAAAACCAGCTCCGTATACCGGGAGAATTCCATTGATTCCTGTGACCCATACCGACGACATCAAGGTGGGGTCATTAAGACTCTAATTGTCGGTACGGCTCTGAAATAACGACGTATCGGCCCTAAATTGTTCTGCGTAACGTGGCTGCGCTAACTTACACCTATTTAGGTTAACCTGTAATAACCTAACTTTGGACTGTGCCATTGTCCCTTACGTTGATCATCTTCCTAAAGCGCATCTAAGGGAGGCCGTAACATGCGTGCCCTTATGCCCTCAATTCCTTCAAGAATACACCACCTACATTCGGGTGTATTCTGACGTCCTTTATTGTGTGGTCTTGTCCTCCACATCTACGACACACTTCCTTTCCAGGACTCAACTTTGTACATGAGGCGGCCATATGCCCCATGCCATGGCACCTAAAACACCTTATAATTTTGGAAGGATTTTCGCGGTAGCTATAGTTAGGCCAATTTTAATTCTTAGCCGTTGCAAGATTCTTTGGGATAGCATTAACAGGCAATTCCACAATTGCACTTTGCCACCGGTCGGTGTCATCCGCAAGGCTTTAAGCATAATATCAGCCGGCTGTCCCATGCCACATGCCGGCCCTCAGCAACTTTCCTTCGGCTATGGGGTCTATATTTTTTATTTCAATAGCCGTGGCCAGCGCAGAAACGGCGACGTCATCCCCCATTGCTTTCCGCAAGGCTTCCGCCATATGCGCCGTCCTAACATCCCCGCTACTTCAATTAAGACGTGGCTGCCGGTCCTCTTCACTTTCTTGGTGCCCTCCAAAATTGTACGGCCCTTTGACACCACTTCCTTATAAGTGTCTAAATAATTAGACCCTCCTTTACTTTAATAAGGTCTGGCCGAGCCCTGACCCTATCTCTCGGTCGCCCCGCAACCTGTACAGCACTTGGTTCCTGCACTACTTCTCTTTCTGTTTCAGGGGGATTCTCACGTTGTCTCGGTCTCCTCCTTCTCACCGATCTGAACCCATCTTCCGGAGTTTTCCTGCTTTCATTTGGTGGGCCAGGCAGTTCGCATAGGGAAGGTCTAGCTCCTCCCTTTCTTTCCCCTTTTAGCGTTTGCCAGTACTATTTTTTCACCGACTCATTTGCGGGTCCGTTTGGGTCATAAGGCCTTTTCCCGTTGTGACGCTTCTTTCGGTTGCAGGGCAAGGTTCTCTCCGTTTTTCGCTGCCTCGTCTGCGGATATCTTCCAGTTGCTGGACCGAGTTCCTCAGTAATTGCTGAGCTTCTTCAGCACATTTGGTTACATTAATAGACTTTAGCACAGTCTTTGAACCGATTGCCGGGTCCCCTGAGACTTCCGCAAACAACTCTTCGCACGCATAGGGAGCCGATTAATCAGATTTGTTAACCTAGCGACCAATCTCACTGTTGCAACATTGGGAGGTCTTCCAGACCCGCGCAAATCGGTTCTCGCGTGAGTCACCTTCGGGTTATACCTCGGAGCTGACGGATTCGATTGTCCTTCCCCTTGTAGAAACCGGGGGACAGCGTTAATAAGTCTTCCGTCAACTCGGGTACGTCTGTACCCCGTGATCAATTTCACGGTCGCCTCTTTTTCAGGTCGCCCAACCGTTCCAGGCATCACTGTCGCCGAAGGGTCAATTTCAGGATCGGGAGATGCTCTTTCCACGGGGGTACTACCGGACCGGGTAGCTAGGCCTCCTGTATTCGTCCTTGTCGTCGTATATGCGTAACATTTTCATAGACGGCCAGGGTCTGCCCGCATAGCCCAGCCAACAATTTGAGTGGGGTAAAACAATAGTCGACTGAGGATCCAGCCCCATCCTCAGCAAGCCTAATACGCCCCGAGGTTCGGCAAGTCCCCAGGGGTTGGTCGGGTTGGCCAACTTTTTCGGCGTCCTTACAGATCATCCGCATGCGCCCCCCTAGAGCACCATTGAGGGGGGGTAATTTTTTATAGAGGTTTTCTTCCTCGCAGGCCGGCCGGTGAAGGCAAGCCCTCCGGGTCCCTTGACGGCAACGTTCCACCACTACGCCCTGTGATGGTCGTTGAAGAACTTACGCCATTGGCATGGATGGCGTTCATCCATCCCCGCTGGGCACCCCTTCGCCAAACCCGTACCGCGGGACGGATCCACGGCCCCTGGGGTTGTGTCCTTTTTGGTGACCGGGGTGGAACCCCATTCGGAGACGGCATGTCGACACCAGGCTTACGGTTCGTCCAAACCGGCGTGCTGTCCGCGGCTGCTTATCTCGACGGGCTTACCTCCGTTTTATATCGCAGCTACCCTTCAAAGCCCATGACAATGAAGGGATCCGCAACCCGGCATACGCGCTCGGTGGCCCACGCAAGGCCTTCGCCAGACACCTCCCACGCCCGATCAGGACTTTCAGGAACGATGTCCTGTCCATCCGCCGATGGCTCGCTTCCCACACCGGAAAAGTACGGCCCCACTCGATGCGGCGTCCGATCATGGGCCCCAGCCACGGTCCCCCGGGGGAGTTACCCCTTACATCCCATCCCAGCACCAAGGACCCATCAGAAGGAAGAACCGTTGCCTAACGGCGACTTCCCATACCGAACACACACACAAGGGCACACCACACTCCGGCGGGTAAGACCGATACGAGGGGGTGGCTTTTTTGACCTTTTTGCAGGTACTGCGACATCCACCAGAAAGGAGCAGCCATCGCTCCGAAGAAAGCATGGACTTTACCTGACCACGTGTTCAGACCTGCGGACCCAGACCTAACCCAGACCTAACCCTTTTTTTTTTTTTTTTTTTTTTTTTTTTTTTTTTGACGTGGTGGAAATCTGCCAACAGACATCACCGGCCCCTCGGGGGAGGGTACAGCGATAGTGTCGGGTTTTTACCGACTAAAACCACCTCGATGCCATCCCTACGACTCTACTGAGCAAGGGGAGACTGCGAGACATATACCAAATAGGCCACAATCATTCGCAGTCTCCATCGCGCACGCGGTACCATGCTCTTCGCATCGAAGGCCGAGTCAGCCTCCGTCACATTAATAATGTGTTCCTCACTATCTGGAGCAGCATCCAATGGCATTTGGTTGCTGCTCCACGCTCGCTGGTGTACCTTAAGGGTGGAGAAACCCCCGTCTCACCACCGTACACCGGACTCGGCGCAGCGAGCCCTTACTATTATTAATACTAATAACAATAATACTAATTATAATTAATATTGTATTATTTTAAAACTCACACTCACATTCACTTGACCGTTTACCCTCCGCCGCCATCGAACACTTGGCGCGGGCGAAGGCGCGGGGGATGAGGGAGAGGAGTACGGCGCGCACTTCTCCTCCCCCGGTCGGACGTCTCGCGCGTTGAGAGTTCGGGTCGCTTTCCCGCTCCCGCTCGGCAGCTTCCTTCTTGGACATGACGTCCTCGCAGAAGGAAGCGAACGCTTTCCACGATCTTCCGCTTCCAAGAATCTCCGGAAAGATGCTCGAAAGCGAGAGATCGTGCCCTATCGCTTGTTGCAGGACACGGCGCTCTCTAATGAACGCCGGGCACTCTTCTATTGTGTGCTGCGCCGTGTCCCTTCCCTCCCCGCAGTGATGGCACTGTTCGCTCGCTTCCCTCCCAATTCTGCACAGGTACTCACCGAAACAGCCGTGTCCGGTGAGAACCTGTGTCGCACGAAATGTTAGTGTAATCGGGCCTCCACTTCTCCCAACCCATCGCTGCAGGTGTGGGAGAAGTGCGTCGAGAAGGCGCCGACTATTCGCGTTGGGCAAGTCATTCAGCCGATCATTCCATTTTGTGATCGACCAACGCCTTGCCATTTTCCGGATTGTTTTAGGATCGAGCGCTCCGGTCCGGAATTCCTCGCGATTCTCATAGGCACCCGCGAGCTCCAACGCAAGGAGGTCAGCGGGCACAATCCCCGCGAGAGTTCTTGCCGCTTCTAAGGATACGGTTCGGTATCCGCGTATTACGCGTATAGCCATTCGGCGTTGGATACGGTCCAACGCCTTCCGGCTATTTGGTGAAATATCCGCCGCCCATACGGGGGCGCCGTACATCATCATTGAATGCACGACTCCAGTGTACAGACGACGGGTACCTGACGCAGGTCCGCGAAGGTTTGGCAGTAGTCTTCCGAGACTAACTGCCACTTTCTCTATTTTCGGGACGATCGCGCGAAAATGGTCCTCAAATCTCCACCGAGAGTCGAGAGTGAGACCCAGGTATTTGAAGCCTGTGCCCACCTGTATCTCGGCGGAGTTGCCGACGCGAAGCATCGTCGGCGGAGGACCTTGAGAACGAGGCCTGCGGCGGTGAAACCACATGGCCTCGGTCTTTTCTGGGGCTACGCGTAGCCCCAAACCTTCGATCTGTCCAATTATACAGGTCAGTGCGCGTTGCGTTGCACACCTGACCCTCTCGTAGGAGTTCCCCCCGGCTAGGACGAGTGTATCGTCTGCATAGCAAACGACACTTACTCCCGCGAGGCGCGCTTCCCGTAGAACCGAATTATACCCTATGTTCCACAGAATCGGCCCGAGTACCGATCCCTGTGGAACGCCGCGCGTAACACTATGCAGGTGGGCGACACCGTTCCTGCGCAACACCGCGATCTTCCTGTCCCGGAGATAATCCCCGATGATCGGACGGCCTGAAGATAGTCCGGGACGCCATGAAATTGTAGTGCGTCCCGTATTACATTCCACGGTAGAGTGTTGAAAGCGTTGACGATGTCGACACTCACCGCCAACACCACTCCACCAAGCGATGTATATCTATCCGCGAATTTACGTACGCTCTTGATGGCGTCAATCGTGGACCGTCCACGTCTAAAACCGTATTGACCGTCATCGAGTTCGCAGCCTCTCCGTGACAGGTGCGTCTGTAGTCTCTCAGCCAAGATGGACTCAAACATCTTGGCTGCCTCGTTTAGGAGACATATTGGACGGAATGCGGATGGGGAGTCCGCAGGCCGTCCCGGCTTGGGGAGTAGCACGAGGTTTGCTATTTTCCAGCATGCGGGGAACACACCTCTCCTCAAACAAGTATTAAAAATGAGAGTAATTTTGCTCCCTACATGCTGGAGCGCGACGGCAAGCGCTTTTGCCGGTATACCGTCTGGCCCCGGGGCCACTTTTCGCGACTTAAGCCTATGTGTGACGGCTATCAGTTCTTCGGGACTGACATAATAGTCCTCCGACCACACTTCGACGCTCCCAGCAGCGGGGCGTCCCACCTCTTCCTCGTCGGGTGGGAAGAGGTGACTTAAAATGTGCTCCAAGAATTGCGGCTCCAGTCTTGAGGAGACTGGTGGACCGCCCTGCCTCATTCTTTGGAGCACCACTTTATACGGCCGTCCCCAGGGGTCTTCGTCGATTCCCGCCAGGAGTTCGGCCCAGGCCTTCCTCTTCTCGCGGAATATTGCCGTGCGCATTTCCCGGCGGGCTCTTCTGTAGCGTTGGAAGAGTTCTTCTATTTCCTCTTCCGGCCAGGGACGTCTTCTTCTTCGGTTCGAGAGTCTGCGGCGTGCTCGCACGCAGTTTTCTCGAAGCTTCGCGATCTCCGCGGTCCACCAATATGCCGATTTTCGGCATGGATTTATGCCTATTCTCGGCATTCCCGCATCACAGATCCTTGTCAATACTAGATTGAGCTCTGAAGCCATGACATCCGGGTGTTGGTCCTCTTCGTCCAGTGGTCCGGTTCCCCAATCCTCGACGAGGGCGGCTGCTTCGATGGATTCCCTATCCATCTTCCGTAAAGCCCATCTTGGTCCTCCGTTAGTCGTCTCTTGATGTTCCCTGGGGCGGCCGTTTTCACCCCCCGTCGAAAGCAGGATGTCGATATAGAGGTGGTCTGACAGGGTTTCATCGTCTGCCACTTTCCACCTCCTCACGCATCCCGCTGCACCCGGTGAAGCCCACGATAAATCTATCGCCGACTCCCCGTTCCACCGGATGCAGGTACTCTGTCCACCAGAGTTGAGGAGGCGGAGATCTTGCTCCGCTGTCCACAACTCCAGTGTATCACCTTTCGGGCAGGTTCTGCTACATCCCCAAGACGTTGATTTCGCGTTAAAGTCGCCCAATACGAAAACACGCTCGCGAGCTCCCGGTAGCCCGTTTAGTCGCCGGCCCAGCTCTTCAAGGGAAGGCCTCGAAGTGCGCTAGGGTTCGATTGGGGGAGAAATAGCACCCGACGATGGTGAATTTCCCCCATTTCGCAATAACAAATCCCTCACCGCGCTCTACGAGTGAGCACGGTGGGGAATTTTTCTCGGGGCGGTGCGCGATCGCAACTGCCCCGCATTCAGAGCCTATCCATCCAGAAGGGATGGCGTAAGGCTCCGATAAGACGGCCAACCCGGCTTTCCGCTCCCTCATGCTCTGATCCAGAAGGGATTGAGACACGTTGGAGTGGTTTAGGTTGACCTGGAGGATGTGAGCCATTACACAGTGTTATTTGTTACCTCCTCCAGGTCGCCCATCTCTATATCCGGAACCGGTTCCGGAGTCGCGATCGCGGGAGTCATCGGTTGCTCAGAAGGAGCAGTCGCCGATTGACTTTCCGAAGTCTTCGGGACTTCTGACGCATTTATTTTGGACTGCCCGGAAGGGGCCAAAACTGACGGTCTTCCTATTGCCGAAGAGTTGCCGTTTTCCGGTTATTCGCGCGTTTATTGTTAACGGACGACACACAAGTTCTGCTTCCGAACTTGTGCGCCGACGGTTTGCCCGCGTCGCTGCATACCAAACACTTCGGTTTTTGGTTGCATGTTTTCGACATGTGATCGGGGCTACCGCAATTGTAGCACCGACCCGACCTATCTATGGGACTGGTACATGTATTCCCGACATGTCCAGTCTCCAGACATCTATAACAGAAGAGTGGCCGCTTTGCCAAAGGTTCGACTTTGGCAAGCGCCCACCCCAGGGTTATCGTACCCTTAATCGCGATTTTTCTAGCCGCGGCTGCAGGGCATTTGACCCAGACGGTTCCTAAGCGGTATGGTAGGCTGCGGATTTGACCGATCCGCACCTCTTCCATATTGCAGTCTCCTGCCTTCGCGACGCCCGCACGAATTTCGTCAGGGGTGAGGGACGGGTCAAGGTCCCGCAATCTCACCTCGGCCTGCTGTATTGGACGACGGCTATTCGAAACCCTAAGGGTTCGAGAACTTCGCGCATTTTACTGGCTAAGGCGTCAGCCGGTGCTGCGCTATTTGCGCCTGCTATATTTAGCAGGATGCCTCCGGAAAGAGCCGGCCTTGGTCGTATATGGGTGATGCCCATATCCTGCAGCTGGACTGCATCGCGCGCGCGCTTGATTGCTTCGGCAATCCCTACTTTCGCGTTCTCCGTGGGTCTCACGGCGATCGCAGAAGATCGCGGCCGGCGGGCGGGCGGCACGGGTGGCCTCGTTCCCGCCACCTTTTTGTCGCCGCCGGGTTGGGTCGCGGTTTTCGCTGTCGCGGTTTTCGCGGTCGCGATTCCCGCGGCGGTGTTTTTCGCGGCTTTCGCAGCCGCGCGCTTCGCTCGCCTCCCAACCACCTCCGCGAACGAAGGTGCCTGGGAGTTGGCCGTAATGTGGGAAGGTAAAATGTTTGTCCCACTGACCTGGGGGGTGGTGTCGGTCGGCCCGGCGGCCACCCCTGTCCCTCCGGCGGAAGTCTTCTTCTTCGCTGGGAGCTTTTTCTTCGCTGGGTTGGCGGGGGTCCTCTTGCCAAAGTCCACCGCAGGCTCCCTGGACTTCTTCTCGGCAGAAGACTGCCTTGCGCTGGTGGTAGGCTGCTGCTGCTCCTGCGTTGGCGAGGGGTTTGCCACCCCCGCTGGCACGAGTTCGCGGCGAAGGGCTGCGCCCATTTCCGCAACAATCGCGAGCAGTTCGCGGCGCATCTCCGCGAATCTGTCCATCAGCGGGTCCGCTTCACTCTGCGGACCCGCTGGTGCGGCGCTCCTGTGTGGGGAGAGCGGGCTGCTCTCTGCGCCTTCGGCCGCTCGCGACTGCAAGCGGGCCATCTCGCGCCGGAGGCTGTGCAGCTCCGACCGGGTACGTTGCAGCTCGTCCTCGAGCTGCTGCTGCTCCCGTCCGATGGGAGCGCGAGAAATCGCCGCCCGATGCGCGGCGACCAGCGTGTGTGCTGCTATGCGCAGCACCCTCACGCTTTGCCCCTTGAGGTTGGAGGCAGTCGTCGCAATACGGAGAATTGCGTCCGCCTGCCCCACAACCTTCTCTTCCGCAAGGGCTTGTGGAAGAGCCGCGAACTCCCGTTGGGTGTCCTCAAGACTCGGGAGGGCCTTCGAACCGGGGTATGTGGTTCGACCCACCAAGCTGCTGAGACTGGCCCGGCTGCTGCCTTCTCCATCGCTTGTGTCCAGCGATGGCCGGTGATCCTTCGCCGGGCGAGTCCTCTGGACGGGACTGGTAGGCGCTGGCCTCTTCTTCCCGGCTGCCATGGCGTCGGCGTAGCTCTTCCTGGCGGAAGAGGTCGTCTCTGCCGGAGTGTCCGCGGCCAAGGCTCCACGTCTTGCTGCGGGCTGCGGTGTCTGCCGAGGAGTGGCAAACTCTTCTCCAGTTTCATCCTCCGACGAAACTGGCATCCTCTCGGTGGTGGTGGCGGAAGTCCTGGTCGGCTTCCTCGTCGTCGTCCTGGTAGGATTCCTCGCTGGCATCCTCCTCGTTGGTCGGTCTTCCCTGGCGACCTGCTGAAATTCTTCCTCGGACGACATTGTGTCGTCTGAGGATTTCAAACCTTTGGAGCTCATAGCCCCAAAGGTTTATCAAAAATGCGAGTACAATTCAAGATTTATTTTTCTTGACAAAAAAGTACTGCCAGTTTCTGAAAATGTGTCACAGCTAAGTATTTTGACACCGCACTTCACTTTCGCGATTCGTGTCCCCCTGGTGGCGGTTTTCTCGAACTAGCGGTAAAGTCTCACTTGACGTTCGAGAAAACTTGTGTCTCCTGTCGGCGGCTGCCCCGAACTAGCGCCGGCCAACGCCCTTCACACACAAATTTCACTAATTTGCACTCTTTTTCACTTGAAAAGCACGTGAAACAAAAGAACACAGTAGCGCAACACTTAGTGTATATATAATCTCTTGCTCAATACTCCGTCGGAGTAACGAGCCGTGTTGAAACAAATCTGTCAGTCTAATTTGGGTTAGACTGACACGATTTGTTTTCCACAAATAACTGTAGAAGGGAATCTTTTGCAGAATTCCCTTCGTTCACTACTCGTGCAGTTTAAAACTGCAATCGCGTCAAAACACAATTCACTTCTCGTCGAAAACGCACAACCGTTGCACACGGCACACTTCTGCGGAGCAGCACTATCGCACGTCCGCACTCGTCGGCTGCCAAAGACAGACTAGACCTAACCCAGACCTAACCCAGACCTAACCCATTTTTTTTTTTTTTTTTTTTTTTTTTTTTTTAACGTGGGGGAAATCTTCCAAAGACACCCGCCGCCGTTGGGGCGACGGCGGGTAGTGTCGGATTTTTACCGACTAAAACCCCCACGGTGACCACCATCTCGCCCGACTTCGGCGGCGGTCCGGGAACGACCAAGCTAGGTCACACTACCGGACCGCCGCCTCGGGGAGGTCCTCTTCCCCGACTGGGAAGAGTGGACCTCTCCCAGTCGTGGGAAGAGGATCCGTGCGGGGGAGCAGGTCAAATGACTGCTCCCCCACGGAGCGCCGACAAAGTCGGCGCTCCTGACTCCGCCGCATGGAAGGGTCACACTTCCATGCGGCCAACGTGGGCTATAACAAGGGGAGGGCGCGGCCCCAACCGCGGTCCTCCCCAAGCCCTCGGTGCCGCTCCCGACCGGCCAGGACCGAAGTCCCGGCACACGACGCCGGAGCGGCACCTACCTCCTCACTCGGGCGGATCCCGGCACCAAATGAATGACTGGTGCCGGGTCCGCCCGCCTCTATTACGGTGGCGGGCCTCTTGGAGGGGGTCGCCTAAAGCGGAGCCCCCTCCAGGCCCGCCTTCTCTCCTGCCGAGCGGGATCGGAGACTCCCGATCCCGCTCGGCGGCCTCCTTCTGCGAAATAACGGTTTCGCAGAAGGAGGCCACCGCTCTCCAAGACCTCTCGCTCGCCAGCATTGCCGTAACAAGTGCTGGCGGCGAGAGGTCCGGGCCAATCACGGCCCGCACGTCTTCTCGTGCCCAGCCAAAGGCTGGGCACTCCTCTATCGTGTGGCTGGGGGTGTCGACCACCCCCACGCCACACGACAGGCACTCTGGTGTGGCCTCCGCTCCGATTTTATGCAGGTACTCTCCGAAACAACCATGTCCGGAGAGCACCTGCGTCGTCCGGTAGGTAAGCCTACCGTGCCGACGATCCACCCACTCCTCCAAATGTGGGAGGATCGCGCCGACAGCTCGCTGGCGGGCGGCTCGATAATTTTCGAGCTCCGCCCGCCATTTTCTAAGTGCGAGCTGCCGGGCCTGACGCCTCAGGTCACCGACCGACAGTCCTGCCGGATCCCCTTCGCCCCGGCGGAGTGACCGGACCCGTCGAAAGACGCGGGCCTCGGCCTCCGCCTGCAGGTCGAAGGGGATTACCCCGACAGGACTGCCGCCGCCTCATGGGAGATAGTGCGGTAACCACGTGCCACCCTGACGGCCATTCGCCGGTATACGCGGCGCAGCATTAGACGGCTGCGCCGCCCGGCCGCCAGGGACGGGGCCCAGACTGGGCACCCGTAGAGGCACATGGCCCGCACCACCCCCGTGTAGAGGCGGCGGACCCTCTCCTCTGGTCCCCCGATATTGGGCAGTAGCCGACCCAACAGGGCGGCTACCCCCTCTACTCGGGGGACGAGTCGGTCAAAGTGACCCTCGAAGCGCCAGCGGCTGTCAATGTCCAGGCCGAGGTACTTAATACGTTCCTCGACCCGGACAAAGACCGGCCCTACTCGGACGACCGACTGGGGCGGTCTCCGGGTCAGAGGCAGCCCATGGAACCAGGCTGCCTCCGTTTTCTCCGGAGACACTTGCAGCCCCAGTCGACGGACGGAGGCCACTACCGAGGCCACCCCGGCCTCGGCAAGGCCCAGCAGCCTCTCCCATTCCTCCCCCACGGCTATCACAAGTGTGTCGTCTGCATAGCAGACGACTGTGACGCCGTGAGGGAGCGCGGTGAGGAGAACCCGGTTGTACCCCAGGTTCCACAACAACGGTCCTAACACGGACCCCTGGGGTACACCGCGGTTCACCTCCCGCGTTACCACCCCGTACCGACCCGGGTATATCACCCGTCTGTCCCGGAGGTAGTCTGCCAGGACTCTCCTCAGGTACGGGGGCACCTGATGGTCGACTAGTGCCCCCGCAATCCTGTCCCAGGGCAGGGAGTTGAAGGCGTTGGCGATGTCAAGAGACACCGCCAACGCCATCCCACCCCGGGAGACAGACTCATCCACGAGGGCCTTGACGTGATCGACACCATCTATGGTCGATCGGCCCTCGCGGAAGCCGAACTGGCACGGTGCCAAGTTCGGACCTACACGGGACATATGCCCCCAGAGGCGGGAAGCTATGATTCTCTCAAAGAGCTTTCCCGCCTCGTCAAGGAGGCATATGGGTCGGTACGCCTTGGGAGAGGCTGCCGACCTGCCACCCCCTTGGGAAGCAGGACCATCGTGGCCTGCTTCCACAAGAGGGGGACCCGCCCCGCCTGAAGGCAGCTGTCGAACAGCCACCTCAGGCGGGGCCCGAGGACGCGTAAGGCCAAGGCTAATGCCTTGCCTGGGACGCCGTCTGGACCGGGGGCGGTATTCCGCCCCCTTAGCTTGGCGACGGCGTCCCGGAACTCCTCGTCGCTGACCGCGCATGGTGGCAGCGCGGTCAGCGCCGCCTCGAGCGGCTCCGGTGGTGGTCTGCCCCCCTCATCGAGGGGGAACAGTTTATTCACCACCGACCGGAGCACGGCGGGTTCTAGGCTCTCCGTGACGGAAGGACCCGCGGGGCGTAGGCGGCCCAGTACCAGCCGGTACGGGCGACCCCACGGGTCAGCGTCCAGAGAGCCCAGGAGTTCCTCCCAGGCCGATGCCTTGGCCTCCCTGATGGCTCTCCGCAAGGCATTCGATGCGTCTCGATATGCCTCGCGGAGTGTGGCCTCCACCGCATGGTCGCGGACTGCTCGGCGGCGGGCCCTTGTCCACCGGCGTCGGGCCGCCACACTCTCTTCTCTGAGTGTGGCTATCTGGCCCGACCACCAGTAGACCGCCCGCCGCTGCACCCTCCTGACCCGGGGCATGGCGGCGTCACAAATTGCCGCCATTTGCCCCCGGAGCCAGGAGGCCTCCTCGTCTATGTCCGCGACTGGCTCTGGCCCGTACGAGGGCCAGGCCGCGGCATAGGAGGCCGCCATCAGCGCGTCCTCGTCCAGGTGCGTAAGCGCCCACCTCCTACGGGGGGGTGGGCCCCCAATTGGGGCCACCCGCCCTACATCAAACATGATGTAGAGGTGGTCGCTGAGGGTCGCGAGGTCATCTGCGACCCTCCACGCTCCAACACGTCGCGCGGCCGCCGGAGAAGCCCAGGACAAGTCCACTATGGACTCCCCCTGTGGCCGCACGCACGTGCTGGCAGATCCCCGGTTGAGGATCCGGAGATCCAGACCGGAGGACCAATCTACCAGCACACTCCCCCGTGGGTCGGCCCTAGGGGATCCCCAAGTTGGGGATTTGGCGTTAAAGTCCCCTAGGACCAACACTGGACGGGACAGGAGAGGGGTCAAACCCTCCCCAGCCCATCCAGCAGCGACTCGAACTCCACGAGGGTCAGGCTGGGCGAGGCATACACCCCGGCCAGCGTGACGCACCTGGACTCCACCACCACGAACCCGGCACCCCTTCCGATCACCCGGAGGGGTGCCGAGTTCGTCGCGATCGCGACGGAGCCGCACAGATCCGCCGCCCAGTCAGGGCGATCGGGAACTCTGTACGGCTCCGCCGCGACCGCCAGGCCAATCTCCCACTCGGCCAGGGTTTGGACAAACAAGTCCTGGGCCCCAGCCGAGTGGTTGAGATTGGCCTGCAGAACCCTAACTGGAGGAGGAGGAGGAGGCATTATCGATTAGCCTTCCCCTCCTCCTCCAGGTTGGCGGCCGGTTCGGCCTCCATCTCGGAGCTGACAGGGCGGGTATTTCCCGCCCTTGTCAGCACCACCCTCGGTTGCCTTGACCCGAGGATGTCCGCCAGCGCCACCTTCGGGTCCGCCAACCGCCGCCAATAGTCCTCCCCTCTCAAGGGGGGATCGGCGGCGGAGACTGACGACGCCCGCGGACGCAGACGTTCCTCGGGGGGGCCGAGGGTGGTCCCTTCTCGGGGAGGGCTGGGCCCTCTCCCTCGGAGACTGCTCCCCCGCCCTTCTTCTGGGACTTGGGGCGGGGGAGGGTCGATGATCCTCCTCTTTCCACGGGCCAGAGGGGCCCGACCGGAGGAGGGGGGTGGACGTGGACTTTTTTGGTGGAGCAACCGGCTCCACCTCGTCCACGTCCATCACCACCGTGGCCGCCGGCGCGGCGGGGGATGGTACGGGGGGGCGCTGCGGGGCGGCACTCCCGGCCGACGCCGCCGCACCCCCGGCAGGCCCCGCCTGCCTCTTCTTCTCCCCCTCCTCTTCCTTTTGGAGGGGGAGGAGCACAACCCTGGGCGCCCAGCACATGATTGGCTGGGCGACCCAGGTCGACACAGACCGGGCACCTCGGGGGTGCCCGGCATGCGCGCGACACGTGACCGGTGCCACCACAGCGGTAGCACCGGCCACCCCTATCTGCCCCCCAGGGCATCGGGACTGGAGGTGTCCCACCTCCAGGCACCGATGGCACCTGGGAGGGCGTGCCGCCAGGACCTCCACCCGGGGTGAGCACCACCCCAGGCGGAGGCGGCCCGCCGCGGCCAGTTTACGCACGGCCGCGAGCGGGCACCTAACCCATATGGTGCCAAGTCCATTGGGGGAGGTCCGAATTGGGCCAGTAGTGACCTGGCCCGCCGGACACTCCCCCACCTTGGCCACCGCCTCCACCACCTGTTGGGTGGTGGTGGATTCATGAAGACCGCTGAGGCGAGCCTCAGCGGTCTTCATGGGGCGGGCCACCCTGCCGCCGTCCCCGCCGACGAGTTCGGCGCGGCGTTGCGCCCGGGCGCCCGCCTTCTCGGTCCCGGACGGGCCCGGTATCTCTATGATGGACGACCCCGATGGGCCCTCCCGGTACCTGACCTCCTCAATGCCGACCTCCTTGAGGTCGACATTGCCACCGCCTTCCGCATGACCTCCGCATAGGAGGTCTTGCTCCCCGGGGCGACCGTTAGCGATACGGCCGCCCTCTTGGGAGACGCGGAAGGCGGGGCTTCTCCTTCTTGTGGTTTGGGGTGGGAGGGGAGGGGAGACAGGTGCCGAGGCACCCGTCTTCCCCTTTTTCTTCTTCCCCCCCCCCTTTCCCGTCTTCTGGCCCCCCTGGGGGCCAGAAGGTGCCGCCGCAGCACCGGTGGCGGGCCCCGCCCCCTCCGAGAGGGAGGTTGTGGGGCCACAGCCACCCGGCGCTGCGCCCTCTTGGCCTTCCTCCCCAGGACCGCCACCCACTCCCCCGTGGCCGACGGAACGTCCCTCCCTGAGGAGGGGCGAGCTGGCCTGGTAGGGGGAGGGGCGCCGGTTCCCGGGGCGGAAGAGCCGCGGGTCCCGCCCGCGCCTTTCCCCGTCCTGGTCGAAGGAACGTCCCCCTGGGAGGGAGGACGCGCTGACCGGGTGGACGGGGGAGGCGGGGCAGGGGCCCGCACCTTCTTTCCCCTCCTCCGCCTCCTAAGGGCGGAAGAGGAGAGGGCCCCACCCTCCGTATCGGTGGAAGGGGGGGGCCCTTTTCTCCTAGGAGGGAGGATTTCACCCGCCCGTTCCGCCATCTCCAAGAGAGGACGGAGACGGGCGAGCACCCTCGCCTCCACTGCCTCCGCCACCCGATTCGCCATCCCCTCTCCGTTCTCCGAGGAGGGCGGAGGGGGAGACGTCCGGGGGCGGGGGACTTTACGTGGAGAGGTCCGCGGGGACCTCTCCACGAGGCCCTGGAGGAAATCGGAGTCGGTATCCTCCTCCGGTCCTCCAGGGCCCCGTTGTCTCAGCGCCACGCTGGGGGTCTTTTTTATCGACCCCGACGTTGATGCCCCTCCTCTCCGAGTTGGAGAGGAGGGGGTCGCCTCCTTGGATGTGTTGGGGGGGGAGGGGTAAAGCCCCCCTTCCCACGCCCCGCTGCAATGAGGGTCGCAATTTGCCTCTAGGGCCTCGTTTTTGGCCTTCAACTCCGCCACTGCCACCTCCAAGTCCCGTTCCCGGGACGAGGAGGCGGCCCGCTGCGCGTGCTCCGTGGCGACGCATCTTACCAGCTGCGCCGCCTCCCGCAACCTCCGGCCGTAAGTCCCATGGAGGTTGCGGGATGTGGAGGCGACCTTCTCGATCCGCGCGGCCTCCTCGATCGCCCGCGCGGATAAGTCCGCTGCGGGGGCGTGACGGAGCTCCGCGAGAAGCTCCGCCTCGTCCCGCAGCGGAATCGCCGACTTGGATGGTGGCCTAGCTTTGACGGTCGGGTCATCCAAGTCCCTGATGGCGTCCGCTTCGTCCGCCATCAGGACCGCTTCTGTGTGGGCTCGCTTTGGTTTCGCGAGCCCAACGTACTCCCCGGTTGTTGGGGGGCGGCCTCTCTTGCGCTTAACGGCGCCTCCGGAGGTGCCAGCAACGCTGGAGGTGTCGCTGGCACCCTCCTCGAGTTCGCTCATGGCGAGCGAACTCGACTCTCCTACGTCCCTCTGCAGGGACCTCTCCCTTCTAATCGCGGAGACGGCCGAGCTCACCCCAAGCTCGCTCGCCGCTCCTGCGCCTCCTCGTCCGTCTTTTTATATAAATTTCTCGGTTCCATAATTGTTCCCACGAGTGTGGTCGGAAGGGGTGGTCCACCCGGGCAGAGCCGCCATACCCGGGTAAGCCTAATACACCCTGGGGTTCGGCAGGTGCCCCAGGGGAGTTTGGTCGCTAAAGACTGGCCAACCTCCCAGCCATGCATCCTATCGGCGCGCACCATACCTTAGGATTGAGGGTAATTTTTTATAGAGGTTTTCTTCCTCGCAGGCCGGCCGGTGAAGGCAGGCCCTCCGGGTCCCTTGACGGCAACGTTCCACCACTACGCCCTGTGATGGTCGTTGAAGCCGCCAAGAGACTTACGGAATTAGGAGATGGATGGCGTTCATCCATCCCCAGCTCAGGCACCCCGGGTTCGCCAGACCCGTACCGCCGACCTTGCGGCCGGCCCCTGGGGTTGTTTTTTGATGACCGGGGTGGCACCTCCCGGAGACGGCACCTGACACCAGGCTTACGGTTCCGTCCAAACCGGCGTGGTCCGCGGCTGCTTATTCGTCGGGGTTTCCCCCCTATTTCGCAGCTACCCTTCAAAGAACCATGACAATGAAGGGCGTTCCCCTATCCGCAACCCGGGGACGCGCTAGGGGTTCCCACGCCCTCCCGAAGCGGACCGAGACAGGTCCGTGGAACCCAGACCTAACCAGACCTAACCCAGACCTAACCCACCTTTTTTTTTTTTTTTTTTTTTTTTTTTTTAACGTGGGGGAAATCTTCAAACCACACCCGCCGCCGTTGGGGCGGCGACGGGTAGTGCCGGATTTTTACCGGCTAAAACCCCCACGGTGACCACCATCTCGCCCGACTTCGGCGGCGGTCCGGGAACGACCAAACTAGGTCACACTACCGGACCGCCGCCTCGGGGAGGTCCTCTTCCCCGACTGGGAAGAGTGGACCTCCTCCCAGTAGTGGGAAGAGGAATCCGTGCTCGCGGGGGAGCAGTCAAATGACTGCTCCCCCACATGAGCGCCGACTTAGTCGGCGCTTGACTCCGCCGCATGGAAGGGTCACACTTCCATGCGGCAAACGTGGGCTATAACAAGGGAGGGCGCGGCCCCAACCGCGGTCCTCCCCAAGCCCTCGGTGCCGCTCCCGACCGGCCAGGACCGAAGTCCCGGCACACGACGCCGGGGCGGCACCTACCTCCTCACTCGGGCGGAGCCCGGCCCCAAAAAATTGGTGCCGGGTCCGCCCGCGTACATCACGGTGGCGGGCCTCTTGGAGGGGGTCGCCTAAAGCGGAGCATACCCCTCCTGGCCCGCCTTCTCTCCTGCCGAGCGGGATCGGACGCTCAAAAACTCCCGATTAGCCCGGCGGCCTCCTTCTGCGAAATAACGGTTTCGCAGAAGGAGGCCAAAGTCGCCAGGACCTCTCGCTCGCCAGCATTGCCGTAACAAGTGCTGGCGGCGAGAGGTCCGGGCCAATGACGGCCCGCATAGTTTCTCGTGCCCAGCCAAAGGCTGGGCACTTTCACTCATCGGTGGCTGGGGGTGTCGACCACCCCCACGCCACACGACAGGCACTCTGGTGTGGCCTCCGCTCCGATTTTATGCAGGTACTCTCCGAAACAACCATGTCCGGAGAGCACCTGCGTCGTCCGGTAGGTAAGCCTACCATGCCGACGATCCACCCACTCCTCCAAATGTGGGAGGATCGCGCCGACATCGCTGGCGGGCGGCTCGATAATTTTCGAGCTCCGCCCGCCATTTTCTAAGTGCGAGTATATGCCGGGCCTGACGCCTCAGGTCACCGACCGACAGAATCCTGCCGGATCCCCTTCGCCCCGGCGGAGGTGACCGGACCCGTCGAAAACACGGGCCTCGGCCTCCGCCTGCAGGTCGAAGGGGATGCGAGAGGACTGCCGCCGGGGAGCGCAGTGCGGAACCACGTGCCACCCTGACGGCCAACGCCATATACGCGGCGCAGCATTGACGGCTGCGCCGCCAGGTGCCAGGGACGGGGCCCAGACTGGGCACCCGTAGAGGCACATGGCCCGCACCACCCCCGTGTAGAGGCGGCGGACCCTCCTCTGGTCCCCCGATATTGGGCAGTAGCCGACCCAACAGGGCGGCCCCCCCACGCGGGGGACGAGTCGCGCGCGACCCTCGAAGCGCCAGCGGCGAATGTCCAGGCCGAGGTACTTTCGTTCCTCGACCCGGACAAAGACCGGCCCTACTCGGACGACCGACTGGGGCGGTCTCCGGGTCAGAGGCAGCCCATGGAACCAGGCTGCCTCCGTTTTCTCCGGAGACACTTGCAGCCCCAGTCGACGGACGGAGGCCACTACCGAGGCCACCCCCGCCTCGGCAAGGCCCAGCAGCCTCTCCCATTCCTCCCCCACGGCTATCACCAGAGTGTCGTCTGAATAGCAGACGACTGTGACGCCGTGAGGGAGCGCGGTGAGGAGAACCCGGTTGTACCCCAGGTTCCGTAACAACGGTCCTAACACGGACCCCTGGGGTACACCGCGGTTCACCTCCCGCGTTACTGACCCCGTACCGACCCGGGTATACCACCCGTCTGTCCCGGAGGTAGTCTGCCATGGAAAAACTCATGGTACGGGGGCACCTGATGGTCGACTAGTGCCCCCGCAATCCTGTCCCAGCCAAGATTGAAGGCGTTGGCGATGTCAAGAGACACCGCCAACGCCATCCCACCCCGGGAGACAGACTCATCCACGAGGGCCTTGACATGATCGACCGATCTATGGTCGATCGGTCATCGCGGAAGCCGAACTGGCACGGTGCCAAGTTCGGACCTACACGGGACATATGCCCCCAGAGGCGGGAAGCTTTGATTCTCTCAAAGAGCTTTCCCGCCTCATCAAGGAGGCAAATATGGGTCGGTACGCCTTGGGAGAGGCTGCCAATTCCATGTGCCACACCCCTTGGGAAGCGGACCATCGTGACAATGCTTCCACAATCTGAGATCATCGCCCCGCCTGGAAGGCAGCTGTCGAACAGCCACCTCAGGCGGGGCCCGAGGAGTAAGGCCAAGATTAACGCCTTGCCTGGGACGCCGTCTGGACCGGGGCGGTGTTCCGCCCTCTTAACTTGGCGACGGCGTCCCGGAATCCTCGTCGCTGACCGCGCATGGTGGCAGCGCGGTCGCGCCGCCACGAGCGGCTCCGGTGATGGTCTTTAAAACACAGGGGGAATATGTTTATTTACCACCGACCGGAGCACGGCGGGTTCTAGGCTCTCTGTGACGGAAGGACCCGCGGGGCGTAGGCGGCCCAGTACCATACGGTACGTCATCCCCACGTGTCCGCGTCCAGAGAGCCCAGGAGTTCCTCCCAGGCCGATGCCTTGGTTTTCCCAGATGGCTCTCCGCAAGGCATTCGATGCGTCTCGATATGCCTCACGGAGTGTGGCCTCCACCGCATGGTCGCGGACTGCTCGGCGGCGGGCCCGTATTTCCTTCGGCGTCGGGCCGCCACACTCGGTTCTGAGTGTGGCTATCTGGCCCGACCACGGAGTTAGATCGAATGGCCGCTGGATTTGGATAAGGGGCTGGGTCAGGAAATTGCCGCCATTTGCCCCCGGAGCCAGGAGGCCTCCTCGTTTGTCCGCTTGACTGGCGGCCCGAATGCAAAATGGATTATTAGGCCGCCATCAGCGCGTCCTCGTCCAGGTCAGTTTAAGCGCCCACTTACATACGGTGGTCATTCCCCCATGCATACAAGCCACCCCCGTGCATCAAACATGATGTAAAGGTTTATTTTGAAAATCATGAGTGATAGTCGCGAGGCCCGTGGAGTTTTAACCGCGTCGCGTAAGTTCGGAGAGCCCAGGACAAGTCCCAGCGACCGCGCATGGCTGGTTGCCTACGGGTAGGATCCGGGAGCAGACCGTGAGGACCAATCTTACCAGCACATAGTAGCCTGGTATTCGGCGACCCATAGGGCTTACTAAAATGCAGTTTTTATTGAAAAAATGACGGGACAGGAGATTATTCCCTCCCCAGCCCATCCAGCAGGATCCACGAGTGCATATGATCTGAACACCGGCCATTTTGTCGACAAATTTCCTGAGTGAATACTTATAAAATTTTCGATATAATGTGCCCATGGATCGCGACAGCAGTATGATCCGGGCCCAGTCAGGGCGATTAAACGATCGTACCTTTATAAAGCGCGAATAGCGGTCTTTGTCACTCGTATTTTTAAAATAGTCGGTTTAGTGACATACAAGTAAATAGATGCCCCAGATAAATAAGTGAGATTATGTTAAATAAATGGAGGAGGAATAAATTAAAAATGATAAAATAAATAGGTTGGCGGCCGGTATATAGCCAGTCAGTTGTATAAGTAAGAAGGGCGGGTTTTTATTAAGTAATTTAAATGCAATAAATATATACGAGAATAAATAATATAAATAGAACCGACGACGCCAGCGGACGAACACATAGGTAAAGTAAATAAATAAATAAATAAATATAATTATAAGTTAAATAGGTTCCCCCGCCCTTCTTCTTGGATTTGGGGCGATATGATGTAAGGTTGAATTTCATAATTCTTTTTAAAGGATTAAATATATGTATTATCTTATTTCAATTATTGTAATAATCCGCTTGCTTCTGTTAATTGGAGGCATAGTTATTACCGCGCGGTCCACGTCCATCACCCGTGTAATAAACCAATTGTATAAATTAAAACCAAGTCTCATATCGCTGAGG
This sequence comes from Cryptocheilus praepositus, assembly GCA_033815515.1. Lineage (NCBI taxonomy): Eukaryota > Metazoa > Arthropoda > Insecta > Hymenoptera > Pompilidae > Cryptocheilus > Cryptocheilus praepositus. The sequence continues at coordinate 231,063 of JAWWQZ010000159.1, forward strand.
TCGGCTCTCCCGGCCGACTGTCGGTCATATACCCTGGCTATGCCTGCGTTATACACTTGTCAAGACCGTTACTTCCTTTTGGGGGGAGGAGTTGTTTGCCCTAAACATCCTATTGTATTGGGCGCTTTCGACGCAGACCGGGCTACCTCGGGGGTGGTTAATGTCCGACACGTGACCGGTGTTTAGAACATCGAAATCTGTGCAATATAACTCACGTTTCGTTGGTTTTCAGCGTGGGACTTCCAACGGCCCTGCCTGCGGTTTTCGTCTTCCGGGGTCTTCTGTTTTATAACCACGTCGCCGCGTTTGCGCACGGCCGCGGCGGGGCTGACCCAAATGGTGCCAAGTCCATTGGTCCGGATTGGATAAGTTCAGTTACCTGGCCCGCCGGTTTTTTAGTTCACGGCACCGGCACTCGTTTTTAAGTTTGTTGGGTGGTAATATTCCCACTCTATGAGTGCGAGCCTCAGGCAACGTCGTCTGATATTTCACTACAATAGTAGCACTCGCCGAAGAGTTCGGCGATTAAACTGGTACCAGGGCGACTGGAACGGTGCCGGTGCCCTGTGGATCTAGCAACTGAGTCGCCTCGATTGGCCCTCGTAACCCTTTGTCCACCAGATGCCCCTCACTTTCGCACGTTCGGTATCAGTTTTCGCGTCCATAGCACGTCTGTCCGGGGCGACTCACTTTGCGATACGGCCGCCCTGTTTTAGTCTCAATCTCTTTGTAAAGGTAACCACACTTGTTTACTAGGGGGAGGGGTAACGGTCTACAGTCTCTCCATGGCCCATATTTAGCCTTCCAGTTGATATTATATTCACTACGTCTAATTTCCGCTATATAATCTATGGGCATCACCCTCCGAGAAATTGTTGTGCCGCGATATCCGAAATGGTCCTATATCCTCTAATTAGTCGTATAGCACCTAGTCGCTGGGCCGATCGAAGCCGACCTTTCAGGCTTTTTTCTGGGAGAGTGGCCTTAGGGGATCGGGGAGGCGTACAGCATCATGGAATGCATTACATGTAGGTAAAGCTTCCTTTTATGCTGTGCTGTTCCCCCTAATGTTTGGCAGCAGTCTCAGTAAACCAGCTGTGGCTTGGCTGGTTTTGCTGGCCTTCTGCCGTGATAGGGCGGTTGAGGAAAGGTCAGCTTCTTATCGATCAGTACACCTAAATATTTCAAGAATGGTTTTGCATATATGGTTCTGCCATCTTTAAGATTTAATTGCTAGCGTCGGTAATTGTTTTTTCCTGGATATAGGTATGATTTCCAGCTTTTCTCCGAGGAGGGCGATGGCCAGTCCTCTATCTGTTAGCCAGGCGTCAATAACATTTAGGGTACATTCACAATTGTTAACTAAAGTCTCTAGATTGTCATGGAACATTAAAACGGCTAAGTCATCTGCATATGCTATGACATATGTGTCTTTAGGTGGGGTTTCAATGTTTAACACACCATCGTACAGGAGGTTCCACAATATCGGCCCCAGAACAGATCCTTGTGGGACCCCACGCGTAATTTGCGGCTGTTTTTGGAACGACTGTCTTCATATACAATTGTCCGATCCACAAATAGCTTCGTATGATCCCACGTAGAGCTCCCGGTATTTCTTCTTTTTCAGAAATCACTTTATTAATTTGTGCCCAGCTCGCCGAATTAAACGCGTTCCGGACATCAATAGTGACAAAAATCCCATGTTTAACCCTATTCCACGTTGTATCCCAATATTTCTCCACCATGGAGGGTCACATATAATGTATGGCATCCACGGTGGAGCGGCCAGGTCGGAAGGGCGCCGTGGATTAAGTCCGCCCTTGTTCCTTCCGGTATAATGTAAGTCTATCGGCGATGAGACGTTCAAAAACCTTGGCTGTACCGTTGATAAGGCAGAGAGGTCTGAGTGCGGCAGGGTCATCCATTGGCTTATTCGGTTTAGGGATAAAACGAGCCTCTGGACTTTCCAGCACTTGGGAAATATGTTGAATTTAATGCAGGAGTTAAATATTTGCAGAAAACGGCCGCAGAATGGATGAGCGTTTTTAATACTAATTCCGGTATTGTGTCCGGACCCTGGTCGCTTTGTTTGCTTTAATTTTGTCTGCGGCGATTTGGAGATCCGATTGGGAGAATAATGGCCTCTTCAATTTCTTCATTATTGGGTGTTGCCATTTCCGGTGTATCGTTTTCTGGGGGTGGAAGACGCCACTAACCGCAGTGGAGATTTTGTGCAGGACTTCCGAAACAACCATGTCCGGAGAGCACCTGCGTCGTCCGGTAGGCCATAACAATTTTGACGATCCACAGGGACTCCTCCAACCTCCATGCACAGTTTCGCCCATGCTGGCGGGTTGCTACCACGAGCTCTTGAATGGCAATTCTAAGTTTCTTCCTAGCCTCTTTGACGCCTTGTCCTGTTCTTCGGAGTTGCCGTTTTTGTGACGTCTTTGTGCTCTTCTTCTGGCTTTGTGGCACTCTTTTCGGCCTCCGCCTGCATTTCGTCGGACCACCAATAAACTGCGTGCGGCTTCTAGTTTTGCTATTACGTCTTCTCATAGGTAATTACACGCAAGTGTAACGCGTGCGAGATGATTTATACCTGCTTCGACTGCGTTGTCATTTAAATCGGGACGCGTTTAGACTAGTTACGTAAAGGCACATGGCCCGCACCATCTAGCGTGTTAGTTATCCAACCACTATTCGGCTTTTGGGCTTAGTTGCCGACCCAAGAGTTGTACGTTATGTACTGGGGTCGAGGCAGTGTCTTCTTGCACGCTCCATTCATGTATATTTTGTACCAGTCCGAGGTACTTAATCCGTTCCTCGACAGTATCGGACAAAACGTATAACTATTTCCGTATTAATAACGATTAGACAGAGGCAGCCCATGAAACCTAAGGCAAGCCCTCTAGCATTTATTCCGGAGACACTTGCAGCCCAGCCGACCAGGTCCGAGGCCTCATAACTCGGCAATTAAAGTCTCCCCCAGCGACCAGCACTTGCCCTTTTATGTTACTTATGTAGGGAGCCAGAGTTCTCGAGTTGCTTATTAAATATCTAACACGGACCCATGGATCATTCACCTGAAAAGTAGCAACTAAGCAGTATGTATTCTGGCAATGAGATTGCTACAAAACCGTTGTAGTCAGTCAGTTTTTTGTATTTTAGGTACGGGGGCCCCAGCATATGACCAGTGTCCGGAAGGGTCAATGTCCCAACCGTCCGGCCTCCCGTATGGTTCTGAGATTGTCGAGAGTTGCCAACGCCATCCCACCCCGGGAGACAGACTCATCCACCCGGCCTTGGTTCGACCGCATCTACGGTATCAACGCTTCCATTGTTCTATATAAGTTTATACTACACGGGACAGATTTCCCCAGATGTGGGAATCCTTACGATCTTTCAGAAGAGCTTGGGGCCTCGTCGGAGGCATATGGGTCGGTACGCCTTGGGAGCTTTGTGCCCTTCCTTGGTAAGCATCGGACCATCGTGGCCTGTTACGATTGGCACCCGCCCCGCCTGAAGGCAGCTGTCGAACAATTTTTGGCGGTGCCCAACCCCCAGGACATTTGTAACATTTCATTACTTTTGGACGGGGTTTATTTTCTCCGCCCATCCTAGCTTGGCGACGGCGTACCTTTGGCGAACAGTTTTTCGCCATCGTCCACTGGCAGCGCGGCCAGCGCCTGTCCTCGAGCGGTTCTGGCAAAACTGCCCCTCCTCATCGGCCAGAACCTTAATCCTGTCGACAGAACCAATTGGTATAGGCTTTCGGCGGCTATAGCTGCCTGTAGGTTGTTGCAGTACCGTCTAAACCTGCGACCGTGATTTGGTCATCCAGAGATACTCCAAATACTGGAGTATCTATACCGATTGCCTTGATCGCGCTCCTGACTTTAGCAACATCCTCAGGTTTGCAGTCTGCTGCAAATTCCATAAGGATGTCCCCTGCCCTAGTGGTGCGCACCTTCTTGACTGGTGCACCTAAATCCGCAGGGTTGATTTTTTTCTTGTAATAAGTTCAGGGTGGCTTCATAAGATTGCTCGTCCCTTTCCCCTTTTATAATTATAGCCTGTGTTCGAGGCCGTGCAGGCTTTTTCGGCTGTGTCTTCGCTCGAGTAGCTGCTGGTGTCGCTATTGCTTGTCCCGCCGTTGTCTTGGTTTTTCCCTTCTTTTTTTTCCTTGCCGCCACCGTTGCCCAGGTTTCCTCTGGTTTCGTTGGCGGTTCATCGGTGATCATCGGTTCTGCACTGGAGCTGATGCCCTTTGCGGTTCCTCTTGAGTTGGGGAGAGACCGCTTTTTTGGTAGCCCGCGTTGGCACGGTTGATGTTGTTGTTTGTACCGCCGGGGGGGTACATTGCGTGCCTTGATCTGCGGTTTCCGTTGGAGGTTTCTTAGGTGACGCCGCGAACTCTTGGACCGTTCGGACAATCTCCTGAGACACTTCCGAGCGACCAAAGTTTTCCTCCATTTTTCGGAAGATAACTTTCGCTTCTCCAAACAGTTTTTTCACCGGCTTAGCGATGTTGCCAGTCGCATCAATCTGCTGAGTGATTTCAGTGAATTTCTTGTTTAGAAGTTGATATAAGTCAGCTTCTTTTAAGAGATGAGCAGCCATGGTGACGTTCAAGCATTTAATGCTTTCACCGTGCTCTCCTTGCCCGATGTTCATTTTCTGTCCTACCCCGCTCGTACCTGGTATATTTTCATAGTTGTACGGTGCTCGTGCGGGTGTCAGATATACTGACTGATTACTCGTTGTACCTGTTGTTGGAGGGCTCCTAGCCACGGGGCCTCCAGACTTGAAAGGGGTACTGTTTCCCCCAGGGACAAGATTTAAAGTAGATGTTGCCAGGGTTAAATCCTGGTCCCTTTCACTGGTTCTCAAGTTGCCCGAGAAAAAATTCCCCAAGAGGGAGCTATTTGTGGTTTTGTTTGTTTTATTTAAATCCATAATGTAAGAGTTTCTGTTTTAACGATACTTCGCCCGCCATGGGACCCCAGAGCGCGGGTGGGGTGCTGTCCGTACCGAAAAAATCCCTAATGTTTATGTGTGCAGAAAGCCGAGAAGCGGTTTATCGGGTGGCCCTGCCCTATCCTGCACCAATTACTCTACTAAAATTGTTAGGGGGTTTAACGTCGGTAATATTCCCCCTCAGGACTCCCCCGCAACGACGTGACCAAAGGTTTAACGTCACCCCTATTGTGCGGGAGTTGCCCGCCTGATCCGAGTGGGATCACCCGCACTTCAGGCTAGACGACTGCTGCCCATACCTTCCCCTGACAGCAGTAGAAGGGGTATAGAGGGGCGACCGGCCTTTTCGTCCCTCTCACACATGCACCCGGCACACCACGGCTTCAACGTCCAACATAGGCTCCAGTCGTGCCAGGGCAGCGGTTTTCCCAGAATTTAACATGCCTTCCCCTCCTCCAACTGGATTTTAAGTGTATTGTCTGCTTTTAATTGTAAATTAAAGTATGTATCTTGAGTCTTAAGTTTGCAAATCTGTCTTTTTGTCTTGTGTGTCGTTAGTAGTAAAGTCTTTTGTGCTGTTTATTCAGTGTCAGTTGACAGTCCGTTTGTCCTAAAAATCCAGTGGAGGAGCGGCGAGGTAGAGGTTCGGTACAGACATGCACCTGGCACCCGGTCGGGGAGCTACTACTCTCACCCTTGATTAGTCTGTTGGGAATATCCACCATGGGGCCGAGTGCATCCCATACGCTCGTTCCACACCCATACAAACCATTCATACGTGTCACACTACACACGTGTGTTTTGTCCACGGTAGACCTAACCCATTTTTTTTTTTTTTTTTTTTTTTTTTTTTTTTTAACGTGGGGTAAATCTTCAAAAGACACCCGCCGCCGTTGGGGCGGCGACGGGTAGTGCCGGATTTTTACCGGCTAAAACCCCCACGGTGACCACCATCTCGCCCGACTTCGGCGGCGGTCCGGGAACGACCAAACTAGGTCACACTACCGGACCGCCGCCTCGGGGAGGTCCTCTTCCCCGACTGGGAAGAGTGGACCTCCTCCCAGTAGTGGGAAGAGGAATCCGTGCTCGCGGGGGAGCAGTCAAACGACTGCTCCCCCACAGAAGCGCCGACTAAAGTCGGCGCTCCTGACTCCGCCGCATGGAAGGGTCACACTTCCATGCGGCTAACGTGGGCTATAACAAGGGGAGGGCGCGGCCCCAACCGCGGTCCTCCCCAAGCCCTCGGTGCCGCTCCCGACCGGCCAGGACCGAAGTCCCGGCACACGACGCCGGGGCGGCACCTACCTCCTCACTCGGGCGGAGCCCGGCACCAAATGAATGGCTGGTGCCGGGTCCGCCCGCCCTATTACGGTGGCGGGCCTCTTGGAGGGGGTCGCCTAAAGCGGAGCCCCTCCTGGCCCGCCTTCTCTCCTGCCGAGCGGATCGGATGACTCCCGATCCCGCTCGGCGGCCTCCTTCTGCGAAATAACGGTTTCGCAGAAGGAGGCCACCGCTCGGAGACCTCTCGCTCGCCAGCATTGCCGCAACAAGTGCTGGCGGCGAGAGGTCCGGGCCAATAATCGCCCGCACGTCTTCTCGTGCCCAGCCAAAGGCTGGGCACTCCTCTATCGTGTGGCTGGGGGTGTCGACCACCCCCCCGCCACACGACAGGCACTCAGGTGTGGCCTCCGCTCCGATTTTATGCAGGTACTCTCGAACACCCATGTCCGAGAGCACCTGCGTCGTCCGGTAGGTAAGCCTACCATGCCGACGATCCACCCACTCCTCCAAATGTGGGAGGATCGCGCCGACAGCTCGCTGGCGGGCGGCTCGATAATTTTCGAGTTCCGCCCGCCATTTTCTCAATGCGAGCTTCCGGGCCTGACGCCTCAGGTCACCGACCGACAGTCCTGCCGGATCCCCTCGCCCCGGCGAAGTGACCGGACCCGTCGAAAACGCGGGCCTCGGCCTCCGCCTGCAGGTCGAAGGGGATTACCCCGACAGGACTGCCGCCGCCTCATGGGAGATAGTGCGGTAACCACGTGCCACCCTGACGGCCATACGCCGGTATACGCGGCGCAGCATTATTCGGCTGCGCCGCCCGGCCGCCAGGGACGGGGCCCAGACTGGGCACCCGTAGAGGCACATGGCCCGCACCACCCCCGTGTAGAGGCGGCGGACCCTCTCCTCTGGTCCCCCGATATTGGGCAGTAGCCGACCCAACAGGGCGGCTACCCCATCTACTCGGGGGACGAGTCGGTCAAAGTGACCCTCGAAGCGCCAGCGGCTGTCAATGTCCAGGCCGAGGTACTTAATCCGTTCCTCGACCCGGACAAAGACCGGCCCTACTCGGACGACCGACTGGGGCGGTCTCCGGGTCAGAGGCAGCCCATGGAACCAGGCTGCCTCCGTTTTCTCCGGAGACACTTGCAGCCCCAGTCGACGGACGGAGGCTGGGGGGCCACCCCCCGCCTCGGCAAAGCAGCCTCTCCCATTCCTCCCCCACGGCTATCACCAGAGTGTCGTATGCATAGCAGACGACAGTGACGCCGCGAGGGAGCCCGGTGAGGAGAACCCCGTTGTACCCCAGGTTCCACAACAACCGTCCAAACACGGACCCCAGGGGTACACCGCGGTTCACCGCCCGCGTTACCACCCCGTACCGACCCGGGTATATTACCCGTCTGTCCCGGAGGTAGTCTGCCAGGACCTCGGTACGGGGGCACCTGGTGGTCGACCAGTGCCCCCGCAATCCTGTCCCAGGGCAGGGAGTTGAAGGCGTTGGCGATGTCGAGAGACACCGCCAACGCCATCCACCCCGGGAGACAGACTCATCCACGGGAGTGATCGACCGCTACGGTCGATCGGCCCTCGCGGAAGCCGAACTGGCACGGTGCCAAGGTCGGCCCTACACGGGACAGATGCCCCCAGAGGCGGGAAGCTACGATTCTCTCGAAGAGCTTTCCCGCCTCGTCAAGGAGGCATATGGGGCGGTACGCCTTGGGAGAGGCTGCCGGCCTGCCACCCCCCTTGGGAAGCAGGACCATCGTGGCCTGCTTCCACAAGAGGGGGACCCGCCCCGCCTGAAGGCAGCTGTCGAACAGCCACCTCAGGCGGGGCCCGAGGTCGCGTAAGGCCAAAGCTAGTGCCCTGCCTGGGACGCCGTCTGGGCCGGGGGCGGTATTCCGCCCCTTAGCTTGGCGACGGCGTCCCGGAACCCTCGTCGCTGACCGCGCTTGGTGGCAGCGCGGCCAGCGCCGCCTCGAGCGGCTCCGGTGGTGGTCTGCCCCCCTCATCGTGGGGGAACAGTTTATTCACCACCGACCGGAGCACGGCGGGTTCCAGGCTCTCCGTGACGGAAGGACCCGCGGGGCGTAGGCGGCCCAGTACCAAACGGTACGGGCGACCCCACGGGTCAGCGTCCAGAGAGCCCAGAGTTCCTCCCAGGCAGATGCCGGCCTCCCTGATGGCTCTCCGCAAGGCATTCGATGCGTCTCGATATGCCTCGCGGAGTGTGGCCTCCACCGCATCGTCGCGGACTACTCGGCGGCGGGGTCCACCGGGTCGGGCCGCCACGCTCTCTTGTCTGAGTGTGGCTATCTGGCCCGACCACCAGTAGACCCCGCCGCTGTTCGGCTCTGACCCGGGGCAGGCGGCATCATGTGGAAATTGCCGCCATTTGCCCCCGGGGCCAGGCGGCCTCCGCGTCTACGTCCGCGCCTGGCTCTGGCCCGTACGAGGGCCAGGCCGCGGCATAGGAGGCCGCCATCAGCGCGTCCTCGTCCAGGTGCGTAAGCGCCCACCTCCTCCGGGGGGTGACGGCCCAACGGGCCACCCTACATCAAACATGATGTAGAGGTGGTCGCTGAGGGTCGCGTCATCTGCGACCCTTACGCTCCAACACGTCGTGCGGCCGACGGAGAAGCCCAGGACAAGTCCACTATGGGTGTGGCCGCACGCACGTGCTGGGCAGATAGCCGACCGGTTGAGGATCCTGGGGAGATCCAGACCGGAGGACCAATCCACCAGCACATACCCCCGACCCGGACAAAGGCCCTAGGATCCCTTACTGGGGGGATCCGTTAAAGTCCCCGGGACCAACACTGGACGGAGGACAGGAGAGCTACCCTTCAAAGGCCCCCTCCCCATTCCTCCCCCCCATCCAGCAGCGACTCAAACTCCACGAGGGTCAGGCGGGAGGCATAGAGGACCCAGCAACCACCCGTTTTTTCACCACCACGAACCCGGGGGGGGGACCCGTCTGATCACCCGGAGGTAGTCTGCCACTCCTCTCAGGTATCGCGACTGAGCGGCACAGATCCGCCCCCAGTCAGGGCGGTCGAGACGTTGGCTGTACGGCTCCGCCAACGCCAGGTCCCGCCAGGCCGGACTGCCACTCGGCCAGGGCTTGGACGTGATCGGCAAGTCCGAGGAGGGAGCGGTCAGATTGACCTACACGGACAGATGCCCCCGGAGGAGGAGGGGGCATTATCGATTCCTTCCTCCGCCTCCAGGTTGGCGGCCGGTCGGCCTCCACCTGGGAGCCAGGACACGTGGGGTATTGCCGGAGCTTGTCAGCACCACCCTCGGTTGCCTACCCCCGAGGATGTCCGCGAGCGACACCGACGACGCCCGCGGACGGGGACGTCCGGGGTGGCCGAGGGTGGTCCGTCGCTGACCGGGCGGATCCCGGCACCTCCCTCCGGAGACTGCTGCCCCCGCCCTTCTTCTTGGACTTGGGCGGGGGGGGGTCGCCTAAAGCGGGGAGGCCCCCCTCCTGGTCAGAGGCCTGGAGGAGGCCCGCTCTACCAAGGAGGACCCCCTTGTGGTGGAGCAACCAGCCCCCGCCGCGTGAGGGTCCATCGCCGTTGTCGCCTCCAGAGGCGGGGGATGGCGGCGGAGGCGCCGCGGATCTCGTCCCTCCCCGGCCGACGGTCGCACCCCGGCAGGCCCGGGACGAGGTCAGCGACCCTCTTCTTCCCCCGTGTGCTTCCTTTTGGCTGGGGGGAGGCGACGGAGATCCAGACCGGAGGACCGGGGCGCCCAGCGCCGGTTGGCTGGGCGACCCAGGTCGACACAGACCGGGCACCTCGGGGTGCCCGGCATGCCGGACACGTGACCGGTGCCTCGCAACGGTAGCACCGGCCACCCCTATCTGCAGGGCTCCAGGGCATCGGGACTGGAGGCCATTTTCCGCCACCTCCGCACCGATGGCACCTGGGAGGGCCTCGGGGTGGCCGAGGACCTCCACCCGGGGTGGGCACCACCCCAGGCCGGAGGGGCCCGTACCGGAGGAGGGGGTGGGCGGCCCGCCGCGGCCAGTTTTCGAACGGCCGCGAGCGGGCACTTCGGCCAAACGGCCAAGCCCATTGGGGGAGGTCCGGATTGGGCCGGTTGTTGCCCCCCAGGGCCCGCCGGACACTCCCCCTCCTTGGCCACGCGCCTCCACGCGCCTGTTTGGTGGTGGTGGACCCAGACCGCTGAGGCGAACCTCAGCGGTCTTCACGGGGCGGGCCACCCTGACGTCGTCCCCGCCGAAAAGTTCGGCGAGGCGTTCCGCCAGGGCGTCCGCCTTCTCGGTACCGGAAGGGCCCGGAATCTCGATGATCGACGATCCCGATTGGCCCTTCCGGTACCTAAGCTCCTGGATGCCGACCTCTTGGAGGTCCTGGCCACCGCCTTCCGTCATGACCTCCGCATAGGAGGTCTTGCTCCCAGGGGCGACCGTTAGCGACACGGCCGCCCGCTTGGGAGCACGCGGAAGGCGGGGCTTCTCCTTCGCCTTCTTGGTTGGGGTGGGAGGGGGAGGGGAGACAGGTGCCAAGGCACCCGTCTTCCCCTTTTTCTTCCTCCCACCCCCTTTCCGCGTCTTCTGGCCCACTTGGGGGCCAGAAGGTGCCGCCGCAGCACCGGGGGCGGGCCCCGCCCCCCTCCGAGAGGGAGGTTGTGGGGCCACAGCCACCCGGCGCTGCGCCCTTTTCGCCTTCCTCCCCAGGACGGCGACCCACTCCCCCGTGGCCGACGGAACGTCCCTCCCTGAGGAGGGGCGAGCTGCTGATAGGGGGAGGGGGCGCCGGCTCCCGGGGCGGAAGAGCCGCGCGCCTTTTCCCGTCCTGGCCGAAGGAACGCCCTCCTCACGGGGAGGACGAGCTGGCCGGGTGGAGGGGGGAGGCGGGGCAGGGGCCCGCACCTTCTTACCCCTCTTCCGCCTCCTAAGGGCGGAAGAGGAGAGGACCCCACCCTCCGTATCAGTGGAAGGGGGGGGCCCTGGGAGGTTTCAGCCGCCCGCTCCGCCATCTCCAGGAGGGACGGAGACTTGAGTATCCTCGCCTCCACTGCCCCCGCCCCCCGAGCCGCCATCCCCCCTCCGTTCTCCGCGGCGGGCGGTGGGGGGGACGTCCGGGCGCGGGGGACTTTCCGTGGAGAGGTCCGCGGGGACGCCATCCACGACCCCGGAAGAAATCGGAGTCGCTATCCTCCTCCGGTCCTCCAGGGCCTCGTGGCCTCATGATCGCCACGCTGGGGGTCTTTTTCATAGCCCCCAACGTTGATGCCCCTCCTCTCCGAGATGTAAGTGGAGAGGAGGCACCTTTGATCTGTCAGGGCGGAGAGGGGCAGAAACCCCTTCCCACGCCCCGCCGCGATGAGGGTCGCAACTTGGGCCTCCAGGGCCTCTCTGCCCTCAGGTCCGCCACTGCCACCTCCAGGTCCCGTTCCCGGGACGAGGAGGCGGCCCGCTGTGCGTGCTCCGTGGCGACGCACCTCACCATCTGCGCCGCCTCCCGCAACTTCCGGACGTACGTCCCATGGAGGTTGCGGGAGGTGGAAGCGACCTTTTCAATCCGCGCGGCCTCCTCGATCGCCCGCGCGGATAAGTCCGCTGCAGGGGCGTGACGGAGCCCGCTCCGGGATCGTCCCGCAGCGGAATCGCCGACTTTGAGGGGGCCCAGCCTTGGACGGCAGGGTCATCCAAGGCCCTGATGGCGTCGGCTGCGTCCGCCATCAGGACCGCTTCCGCGTGGGCTCGTTTGGCCCTCGCGAGCTCCGCGTACTCCCCGGTTGTTGGGGGGCGGCCTCTCTTGCGCTTTATAGGGCCTCCGGAGGTGCCAGCAACGCTGGAGGTGTCGCTGGCACCCTCCTCGAGTTCGCTCATTGCGAGCGAACTCTCTTCTCCCATGTCCCTCTGCAGGGACCTCTCCCTTCTACGCACGGAGATGGCCGAGCTCACCCCACAGCTCGCTCGCCGCTCCTGCTCCTCCTCGTCCGTCATTTTATTTAATAAATTGTTCGGTTCCATAATTCATCCCACGAGTATGGTCGGAAGGGGTGGTCCACCCGGGCAGAGCCGCCATACCCGCAAGCCCAATACACCCTGGGGTTCGGCGGCGTGCCCCAGGGGAGTTTGGTCGCTAAAGACTGGCCAACCTCCCAGCCATGCATCCCGCGCGCCATCGGGGATTGAGGGTAATTTTTATAGAGGTTTTCTTCCTCGCAGGCCGGCCGGTGAAGGAGGCCCTCCGGGTCCCTTGACGGCAACGTTCCACCACTACGCCCTGTGATGGTCGTTGAAGAGCCAAGAGACTTACGGGGGAGATGGATGGCGTTCATCCATCCTTCTCAGGCACCCTGGGTTCGCCAGACCCGTACCGCCGACCTTGCGGCCGACAGCCCCTGGGTTGTGCCCTTTTTGATGACCGGGGTGGCATCCCCGGAGACGGCACCTGACACCAGGCTTACGGTTCCGTCCAAACCGGCGTGCTGTCCGCGGCTGCTTATTCGTCGGGGTTACCCCCGCTTATTTCGCAGCTACCCTTCAAAGAACCATGACAATGAAGGGCGTTCCCCTATCCGCAACCCGGGGACGCGCTCAGCGCCCTCGTCCAGGCCTCCGCCGAAGCGGACCGAGACGGTAGACCTAACCCATTTTTTTTTTTTTTTTTTTTTTTTTTTTTTTTTTAACGTGGGGGAAATCTTCAAAAGACACCCGCCGCCGTGGGGGGGGGGTAGTGCCGGATTTTTACCGGCTAAAACCCCCACGGTGACCACCATCTCGCCCGACTTCGGCGGCGGTCCGGGAACGACCACACTAGGTCACACTACCGGACCGCCGCCTCGGGGAGGTCCTCTTCCCCGACTGGGAAGAGTGGACCTCTCCCCAGTCGTGGGAAGAGGAATCCGTGCTCGCGGGGGAGCAGTCATTTCTGACTGCTCCCCCGCAGTCTGACTGCCGCTGCTGACTAAAGCCGGCGCTCCAGACTCCGCCGCATGGAAGGGTCACACTTCCATGCGGCCAACGTGGGCTATAACAGGGGGAGGGCGCGGCCCCAACCGCGGTCCTCCCATCCAGCAGCCTCGCCGCTCCCGACCGGCCAGGACCGAAGTCCCGGTACACGACGCCGGGGCGGCACCTACCTCTCAATCGGGCGGAGCCCGGCACCGATAACTGGTGCCGGGTGCCGATATGGTGGCGGCCACTTGGAGGGGGCCGAACGGAGCCCCTCCTGGCCCGCCTCTCCTGCCGAGCGGGATCGAGAGACTCCCGATCCCGCTCGGCGGCCTCCTTCTGCGAAATAACGGTTTCGCAGAAGGAGGCCACCGTTTTCCAGGACCTCTCGCTCGCCAGCATTGCCGTAACAAGTGCTGGCGGCGAGAGGTCCTGGCCAACAACGGCCCGCAGCCTTCTCTTGCCCAGCCAAAGGCTGGGCACTTCCATCGTGTGGGTGGGGGTGTCGACCACCCCCACGCCACACGACCACTCTGGTGTGGCCTCCGCCGATTTTGTGCAGGTACTCTCGAAACACCCATGACCGGAGAGCACCTGCGTCGTCCGGTAGGTAAGCCTACCATGCCGACGATCCACCCACTCCTCCAAATGTGGGAGGATCGCGCCGACAGCTCGCTGGCGGGCGGCTCGATAATTTTCGAGCTCCGCCCGCCATTTTCTCAGTGCGAGCTGCCGGGCCTGACGCCTCAGGTCACCGACCGACAGTCCTGCCGGATCCCTCGACCTGGCGGAGTGACCGAAACACACGGGCCTCGGCCTCCGCCTGCAGGTCGAAGGGGATTACCCCCGACAGGACTGCCGCCGCCTCATGGGAGATGGTGCGGTAACCACGTGCCACCCTGACGGCCATACGCCGGTATACGCGGCGCAGCATTTGCCGGCTGCGCCGCCCGGCCGCCAGGGACGGGGCCCAGACTGGGCACCCGTAAAGGCACATGGCCCGCACCACCCCCGTATAGAGGCGGCGGCCCCTCTCTTCCGGTCCCCCGATATTGGGCAGTAGCCGACCCAACAGGGCGGCTACCCCCTCTACTCGGGGGACGAGTCGGTCAAAGTGACCCTCGAAGCGCCAGCGGCTGTCAATGTCCAGGCCGAGGTACTTAATTCGTTCCTCGACCCGGACAAAGACCGGCCCTACTCGGACGACCGACTGGGGCGGTCTCCGGGGCAGAGGCAGCCCATGAAACCAGGCTGCCTCCGTTTTCTCCGGAGACACTTGCAGCCCCAGCCGACGGACGGAGGCCACTACCGAGGCCACCCCCGCCTCGGCAAGGCCCAGCAGCCTCTCCCATTCCTCCCCCACGGCTATCACCAGAGTGTCGTCTGCATAGCAGACGACTGTGACACCGTGAGGGAGCGCGGTGAGGAGAACCCGGTTGTACCCCAGGTTCCACAACAACGGTCCTAACACGGACCCCTGGGGTACACCGCGGTTCACCTCCCGCGTTACCGCTCACCCGTACCGACCCGGGTATATTACCCGTCTGTCCCGGAGGTAGTCTGCCAGGACTCTCCTCAGGTACGGGGGCACCTGATGGTCGACCAGTGCCCCCGCAATCCTGTCCCAGGGCAGGGAGTTGAAGGCGTTGGCGATGTCAAGAGACACCGCCAACGCCATCCCACCCCGGGAGACAGACTCATCCACGAGGGCCTTGACATGATCGACCGCGTCTATGGTCGATCGGCCCTCGCGGAAGCCGAACTGGCACGGTGCCAAGTTCGGACCTACACGGGACATATGCCCCCAGAGGCGGGAAGCTACGATTCTCTCAAAGAGCTTTCCCGCCTCATCAAGGAGGCATATGGGTCGGTACGCCTTGGGAGAGGCTGCCGGTGCCACCTCTTGGGAAGCAGGACCATCGTGGCCTGCTTCCACAAGAGGGGGACCCGCCCCGCCTGAAGGCAGCTGTCGAACAGCCACCTCAGGCGGGGCCCGAGGACCGTAAGGCCAAGGCTAACGCCTTGCCTGGGACGCCGTCTGGACCGGGGGCGGTGTTCCGCCTCTTAACTTGGCGACGGCGTCCCGGAACTCCTCGTCGCTGACCGCGCATGGTGGCAGCGCGGCCAGCGCCGCCTCGAGCGGCTCCGGTGGTGGTCTGCCCCCCTCATCGAGGGGAACAGTTTATTCACCACCGACCGGAGCACGGCGGGTTCCAGGCTCTCCGTGACGGAAGGACCGCGGGGCGTAGGCGGCCCAGTACCAACCGGTACGGGCGTCCCCACGGGTCTGCGTCCAGAGAGCCCAGGAGTTCCTCCCAGGCCGCTGCCTTGGCCTCCCTGATGGCTCTCGCAAGGCATTCGATGCGTCTCGGGCTCGCGGAGGTGTGGCCTCCACCGCATGGTCGCGGACTACTCGGCGGCGGGCCTTGTCCACCGGCGTCGGGCCGCCACACTCTCTTCTCTGAGTGTGGCTATCTGGCCCGACCACCAGTAGACCGCCCGCCGCTGCACCCTCCTGACCCGGGGCATGGCGGCGTCACAAATTGCCGCCATTTGCCCCCGGCGCCAGGAGGCCTCCTCGACCACGTCCCCGACTGGCTCCGGCCCGTACGAGGGCCAGGCTGCGGATAGGAGGCCGCCATCAGCGCGTCCTCGTCCAGGTGCGTAAGCGCCTTGATGTTCCCGGGGGGTGGGCCCCCAATTGGGGCCACCCCCCGCTACATCAATCATGATGTAGAGGTGGTCTGAGGGTCGCGAGGTCATCTGCGCCCTCCACGCTCCAACACGTCGCGCTGCACGCCGGAGAAGCCCAGGACAAGTCAATGGACTCCCCGTTCTCCGAGCAGGTGCTGGCAGATCCCCAGAGTTGAGGATCCGAGATCCAGACCGGAGGACCAATCCACCAGCACATCCCCGTGGGTCGGTTCCTACGGGATCCCCAAGTTGGGGATTTGGCGTTAAAGTCCCCTCCGGACCAACACTGGACGGGACAGGAGTCTGCCGAAGTACCCTCCCCAGCCCTTCCAGCAGCCTCGAACTCCGACGAGGGTCAGGCTGGGGAGGCATAGCACCCCGATGGGCCCCCGTTTCGCAATAACGGACTCCACCACTCACGAACCCGGCACCCCTTCCGATCCCCGGGGCGGTGCCGATCACCGCTGCGATGGGGTCGCCGCCGCCCAGTCAGGGATCGGGCTCGTTTCTCGCCGCCACAGCTTTCCGCCGCCCAGATCCAGAAGGCGATTGAGACACGGGAGTGGTTTAGGCCTTGACCTGGAGGATGTGGCATTACACGTTATTTATTTACCTCCTCCAGGTCGGCCCATCTCTATATCCGGAGACCGGTTCAGGACAGGGCGCTACTCTCCGACGTCAGACAAACAAGGTCCGTCGAGCGATTGACTTTCGAAGTCTTCGGGACTTCCGACGCATTTATTTTGGACTGCCCGCGCGGACGGTCTTCCTATTGCCGAGAAGTTGCCGTTTTCCGGTTATTCGCGCGTTTATTGTTCCCTCGGACGACACACAAGTTCCTTCCGAACTTGTGGCCGGCCCGCGTCGGGTCCAAACACTTCGGTTTTGGTTGCATGTTTTCGACATGTGATGGGGCTACCGCTATTGGAGCACCGACCCGACCTATCTATGGGACTGGTACATGTATTCCCGTCGGCATGTCGGTCATCCAGACATCTATAACAGAAGAGTGGCCGCTTTGCCAAGCGACTTTGGCGAGCCCGCGTACTCCCCGGATTATTGTTGGGGGGCTTAACCTCTTTTCTAGCCGCGGGGCCGGGGTGCCAGCAACCCAAGCGGATGGCTGGGCGCCCGGATTTGACCGACCGGCACCTCGGGAATTGCAGTCTCATGCAGTTCGCGACGCCCTTCGAATTTCGTCTTGGGTGAGGGACGGGAGGGTCCTCTCCCTCGGCCTGGAGGGGCGAGCTATTCGAAACCCGGGGTTCGAGAACTTGGACTTTTGTGGCTGGAGGCACCCGCCCTCGGCCTTTACGCCTGCCGCCAGCGGGATGCCGCCGGAAAAGGGCCTTGGTCGGGGTCCGGATGCCCATATCCTGCAGCGGGACTGCATCGCGCGCGCCGCTTGGCTTCGGCAATCCACTTTCCGTTCTGGTGGGGACGCCGTCTGAAAGATCGCCCGGCGGGCGTGGGCCAGCCTGCGTTCTTTTGTCCCGAGGGTTGGGGGCGGTTTTATAGTCGCGGAAGGTCGCAGGCCGGCCGGAGGCGGCCGATTGGCCGCTTGTACCTCGCCTCCCAACCGACCTCTTGAGGTCGCGCCCCTTCGACGAAGGTGCGCCGGGGAGACTTAGCGTAATGTGGGAAGGTAAAATGTTTGTCCCATCCCCTGGGGGGTGGTGAGGGGGCCACCCCTGTCCTCCGGCGGAAGTCTTCTTCGCTGGGGCTTTGCCCTTTTCGCTGGGTTGGGGGGGGTCCTCTTGCACCTCCACCGCGGCTCCCTGGACTTCTTCTCGGGAGGGCGTGCCTTGCGCTGGTGGTAGGCTGCGGCTGCTTCCCGGGGTGAGCCACCCCGCTGGCACGAGTTCGCGGGAGGCGAGCCCTCTATCCGCAATCGCGACGCAGTTCGGCGCATCTCCGCCCATCTGTCCATCTTTCCCCGCCGAAGGAACGTCCCCCCCGCTGGACCTGACCCCTGTGTGGGGAGAGCGGGCTGCTCTCTGGCCTTCGGCCGCTCGCGTGGGGGGAGGCTGTCCAGCTCGACCGGTGGACGTTGCAGCTCGTCCTCGAGCTGCTGGGAGTCCGCCGGAGCGCGAGAGAATCGCCGCCCGATGCGCGGCGACCAGCGTGTGTGCTGCTCCGCCTCCACATCACCTGCCCTTGAGGTTGGAGGCAGTCGTCGGGGGACGGAGGCGTCCGCCTGCCCCACGCCTTCTCTTCCGAGGGCTTGTGGAAGAGCCGCGAACGCCGTCCTCCGTCCGAAGACTCGGCGAGGGCCTTGCGGGGGTATGTGGTTCGACCCCACCGAGCGCCGAGAAGGGCCCGGCTGCTGCCTTCTCCATCGCATGGTCCAGGATCCCTGCCCATTGGCCCGTGGATGAGGGTCGCGACCTGGACCTGGTAGGCGCTGGCCTCTTCTTCCCGGCTGCCATGGCGTCAAGCCCCTTCCTGGCGGAAGAGGTCGTCTCTGCCGAGTGTCCGTGGCGAGACAGGCCGAAGTCTTGCTGCGGCTAAGCGGAGGTCTGCGGGAGCGGGGCGACCTTCTCCAGTTTCATCCTCCGACGATCGCCCGGCATCCTCTCGGTGGTGGTGGCGGAAGTCCGTCGGCTTCCTCGTCGTCGTCCTGGTAGGATTCCTCGCGGGCATCCTCCTCGGGTCGGTCTTCCTGGCGACCTGCTGAAATTCTTCCTCGGACGACATTGTGTCGTCTGCGATTTCAAACCTTTGGAGCTCATAGCCCAAAGGTTTATCAAAAGAAGCGAGTACAATTCAAGATTTATTTTTCTTGACAAATAAGTACTGCCAGTTTCTGAAAATGTGTCACGGCTAAGTATTTTGACACCGCACTTCACTTTCGCGATTCGTGTCCCCCTGGTGGCGGTTTTCTCGAACTACGGGTTCCATAGTTGGTAAAGTCTCACTTGACGTTCGAGAAAACTTGTGTCTCCTGTCGGCAGGCTGCCCCAGGGGAGTTTGCGCCGGCCAACGCCCTTCACACACAAATTTCACTAATTTGCACCATTTTTGAGGAAAAGCACGTGAAACAAAAGAACACAGTAGCGCAACACTTGGTGTATATATAATCTCTTGCTCAATACTCCGTCGGAGTCGAGCCGTGTTGAAACAAATCTGTCAGTCTAATTTGGGTTAGACGACCCGTCCCGACCAAGGGGAGGACGAAATAACTGTGGCCGGGGGAAGGGAATCTTTTGCAGAATTCCCTTCGTTCCTACCGGCAGTTTCTGCAATCGCGTCAAAACACAATTCACTTCTCGTCGAAAACGCACAACCGTTGCACACGGCCTTCTGCGGAAGGGCAGCACTATCGCACGTCCGCACTCGTCGGCTGCCAAAGACAGACTAGAGACCTAACCCAGACCTAACCCATTTTTTTTTTTTTTTTTTTTTTTTTTTAACGTGGGGGAAATCTTCCAAAGACACCCGCCGCCGTTGGGGCGACGACGGGTAGTGTCGGATTTTTACCGACTAAAACCCCCACGGTGACCACTATCTCGCCCGACTTCGGCGGCGGTCCGGGAACGACCAAGCTAGGTCACACTACCGGACCGCCGCCTCGGGGAGGTCCTCTTCCCCGACTGGGAAGAGTGGACCTCTTCCCAGTCGTGGGAAGAGGATTCCGTGCTCGCGGGGGAGCAGGTCAGAAATGACCGCTCCCCCACGGAGCGCCGACTAAGTCGGCGCTCCTGACTCCGCCGCATGGAAGGGTCACACTTCCATGCGGCCAACGTGGGCTATAACAAGGGGAGGGCGCGGCCCCAACCGCGGTCCTCCCCAAGCCCTCGGTGCCGCTCCCGACCGGCCAGGACCGAAGTCCCGGCACACGACGCCGGAGCGGCACCTACCTCCTCAATCGGGCGGATCCCGGCACCAAATGAATGACTGGTGCCGGGTCCGCCCGTCTCTATTAGGGTGGCGGGCCTCTTGGAGGGGGTCGCCTAAAAGCGGAGCCCCCTCCTGGCCCGCCTTCTCTCCTGCCGAGCGGGATCGGAGGATTCCCGATCCCGCTCGGCGGCCTCCTTCTGCGAAATAACGGTTTCGCAGAAGGAGGCCACCGCTCTCCAAGACCTCTCGCTCGCCAGCATTGCCGTAACAAGTGCTGGCGGCGAGAGGTCTGGGCCAATAACGGCCCGCACATCTTCGCGTGCCCAGCCAAACGCTGGGCACTCCTCTATCGTGTGGCTGGGGGTGTCAACCACCCCCACGCCACACGACAGGCACTCTGGTGTGGCCTCCGCTCCGATTTTGTGCAGGTACTCTCCGAAACAACCATGTCCGGAGAGCACCTGCGTCGTCCGGTAGGTAAGCCTACCGTGCCGACGATCCACCCACTCCTCCAAATGTGGGAGGATCGCGCCGACAGCTCGCTGGCGGGCGGCTCGATAATTTTCGAGCTCCGCCCGCCATTTTCTAAGTGCGAGCTGCCGGGCCTGACGCCTCAGGTCACCGACCGACAGTCCTGCCGGATCCCCTTCGCCCCGGCGGAGTGACCGGACCCGTCGATAGACGCGGGCCTCGGCCTCCGCCTGCAGGTCGAAGGGGATTACCCCCGACAGGACTGCCGCCGCCTCATGGGAGATAGTGCGGTAACCACGTGCCACCCTGACGGCCATACGCCGGTATACGCGGCGCAGCATTATTCGGCTGCGCCGCCCGGCCGCCAGGGACGGGGCCCAGACTGGGCACCCGTAGAGGCACATGGCCCGCACCACCCCCGTGTAGAGGCGGCGGACCCTCTCCTCTGGTCCCCCGATATTGGGCAGTAGCCGACCCAACAGGGCGGCTACCCCCTCTACTCGGGGGACGAGTCGGTCAAAGTGACCCTCGAAGCGCCAGCGGCTGTCAATGTCCAGGCCGAGGTACTTAATACGTTCCTCGACCCGGACAAAGACCGGCCCTACTCGGACGACCGACTGGGGCGGTCTCCGGGTCAGAGGCAGCCCATGGAACCAGGCTGCCTCCGTTTTCTCCGGAGACACTTGCAGCCCCAGTCGACGGACGGAGGCCACTACTGTGGCCACCCCGGCCTCGGCAAGGCCCAGCAGCCTCTCCCATTCCTCCCCCACGGCTATCACAAGTGTGTCGTCTGCATAGCAGACGACTGTGACGCCGTGAGGGAGCGCGGTGAGGAGAACCCAGGTTGTACCCCAGACCTTTTTTTTTCCACAACAACGGTCCTAACACGGACCACCGCTCACCGCGGTTCCCCATCCCGCGTTACATTACCCCGTACCGACCCGGGCTGTGTCTGTCCCGGAGGTAGTCGCGACCACTTTAGTTACAACAGATGGTCGACTAGTGGGCATACGTCCCAGCGCCGAGTGGGGTCAAGAGACACCGCCAACGCCGCATTCATATGAGCACTCGTCCCGAGGGCCTTGACATGATCGACCGTCTATTTGATCAGCTACGAAAATGCAGATGAATGATATGTGTGACACAATGGTCGTGATCAAAAAATGATGTATAATTATGAAAGATGAGTGAAAAAATGCTCTGTGTCTATGGATTTCTCAAATTGGTATGATTGTAAGTGTCGCCTTGGGAGATTCTCAGTCCTAAAATGAATTGGGAAATGACTTGATGTACATGATTGTAGGTTAGTCCCGCTAACCCAGACCTGAAGGCCTGTTTTTTTTTTTTTTTCAGGCGGGGGAAATCTTCCAAGACACCCGCCGCCGTTGGGGCGACGGCGGACCGGGGTCGGTTTTCCGACTTGGCGACCCCCACGGTGACCACCATCTCGCCCGACTTCGGCGGCGGTCAGCGAACGACCGAGCGGCTCACACTACCGGACCGCCGCCTCGAGGGGAACAGTTTATTTCCCCGACTGGGAGCACGGCGAATCCTTGCTCGCGGGGGAGCAACTGGACCCGCGGGGCGTAGGCGGCCCAGTACTCTGACTCCGGTACGGGCGTCCCCACGGGTCATGCGGCCAGAGAGCCCAGGAGCTCCTCCCAGGGGATGCCTTGGCCTCCAACTGATGGCTCTCCGCAAGGCCCTTCGATATGCCGCTCCGACCGGCCTCCACCGCATGGTCGCACGACGCTCGGCGGCGGCACCTTGTCCACCTCAATCGGGCGGATCCCACACCTTCTCTGAGTGTGGACTGGCCCGACCACCAGTAGGTCCGCTGCACCCTCCTGCCCCGGGGCTGGGCGGCGTCACAATTTGCCGCCTTTTGCCCCCGGAGCCAGGAGGCCCCCTCGTCTATGCCCGCTACGGGCTCTGGCCCGAACGAGGGCCAGGCCGCGGTATAGGAGGCCGCCATCAGCGCGTCCTCGTCCAGGTGCGTAAGCGCCCACCTCCTACGGGGGGGTGGGCCCCCAATTGGGGCCACCTCCCCTACATCAAACATGCCGTAACAAGTGCTGGCGGCGAGGTCATCTGCGACCCTCCACGCTCCAACACATCGTGCGGCCGCCGGAGAAGCCCAGGACAAGTCCCTCTATCGTGTGGCTGGGGTGCTGGCAGATCCCCCTGAGGATCCGGGAGATCCACGGAGGACCAGTCTACCAGCACATCTGGTGCGTGGGTCCGCTCCGATTTTGGGGATCTCTCCGAAACTGGGGATTTGGCATTAAAGTCCCGGAGAGCAACACTGGACGTCAGGAGAGGGGTACCCCCCTAGCCCGTGCCAGCAGCGATCGAACTCCTCCAAATGTGGGAGGATCGCGCCGATACACCCCGGCCAGCGTGACGCATTTTCGACTCCACCACCACGAACCCGGCTGCCGGGCCTTCCGATCACCCGGAGGGGTGCCGGATCCCCTTCGCCCCGACGGAGTGCCAGATCCCGTCCAGTCAGACGCGGGAACTCTGTACGGCTCCGCCTGCAGGTCGAAGGGATTATCCCCCCACCGGCCAGGGTTTGGACAAACAAGCCGCCAGCCGAGTGGGAGATTGGCCTGCACCACGTGCCACCTGGAGGAGACGGCCATTATCGCCGGTATACGCGGCGCCCTCCTCCTCCAGGTTGGCGCCGGTTCGGCCGCTCAGGGACAGGGCGGGTATTGGGCACCCGTCAGCACCATGGCCCGCCCACCCCCGTGGATGTCCGCGGCGGACCCTCTCCTCTGGTCCCGACGACGCCCGCGGACGCAGACCGACCCAGGGGCGGCTACCCCCTTACTCGGGGGAGAGTGACCCTCGAAGCGCCAGAGAGGCTGTCAATGTCCACTTGGGGCCCAGAGGGTAATACGTTCCTCGACCCGGACAAAGACCAGCTACCTACTCGGACGACCGGTGGACGCGGTCTCCGGGAGCAGGCCGGCTCCATGGTCCACGGCTGCCTCCGTTTTCGCTCGGAGAGGCGGGGGACGGACGGGGGGCGCTGCGTGGCCACCCCGGCCTCGGCAAGGCCGACGCCTCTCCCATTCCTCCCCACGGCATCACAAGTGTGTCGTCTGCATAGCAGACGACTGTGACGCCGTGAGGGAGCGCGGTGAGGAGCAACCCTGGGGTTGCCCCCCAGGTTCCACCCACGGTCCTAAGACGGACCCCTGGGGCACACCGCGGTTCACCTCCCGCGTTACTACCCCGTACCGACCCGGGTATATAACCCGTCTGTCCCGGAGGTAGTCTGCCGGACTCTCCTCAGGGCACGGGGGCACTTGATGGAACTCCAGGCACCGATAACCTGGGAGGGCGTAACCCAGACCTAACCCAGACCTTTTTTTTTTTTTTTTTTTTTTACGAGGCCCGCCGTGAAATACGTTTACGAACGGCCGCCTGCACACTTGGTGCCAAGTCCATTGGGGGACTTGGGCCAGAAGTGATCTTCCCGCCCATCCCCCACCTAAAACACCTCCTCCACCACCTGTTGGGTATGGTGGACGCATGGCCAGGCCCCTGAGGCGAACCGCGTTTGCATTTACTTCATGGGGCGTTGGCTTATGAGCCGTCCATGCCGAATCTTGGCGAGGCCACTCCTCTACCGTTTATTTATTTCGGAATGTTGGGCACCTAAGGGATGCAGCTACGTGTTGGCCCTTCTTTCCCGTGACCCCTCTGCTCTCACATAGCGTGACATTCGCCTCGGTGTCTCTGCATGCACCTCCGCTATCTTGTGTTTGTCACTGCCACATCTCCGACATTTCTCCGCCCCTGGCTTTACAGCGGAAGACCGCGCCAAATGTCCTATACCGTGGCATCGGTAACAGCGTATTGCCCTCGGCAATAACTTTGCCCGGGCAACCGTATAACCCGTGAGGATTTTTATATTTTCGATGTTCCCTGGGCAGTGGTTAGCAGCCATTTCTATCACGGCATACTGACCGCCACCCTGGGTTCTCCTTAGGACCTTGACGGTAACCGTCGCCGGTTCCTTCCCTATTGCTTTAGCAAAGTCCCTCTTCAGGTCCTCCTTGGACTCCAGGGGATCTAGGTTTCGGACTTCGACGGCGCGTCTGTCCTGTAACGCGATCACGGCTTCGTCGTCCTCCAAAGCCTCACTCAGTTCCATCGCCATTCCTTCGGTATCGAAGCAATTTTCCCACATTCAATGAGGACGTGGCCACCGGTCCGTCGCACGGGGGAGGCGGTGAGGACATTCCACCCTTTCTCGGCTTCCGCCTCTTTAAGGTGTCGAAGAGGAGAGGACCCCACCCTCCGTACGCGGATTAGGAGGGCTTCGGGTCGTCTCCTATATTTGGGGCGGGCTTTCGCCTTGCCCGCCTTTTCTCCTTGTTCTCCGAGGTGGGCGGAGGGGGGATCGCCCGCCCTTTCCGTGGAAACCGACTTCCCCAAAACCCGTAGTATTCTCCGGTGTTACCCCGCCGCTCGTACCGGCCGGTGTGCCTTTCCCAGAGGGTTTCTTGGCGGCAGCCGCCGCGTACGAGGTACGTTGATGCCCTTCTTTTTCTGGTTGTCCTTCTCGAGGGGAGACACCTCTTTCCTTTTCTTGGCTGTGGATGGGGCTGGAGGGATATTAAGTCCGCTTCGATGAGGGTCCCTACCGTTTCGCCCACCACATTGTCCGTCTGTGTACCGCGGCTTTGGCCACCTCCAGGTCCCGTTGGCACCGGGGTCGAGGAGGCCCCGCTGCGCGTCCTCCGTGGCGACCCTCACTTGTGGTGTCTCCCGCAACCTCGACGGTCCCATGGATGTTGGGGTTTTCGTGGAGGCGCCATTGGCGATCTTTCCGCGCACCTCCCATCGCCCGCGCGGATAAGTCCGCTGCAGGGGCCGGATTGTGTCGCGAGAAGCTGCTGCGTCTCCTGCGCGGAATCGCCGACTTGGATGGTCTTCCGCATGATGCCTGGGTCCACGGATTCGTTCTCCCTGATGGAAACATCGGCCGTCCGCCAGGGCTTCACCTGGGCATTCTTGCCTCCAGCGTACTCCCCGGTTGTTGGGGGGCGGCCTTCCTAGCAGGATGTTATGTGCTCGGGAGAGGGTGCCAGCAACTTAGAGGTTTGGGGCGCTGGTATTGTCCCCTTCGGCGTCATACGAAGACTTCATCTCTCGGAGATGTCCCTCCAGATTGCAGGGACGGGAGTTCTAATCGCGGAGACTGCCGAGCTTCCCCTTCGCCCTTCCTTCTTTCTCGTCCGTCATTTTGGCCATGTCTTCCGGTTCCAGCACCTCCTTACGAGTCTGGTCGGAACGTGTCGATCCATTCTACGTCAGAATCCCGGCTGTCCGGGTAAGCCTCATACAGACCTGGGGTTGGGGTCTTTTGCGTCGGGGAGTTTGGTTTTTAAAGACTGGCTTACGGCAGGGTCCAGCCATGCATCCTATCGGCGCGCACCATACCTTAGGATTGAGGGAATTTTTTATAGAGGTTTCACTTCCTCGCAGGCCCCCGGGTGAAGCCTCCGTACACCCTTTGACGGCAACGTTCCACCACTACGCCCTGTGATGGTCGTTGAAGCCGCCAAGAGACTCTACGGGAGAGATGGATGGCGTTCATCCATCCCCGCATGCGTCACTTACGATCATCCGCATGCGACCTTGCGGCCGACACCATACCGTTGGGGTTGTGCCCTTTTTGATGACCGGGGTGGCACCTCGCAGAGACGGCCGGTGAAGGCTTAGCGGTTCCGTCCGGGTCCCTTCCGACGGCAACGCTTATTCGTCGGGGTTACCCCCGCTTATTTCGCAGCTACCCTTCAAAGAACCATGACAATGAAGGGCGTTCCCCTATCCGCAACCCGGGGACGCGCACGGTTGCCCACGCAAGGCCACCCCCGAAGCCGACCGAGCGCGAGACCTAACCCCATTTTTTTTTTTTTTTTTTTTTTTTTTTTTTAACGTGGGGGAAATCTTCAAAAGACACCCGCCGCCGTTGGGGCGGCGGCGGGTAGTGCCGGATTTTTTACCGGCTAAAACCCCCACGGTGACCACCATCTCGCCCGACTTCGGCGGCGGTCCGGGAACGACCACACTAGGTCACACTACCGGACCGCCGCCTCGGGGAGGTCCTCTTCCCCGACTGGGAAGAGTGGACCTCTCCCCAGTCGTGGGAAGAGGAATCCGTGCTCGCGGGGGAGCAGTCAGAAATGACTGCTCCCCCACAGAGCGCCGACTAAAGCCGGCGCTCCTGACTCCGCCGCATGGAAGGGTCACACTTCCATGCGGCCAACGTGGGCTATAACAGGGGAGGGCGCGGCCCCAACCGCGGTCCTCCCCAGCCCTCGGTGCCGCTCCCGACCGGCCAGGACCGAAGTCCCGGCACACGACGCCGGGGCGGCACCTACCTCCTCAATCGGGCGGAGCCCGGCACCGAATAACTGGTGCCGGGTCCGCCCGCCTATACTATGGTGGCGGGCCACTTGGAGGGGGCCGCCAAAAACGGAGCCCCCTCCTGGCCCGCCTTCTCTCCTGCCGAGCGGGATCGAGAGACTCCCGATCCCGCTCGGCGGCCTCCTTCTGCGAAATAACGGTTTCGCAGAAGGAGGCCACCGCTCCAGGACCTCCCGCTCGCCAGCATTGCCGTAACAAGTGCTGGCGGCGAGAGGTCCTGGCCAATAACGGCCCGCAGTCTTCTCGTGCCCAGCCAAAGGCTGGGCACTTCCCTCTATCGTGTGGCTGGGGTGTCGACCACCCCCACGCCACACGACAGGCACTCTGGTGTGGCCTCCGCTCCGATTTTGTGCAGGTACTCTCCGAAACCACCATGTCCGGAGAGCACCTGCGTCGTCCGGTAGGTAAGCCTACCGTGCCGACGATCCACCCACTCCTCCAAATGTGGGAGGATCGCGCCGACAGCTCGCTGGCGGGCGGCTCGATAATTTTCGAGCTCCGCCCGCCATTTTCTAAGTGCGAGCTGCCGGGCCTGACGCCTCAGGTCACCGACCGACAGTCCTGCCGGATCCCCTTCGCCCCGGCGGAGGGACCGGACCCGTCGAAAGACACGGGCCTCGGCCTCCGCCTGCAGGTCGAAGGGGATTACCCCCGACAGGACTGCCGCCGCCTCATGGGAGATGGTGCGGTAACCACGTGCCACCCTGACGGCCATTCGCCGGTATACGCGGCGCAGCATTGTCGGCTGCGCCGCCCGGCCGCCAGGGACGGGGCCCAGACTGGGCACCCGTAGAGGCACATGGCCCGCACCACCCCCGTGTAGAGGCGGCGGACCCTCTCCTCTGGTCACCCGATATTGGGCAGTAGCCGACCCAACAGGGCGGCTACCCCCTCTACTCGGGGGACGAGTCGGTCAAAGTGACCCTCGAAGCGCCAGCGGCTGTCAATGTCCAGGCCGAGGTACTTAATTCGTTCCTCGACCCGGACAAAGACCGGCCCTACTCGGACGACCGACTGGGGCGGTCTCCGGGTCAGAGGCAGCCCATGAAACCAGGCTGCCTCCGTTTTCTCCGGAGACACTTGCAGCCCCAGCCGACGGACGGAGGCCACTACCGAGGCCACCCCCGCCTCGGCAAGGCCCAGCAGCCTCTCCCATTCCTCCCCCACGGCTATCACCAGAGTGTCGTCTGAATAGCAGACGACTGTGACGCCGCGAGGGAGCGCGGTGAGGAGAACCCGGTTGTACCCCAGGTTCCACAACAACGGTCCTAACACGGACCCCTGGGGTACACCGCGGTTCACCTGCCGCGTTACCACCCCGTACCGACCCGGGTATATTACCCGTCTGTCCCGGAGGTAGTCTGACAGGACTCTCTCAGGTACGGGGGCACCTGATGGTCGACCAGTGCCCCCGCAATCCTGTCCCAGGGCAGGGAGTTGAAGGCGTTGGCGATGTCAAGAGACACCGCCAACGCCATCCCACCCCGGGAGACAGACTCATCCACGAGGGCCTTGACATGATCGACCGCGTCTATGGTCGATCGGCCCTCGCGGAAGCCGAACTGGCACGGTGCCAAGTTCGGACCTACACGGGACATATGCCCCCAGAGGCGGGAAGCTATGATTCTCTCAAAGAGCTTTCCCGCCTCATCAAGGAGGCATATGGGTCGGTACGCCTTGGGAGAGGCTGCCGGCTTGCCACCCCTTGGGAAGCAGGACCATCGTGGCCTGCTTCCACAAGAGGGGGACCCGCCCCGCCTGAAGGCAGCTATCGAACAGCCACCTCAGGCGGGGCCCGAGGACGCGTAAGGCCAAGGCTAACGCCTTGCCTGGGACGCCGTCTGGACCGGGGGCGGTGTTCCGCCCTCTTAACTTGGCGACGGCGTCCCGGAACTCCTCGTCGCTGACCGCGCATGGTGGCAGCGCGGTCAGCGCCGCCTCGAGCGGCTCCGGTGGTGGTCTGCCCCCCTCATCGAGGGGGAACAGTTTATTTACCACCGACCGGAGCACGGCGGGTTCTAGGCTCTCTGTGACGGAAGGACCCGCGGGGCGTAGGCGGCCCAGTACCAACCGGTACGGGCGTCCCCACGGGTCTGCGTCCAGAGAGCCCAGGAGTTCCTCCCAGGCTGATGCCTTGGCCTCCCTGATGGCTCTCCGCAAGGCATTCGATGCGTCTCGATATGCCTCGCGGAGTGTGGCCTCCACCGCATGGTCGCGGACTGCTCGGCGGCGGGCCCTTGTCCACCGGCGTCGGGCCGCCACACTCTCTTCTCTGAGTGTGGCTATCTGGCCCGACCACCAGTAGACCGCCCGCCGCTGCACCCTCCTGACCCGGGGCATGGCGGCGTCACAAATTGCCGCCATTTGCCCCCAACCCAGACCTAACCCATTTTTTTTTTTTTTTTTTTTTTTTAAGAGGGGGGAAAATGCGTTACGCACACCCGGCTTAGTTGTTGTGCGCCGGGTAGTGTTGGACTCCCTCAATAGGTTTACCAACTAAAAACCCCACCTCTGCATTACAAATGGGATCAGGGAAAATAGTCTCCGGGATAGTCCGTGGACCATTACTTCAGAGACGTCCCTTTATGATCTGCAAGTGAGTGTAGATATTATTCTTCTAGCCCGTGCTGTTTTGGTTTTGGGTGTTATCGCGTTCCCATTTTCGTTCGTACTCTTCTTTTTTCCTCATTACGGTCTCCACGAAGCTGGAAATATGTTTCCTTTTTTCACTTTTGTATTGTTGCAGGAAGCTTTCTACGTCCAGATGGCCGATGTTGGTTTCCATTTCTCTTCTTTCAAGGTCCCATTTGCCGCATTCAAACAAGGTATGTGCGGGATCATCAATTTTTTCGCAGCCAAACCAACATAAGGGTGACTCGCGTTTGCCAATTTTATGCAGGTATGCTGCGAAGCACCCGTGGCCGGTGAATACCTGAGTGAGATGGTAATTCAAAGTTTGAGGGCCCCATATAAGCCACTCCCGGATGTTCGGGATGAGTTTTTTGGTCCATCTCCCGTGAGGCGCATTATCCCATCTATTCTGCCATATATTTAAAGACTCAAGTCTTTCGTCCTTATATATTTTTCTTTTCGTCGTGTTATCTATGTTCTTTTTAATTAGTTTTAGGTAAATTCTTCGCCGTTCTGCGGCCACGATGTCAATTGGCATGCACCCTGACAGTACACAGGCTGCGGATATTGGGACCGTCCGGTACGACCTGATGACCCTAGACAGAGCCGCTCTTTGAACGCTGTTCAGCTCTTTGTTGTTCGCTGTTAAGCAGGTGTCCGTTGCCCATACTGGCGCCGCGTATAGGACCACGGACTCAACCGTTCTGTAATACAGGAGTCTGCTTTGGAAACCACCCCCTGCGAGATTTGGCGCAATCCGGGCCAATGCACCGACTACGTTCAGCGCCTTCTTGCATGTGCCGTTGATATGGGTTTTGAACCTTTGGTTTCCCTCGATGACCATACCAAGGTATCGAATAGCTTTTCTGGCCATAATGTCGGCTTCGTCATGTTTAATTTTCAACGGCTCCTTTATTTTTCTCCCGGTTAGAGCAAGACTTCGGTTTTTTCCGAAGCTATTGTCATGTGTTGTTCTTTGAACCATTCACTGGTTTGGTCTAGGGTAGTTTTTAGCTTAGATTTTAACTTTTCAAGGTCTGAGCCCACGCACACAATCAGGACATCGTCCGCATACCCAATGAGGTGAACTCCTTGCGGTGTTGCCATACGTAGCAGCGAGTCATACACGATGTTCCATAAGGTAGGTCCCAACACAGATCCTGGGGTACGCCTGCATGAACCTGGACTTCCATGGTGTCACCACGTCGTATGGTAAGCTATTTTTCGATTATGTAGATAAGATCTTAATATCCTTTGTATTTTTTCAGGAAGCTGTCGCCTATGGGCTTCGGTCAGGATGCTTCGCCACGTAACCGTATTAAACGCGTTTCTGACGTCGATGGCTGCCAGGAGGCAGTGTTTCCCAGTTCTCTTGGCGCCATTCCATCTATCCATCATGTCAAGGATTGCTCCAACCGTACTTTTGCCCTTGCAGAAGCCATACTGGTTTTCGGCAAGATGGACGACTTTCATTATATTATCTTTAATAATATGTTCAAATAGCTTGGCCCAGTTTGATAATATGCACAATGGGCGCCACCCCTGCGCCTTATCTGGTGTCTTTCTTTTTGGTATAAGGACTAACCTGCCCACTTTCCATTCATTCGGGAACACGCCATTGTCAAGCAGGGTATCGAAAGTTTGTACGATGTTGTCTGGCCCTTTTTCATTTAACCATTTGAGCGCTGCCACAGGTGCTTTGTCGAGCCCTGGAGCTTTTTCTTTCATTTTAGCAAGCGCTTTTGTAACGTCCTCTTTCGATATCACTACTTGCGTGTCCCTTTCTATACGCAGCTCAGGCAGGTCGTTGTTTGCGTTTCTTATATCGCTTGTTACAAAAAGTTCTTTGATAATAGATAACGCAGAGTCCTTATCTAGGCATGGGGGGCGAGCCTTACCTCGCAGGGCGTTCATCACAGTTCTGTACGGGCGGCCCCAGGGATCGTTGTCTATGGTGCCGAGGAATTGCTTCCACCCTTCGGAT
Source organism: Cryptocheilus praepositus (assembly GCA_033815515.1). Classification (NCBI taxonomy): domain Eukaryota; kingdom Metazoa; phylum Arthropoda; class Insecta; order Hymenoptera; family Pompilidae; genus Cryptocheilus; species Cryptocheilus praepositus. The sequence continues at coordinate 262,337 of JAWWQZ010000159.1, forward strand.
TTTGCTAATTTAATTTCTTTTTTTAGCATCCTTCTGGATTCCTTTGCGTGCTCACGAAGGATATCGATTTCGCGGTCTGGGACCCGTCGTTTGTATGCCCGCTGTAGTTTCCTGCGCAGATGTAGGGCTTTGTTGCGTAGTTGCGCAATATCTTTGTTCCACCACCAAGCTGCTTTTTTACCTCGCAATGCCGGATGGGGGGCCTCTTGCGAGTCTTGCGCAGTTGTTCACGAAGTTAACATAATCCATCACAGCATCCGTGGAGGGGGAGGTAAATCTGGATGCCGTGGACCGCACCTTCTTCCCCTCTTCCGCCTCCTAAGGGCGGAAGAGGAGAGGGCCCCACCCTCCGTATCGGTGGAAGGAGGGGCCCTTTCTCCTAGGAGGAGGATTTCGCCTGCCCGCTCCGCCATCTCTAAGAGAGGACGGAGACGGGCGAGTATCCTCGCCTCCACTGCCTCCGCCACCCGTTTTCGCCATCCCCACTCCGTTCTCCGAGGAGGCGGAGGGGGGGACGTCCGGGGCGGGGGACTTTCGTGGAGAGGTCCGCGGGGACCTGCTCCACGAGGCTCCTGGAGGAAATCGGAGTCGGTATCTTCCTCCGGTCCTCCAGGGCCTCGTGGCCTCACCCCACGCTGGGGGTCTTTTAAAAGACCCCGACGTTGATGCCCCTCCTCTCCGAGTCGTAAGTGGAGAGGAGGGCGTCTACCTCCTTTAATGTGTTGGGGCGGGGAGGGGCAAAGGCCCCCTGCCCGCCCCGCTGCGATGAGGGTCGCGACCTGGGCCTCCAGGGCCTCGTTTCGCGCCCTCAGCTCCGCCACTGCCACCTCCAAATCGCGTTCCCGGGTTGGAGGCGGCCCGCTGTGCGTGCTCCGTGCGATGCCTTCTTGATGAGCAGCGCCGCCTCCCGCAACTTAAAAATTTATGGTCCCATGGATTGCAGGGAGGTGGAATACGACCTTTTCTCGATCCGCGCGGTGTCCTCTATCGCCCGCGCGGATAAGGTCCGCTGCAGGGGCGTGACTCGGAGCTCCGCGAGTATTCCGCCTCGTCCCGCAGCGGAATTGCCGATATATGGATGGCGGCCTGCCTTAACGGCAGGGTCATCCAAGGCCCTGATGGCGTCGGCTTCGTCCGCCATCAGGACCGCTTCTGCGTGGGCTCGTTTTGCTCTCGCGAGCCCATTTGCGAACTTTCCCCAGTTGTTGGGGGGCGGCCTCTTTTGCGTTAGTGGCGCCTCCGGAGGTGCCAGCAACCCAGAGGTCTCGCTGGCACCATCCTCGAGTTCGCTCATAACGAGCGGACTCTCTTCTCCAATGTCCCTCTGCAGGGACCTCTCCCTTCTAATCGTGGAGACGGCCGAGCTCACCCCCAAGCTCGCTCGCCGCTCCTGCGTCTCCTCGTCCGTCTTTTTATTTAGATGTTTCGGTTCCATATTGTTCCCACGAGTAGGGTCGGAAGGTGGTCCACCCGCAGAGCCGCCATACCCGGGTAAGCCTGATACACCCTGGGGCGGGCAGGTTCCAGGGGAGTTCGGTCGCTAAAGACTGGCCAACCTCCCAGCCATGCATCCTATCGGCGCGCACCATACCTTAGGATTGAGGGTAATTTTTTATAGAGGTTTCCTTCCTCGCAGGCCGGCCGGTGAAGGCAGGCCCTCCGGGTCCCTTGACGGCAACGTTCCACCACTACGCCCTGTGATGGTCGTTGAAGCCGCCAAGAGACTTACGGAATTAGGAGATGGATGGCGTTCATCCATCCCCAGCTCAGGCACCCCGGGTTCGCCAGACCCGTACCGCCGACCGTGCGGCCGACAGCCCCTGGGGTTGTGCCCTTTTGATGACCGGGGTGGCACCTCCCCGGAGACGGCACCTGACACCAGGCTTACGGTTCCGTCCAAACCGGCGTGCTGTCCGCGGCTGCTTATCTGTCGGGGTTACCCCGCTTATTTCGCAGCTACCCTTCAAAGAACCATGACAATGAAGGGCGTTCCCCTATCCGCAACCCGGGGACGCGCTCGGTTGCCCACGCAAGGCCTCCGCCGAAGCGGACCGAGAACCCATTTTTTTTTTTTTTTTTTTTTTTTAACGTGGGGGAAATATTAAAAAAACACCCCCCCCCGTTGGGGCGGCGACGGGTAGTGCCGGATTTTTACCGACTAAGGTGGCGTTTGCTGCCATGGTCACACTTCGGCGCCGGTCCGGGAACGACCAAACTAGGTCACACTACCGGACCGCCGCCTCGGGGAGCATCCTCTTCCCCGACTGGGTAGCATCGGACCTTTTCCCAGTCGTGGGAAGAGTTGTGCTCCGCGAGAGCGGGGGTCAGGTCTTGCTCCCCACAGGCGCCGACTAAGTCGGCGCTCCTGACTCCGCCGCATGTAAGGGTCACACTTCCATGCGGCCAACGTGGGCTATAACAAGGGGAGGGCGCGGCCCCAACCGCGGTCCTCCCCAAACCCTCCGTGCCGCTCCCGCCGGGCCAGGACCGAAGTCCCGGCACACGACGCCGGAGCGGCACCTACCTCCTCACTCGGGCGGAGCCCGGCACCAAATATTTATGGTGCCGGGTCGCCCCTCTGTTAGGGTGGCGGGCCTCTTGGAGGGGGTCGCCTAAAACGGTGCCCCCTCCGCCCGCCTTCTCATTGCCGGGCGGGATCGGAAGACTCCCGTATTATTCCCGCTCGGCGGCCTCATTTGCGAAATAACGGTTTCGCAGAAGGAGGCCACCGCTCTCCAGGACCTCTCGCTCGCCAGCATTGCCGTAACAAGTGCTGGCGGCGAGAGGTCCGGCCCAATGACGGCCCGTACGTCTGCTCGTGCCCAGCCAAAGGCTGGGCACTCCTCTATCGTGTGGCTGGGGGTGTCGACCACCCCCACGCCACACGACAGGCACTCTGGTGTGGCCTCCCGCTCCGATTTTATGCAGGTACTCTCCGAAACACCCATGTCGGAGAGCACCTGCGTCGTCGGTAGGTAAGCCTACCGTGCCGACGATCCACCCACTCCTCCAAATGTGGGAGGATCGCGCCGACAGCTCGCTGGCGGGCGGCTCGATAATTCTCGAGTTCCGCCCGCCATTTTCTCAGTGCGAGCTGCCGGGCCTGACGCCTCAGGTCACCGACCGACAGCGTCCCGCCGGATCCCCCTCGCCCCGGCGGAGTGACCGGGCCCGTCGAAAAACGCGGGCCTCGGCCTCCGCCTGCAGGTCGAAGGGGATAACCCCGACAGGACTGCCGCCGCCTCATGGGAGATAGTGCGGTAACCACGTGCCACCCTGACGGCCATTCGCCGGTATACGCGGCGCAGCATTTCTCGGCTGCGCCGCCCGGCCGCCAGGGACGGGGCCCAGACTGGGCACCCGTAAAGGCACATGGCCCGCACCACCCCCGTGTAGAGGCGGCGGACCCTCTCTTCAGGTCCCCCGATATTGGGCAGTAGCCGACCCAACAGGGCGGCTACCCCCTCTACTCGGGGGACGAGTCGGTCAAAGTGACCCTCGAAGCGCCAGCGGCTGTCAATGTCCAGGCCGAGGTACTTAATCCGTTCCTCGACCTGGACAAAGACCGGCCCTACTCGGACGACCGACTGGGCGGTCTCGGGTCGAGGCAGCCCATGAAACCAGGCTGCCTCCGTTTTCTCCGGAGACACTTGCAGCCCCAGCCGACGGACGGAGGCCACTACCGAGGCCACCCTAACTCGGCAAGGCCCAGCAGCCTCTCCCATTCCTCCCCCACGGCTATCACCAGAGTGTCGTCTGCATAGCAGACGACTGTGACGCCGCGAGGGGGCGCGGTGAGGAGAACCCGGTTGTACCCCAGGTTCCACAACAACGGTCCTAACACGGACCCCAGGGGTACACCGCGGTTCCTCCCGCGTTACCACCCCGTACCGACCCGGGTATATTACCCGTCTGTCCCGGAGGTAGTCTGCCAGGACTCTCCTCAGGTACGGGGGCACCTGATGGTCGACCAGTGCCCCCGCAATCCTGTCCCAGGGCAGGGAGTTGAAGGCGTTGGCGATGTCAAGAGACACCGCCAACGCCATCCCACCCCGGGAGACAGACTCATCCACGAGGGCCTTGACGTGATCGACCGCATCTACGGTCGATCGGCCCTCGCGGAAGCCGAACTGGCACGGTGCCAAGTTCGGACCTACACGGGACAGATGCCCCCAGAGGCGGGAAGCTACGATCCTCTCGAAGAGCTTTCCGCCCGTCAAGGAGGCATATGGGTCGGTACGCCTTGGGAGAGGCTGCCGGCCTGCCACCCCCCTTGGGAAGCAGGACCATCGTGGCCCGCTTCCACAAGAGGGGGACCCGCCCCGCCTGAAGGCAGCTGTCGAACAGCCACCTCAGGCGGGGCCCGAGGACGCGTAAGGCCAAGGCTAGTGCTCAGCCTGGGACGCCGTCTGGGCCGGGGGCGGCGCCCGCCCCGTTAACTTGGCGACGGCGTCCCGGAACTCCTCGTCGCTGACCGCGCATGGTGGCAGCGCGGCCAGCGCCGCCTCGAGCGGCTCCGGTGGTGGTCTGCCCCCCTCATCGAGGGGGAATAGCCGTATTCACCACCGACTGAGCAGGGTCTCCAGGCTCTCCGTGATGGAAGGACGCAGGAAGGTAGGCGGCCCAGTACCAAACGGTACGGGCGACCCCACGGGTCGGCGTCTAGAGAGCCTAGGAGTTCCTCCCAGGCCGCAGCCTTGGCCTCCCTGATGGCTCTCCGCACGGCATTCGATGCGTCTCGGGATATGCCTCGCGGAGTGTGGCCTCCACCGCATGGTCGCGGACTGCTCGGCGGCGCGCCCTTGTCCACCGGCGTCGGGCCGCCATCACGCGTCTCGTCCAGGTGCGTAAGCGCCCACCTCCTACGGGGGGGTGGGCCCCCAATTGGGGCCACCCCCCCTACATCAAACATGAAGTAGAGGTGGTCGCTGAGGGTCGCGAGGTCATCTGCGACCCTCCCGGCTCTCCAGACCGGAGGACCTAATCCTAACCCAGCTAGACCTAACCCAGACCTAACCCAGACATAACCCAAGACCTAACCCAGACCTAACCCAGACCTAACCCAGACCTAACCCAGACCTAACCCATTTTTTTTTTTTTTTTTTTTTTAACGTGGGGGAAATATACCAAAAACACCCCCCCCCGTTGGGGCCACGGCCCAGACCTATTTTTACCCAGACCTAAAACCCCCACGGTGACCACCATCCGCCCGACTTCGGCAGCGGTCCGGGAACGACCAACCAGTCACACTAACCGCCGCCCAGGTCCTCTTCCCCCGACTGGGAAGAGTGGACCTCCCCAGTCGTGGGAAGAGGAATCCAACTCGCGGGGAGCATCAAACATGACTGCTCCCCCACAGAGCGCCGACCTAGTCGGCGCTCCTGACTCCGCCGCATGGAAGGGTCACACTTCCATGCGGCAAACTCTATAACAAGGGGAGGGCGCGGCCCCAACCGCGGTCCTCCCCGGCCGACGGCCGCTTCCGACCGGACAAGTCCACTACGACGCCGGAGCGGCACCTCTCCTCCTGCACCAAATGAATGACTGGGCCGCCGCACGGGTGTCGCCTGGCACCCCCCTCCGGGCCCGCCTTCTCTCCTGCCGAGCGGGATCGGAAGATCCCAGACCTCGGACCAATCCACCAGCACGGTTTCCGTGGGTCCAGCCCAGGACCTCCGCTCGCCAGCATTGCCTAACAATTGCTGGCGTTAAAGTCCCCAGACTGCCTCTCTTGACCTAACCCAGGACCTAACCCAGAGGGCTTAACCTAGAACCCCCCCAGCCTAACATCCAGCAGACCTCCAAACTCCACGAGGGTCAGGCTGGGGGAGGCATACACTCCGCCAGCGTGACGCACCGGACCCACCACCACGAACCCCGGCACCCCTACCGATCACCCGGAGGGGTGCCGAGTTGTGATCATGACGGAGCCGCACAGATCCGTTGCCCAGTCAGGGCGGTCGGGAACCTGTACGGCTCCGCCGCGACGCTGCGGCCAATCCGCCACTCGGCCAGGGCTTGGACAAACAAGTCCTGAGCCCCAGCCGAGTGGTTCAGATTGGCCTGCAGCACCCTAACTGGAGGAGGAGGAGCCATTATCGGTTGGCCTTCCTCCTCAAAGACCAGGTTGGCGGCCGGCTCGGTCTCCGGGTCAGAGGCAGCCCATGACAGGGCGGATATTCTCCGAGACACTTGTCAGCACCACCGACATTGAGGCCACTACCGAGGCCATGTCCGCCAGCGCCACCTTCGGGTCCGCCAACCGCCGCCGAAAGTCCTCGTCTAACAAGGGGGGCCTGGCGGCGGAGACGGACCACGCCCGCGGACGCAGACCTTCCCTCGGGTCGGCCGAGGGTGGTCCCTTCGGAGGAGGGCCGGGCCCTCTCCTCGGAGAGACTGCTCCCCCGCCCTTATTCATGGACCTGGGGCGGGGGAGGGTCGAGATCTCTCCTCCGCGGGCTTGGAGGGGCCCGCTACCGGAGGAGGGGGGGTGTGGACGTGGACTTTTAGGTGGAGCAGCCGGCTCCACCTCGTCCACGTCCATCCTCATCGACGCCGCTGGACCCGACCTAAGGCAGTGTCTAACCCAGCCACCTCAACCTAACCCAGACGCCAAGGCTAACGCCTTGCCTGGGACCCGTCTGGACCGGGGCTGTTCCGCCCCCTTAACCCAGACCTAACCCAGACCTCCTCGTCCTGACCCAGCATAACCCAGACGCTAACCCAGACCTAACCCGGGCTAACCCAGACCCCCTCAGAGTTTGCACCGACCGAGCACGGCGCCCCAGGTCTCTGTGACGGAAGGACCCGGGGGCAGAGCTGTGCCTCCGGTGCGTGCCCAGTTATAACTGCGTCATAGAGCTGAAGGGTTATGTCCCAGGCCGATGCCGGTGGCACCGGTGGCTCTCCGCAAGGCATATGAGAATGCGTGCCTCGTATATTTGCCCGCCACGTGTATGGTCATAATGGTCGCGGACTGCTCGACGGCGGGATATTGTAAAACCGGCGTTGAAAGCCGATGACATCTTCTCTGAGTGTGGTTACCCGATGATCACGCCTTGCATGAGTACATGACCCGGGATAATGCAAAAATGCGTTAATGATATATTGCCGCCATTTCCCCCGATAAACGTGCCTCCTCGTCTATGTCCGCGACTGGCTCTGGCCCGTACGAGGGCCAGGCCGCGGCCAGTTTGCGCCATCACGGCTCGTCCAGGTGCGGGCATCTCGGGGGGTGGGCCCCCATATGGTGCCAAGTCGCTGAGGGTCGCGAGGTCATCTGCGACCCTCCACGCTCCAACACGTCGTGCGGCCAGTGGTGACAAGTCCACAATGGACCCGCCGGACGCACGTGCTAGCACCCGGTTGAGGATCCGGAGACGCCTCCACCAGCCTGTTGGGTCGGTAGGGGATCCCCAAGTTGGGGGATTTGGCATTAAGTCCCCTAGGACCAACACTGGAGGCGAGGGTTCAGTACCTCCCCAGCCCATCCAGCAGCGACTCGAACTTCATGGGCGGGCCACCCCGGCCAGCGTGACCGCCGACTCCACCACCACGAACCCGGCACCCCTCCGATCACCCGAAGGGTTCACCGGCGAGCCGCACAGATCCGCCGCCCAGTCAGGGCGATCCGAACTCTGTACGGTACCGGAAGGGCCCGAATCGGCTAGGGTTTGGACAAACAAGTCCTGTGCCCCAGCCGAGTGGTTGAGATTGGCCTGCAGCGCCTAACTGGATGCCAGGGGGCATTATCGGTAAACCTTGACCTCCTAGCCACCGCCGGTTCGGCCTCCACCTCTGTGCTGACCTCCGCCCTTGTCAGGAGGTCTACCCCGAGGATGTCCGGGGCGACCTTAGGGTCCGCCAACCGCCGCCGCCCTCCCCTCTGGGAGCACGCGGCGGCAGGGCGGACGACGCCCTTCGCCGACCTTGGGGTGGGGGAGGGTGGTCCCTTCTCGGGGGAGGGCCGGGCCTCTCCCACCCCTCCGCCCTTCTTCTGGGCCTTGGGGCCCCGACGACCCGCCTTTCCACGTCTTGATGGGCCCCTACCGGAGGGGGGGGGATGGACGTGGACTTCTGCGGTGGAGTGGCGGCTCCACCTCCGCCCCCTCGCCGCCGGAGAGGCAGGGATGGGGCGGGGGGCCACCCGGCGCGGCGCTCCCGGCCGACGCCGCAGCACCCCCAGGACCGACGCCTCTTCTTCTCCCCCCTCCTCTTCCTTTTGGAGGGCCGACGGAACGTCCCTGGGCGCCCAGCACATGACCGGCTGGGCGCCTGGTATGGGGAGGGGGTGCCCGGCATGCGCGCGAAGTGACCGGTGCCACCACAACGGTAGCACCGGCCACTCCTATCTTCCCCGTCCTGGCCGAAGGAACGTCCCTCCTCAAGGGCACCGATGGCACCTGGGAGCTGGCCGGGTGGACGGGGGAGCACCACCCCGGCGGCAGGGGCCGCCGCGGCCTTCACGGCCGCGAGCTCTTCCAAATGGTGCCAAGTCCTAAGGGAGGAATTGGGCCAGAGGACCTGGCCCGCCTCCCCACCTTGGTATCCACCACCTGTTGGGTGGTGGTGGATTCAAGAAGACCGCTGATGCGAGCCTTCGGTCTTCTGGGCCACCCTGACGCCGTCCCCGCCGAGGAGTTCGGCCGTTCCGCCAGGGCGTCCGCCTTTTCGGTACCTCCATCTCTAGATGGACGAAGATTGGGCGTAGCTATCCTGCCGACCTCTTTGAGGTCGACATTTGCCACCGCCTTCCGCATGACCTCCGCCATCTTGCTCCCAGGGCGACCGTTAGCGATACGGCCGAGGAGGGCGGAAGGCGGGACGTCTTTGGGGGCGGGGACGGAGGGAGACAGGTGCCAAGGCACCCGTCTTCCCCCTTTTTCTTATTCCCGCCCCGCTTTCCCGTCTTCTGGCCCCCCTGGAGGAAATGCCGCCGCAGCACCGGTGGCGGGCCCCGCCCCCTCCGAGAGGGAGGTTGTGGGGCCACAGCCTCCGCTGCGCCCTCTTGGCCTTCCTCCCCAGGGCCCCCGTGGCCTCCCTGAGGAGGGGCACGCTGGGGGGCGCCTTCCGAAGAGACCCCGCAAGATGCCGCCTTTCCTCTGGCCGAAGGAACGTCCTCCTTGGAGGGAGGACGAGCTGACCAGTGTGTGGACGGGGGAGGGAGAGGAGAGGTTTGCCCCACCCTCCGTATCGGTCTGACGGGGACCCGCCCGCTCCGGGGAGGACGAGCACCCTCGCCTCCACTGCCTCCGCCACCCGATCCGCCCCCCGCTGCGATGAGGGTCGCGACCTGGGCCTCCAGGGCCTCGTTTCTCGCCCTCAGCTCCGCCAATTTTTCACTTCCAAGTCCCGTTCCCGGGACGAGGAGGCGGCTCCGCCGTGCTCTGTCGCGACGCATCTGATGAGCAGCCGCCCCGCAACTTCCGACGTAAGTCCCATGGAGGTTGCGGGAGGTGGAAGCGACCTTCTCTATCCGCGCGGCCTCCTCGATCGCCCGCGCGGATAAGTCCGCTGCGGGGGCGTGACGGGCTCCGCGAGAAGCTCCGCCTCGTCCCGCAGCGGAATCGCCGAAATTTTGATGGGGCCCTAGCCTTAACGGCAGGTCATCCAAGGCCCTGATGGCGTCGGCTTCGTCCGCCATCAGGACCGCTTCGGCGTGGGCTCGTTTTGCTTTCGCGAGCCCAGCGTACTCCCCGGTTGTTGGGGGGCGTCCTCGTTTGCGCTTAATTGCGCCTCCGGAGGTGCCAGCAACGCTGGAGGTGTCGCTGGCACCCTCCTCGAGTTCGCTCATGGCGAGCGAACTCTCGTCTCCTATGTCCCTCTGCAGGGACCTCTCCCTTCTAATCGCCGAGACGGCCGAGCTCACCCCCAAGCTCGCTCGCCGCTCCTGCGCCTCCTCGTCCGTCTTTTTGTATAGATATTCGGGTTCCATAGTTATTCCCACGAGTAGGGTCGGAAGGGGTGGTCCACCCGGGCAGAGCCGCCATACCCGGGTAAGCCTGATACACCCTGGGGTTCGGCAGGTGCCCCAGGGAGTTTGGTCGCTAAAGACTGGCCAACCTCCCAGCCATGCATCCTCTCGGCGCACCATACCTTAGGATTGGAGGGTAATTTTTTGAAGGCAGGCCTCCGGGTCCCTTGACGGCAACGTTCCACCACTACGCCCTGTGATGGTCGTTGAAGCCGCCAAGAGACTTACGGAATTAGGAGATGGATGGCGTTCATCCATCCCCAGCTCAGGCACCCCGGGTTCGCCAGACCCGTACCGCCGACCTTGCGGCCGACAGCCCCTGGGGTTGTGCCCTTTTTGATGACCGGGGTGGCACCTCCCCGGAGACGGCACCTGACACCAGGCTTACGGTTCCGTCCAAACCGGCGTGCTGTCCGCGGCTGCTTATTCGTCGGGGTTACCCCCGCTTATTTCGCAGCTACCCTTCAAAGAACCATGACAATGAAGGGCGTTCCCCTATCCGCAACCCGGGGACGCGCTCGGTTGCCCACGCAAGGCCTCCGCCGAAGCGGACCGAGAACCCAGACCTAACCCATTTTTTTTTTTTTTTTTTTTTTTTTTTAACGTGGGGGAAATCTTCCAAAGACACCCGCCGCCGTTGGGGCGACGGCGGGTTGTGTCGGATTTTTACCGACTAAAACCCCCACGGTGACCACCATCTCGCCCGACTTCGGCGGCGGTCCGGGAACGACCAAGCTAGGTCACACTACCGGACCGCCGCCTCGGGGAGGTCCTCTTCCCCGACTGGGAAGAGTGGACCTCTTCCCAGTCGTGGGAAGAGGAATCCAAGCTCGCGGGGGAGCAGGTCAACCGCTCCCCCACAGAGCGCCGACTAAGTCGGCGCTCCTGACTCCGCCGCATGGAAGGGTCACACTTCCATGCGGCCAACGTGGGCTATAACAAGGGGAGGGCGCGGCCCCAACCGCGGTCCTCCCCAAGCCCTCGGTGCCGCTTCCGACCGGCCAGGACCGAAGTCCCGGCACACGACGCCGGAGCGGCACCTACCTCCTCACTCGGGCGGATCCCGGCACCAAATGAATGACTGGTGCCGGGTCCGCCCGCCTCTATTAGGGTGGCGGGCCTCTCGGAGGGGGTCGCCTAAAACGAAGCCCCCTCCGGGCCCGCCTTCTCTCCTGCCGAGCGGGATCGGAAGACTCCCGATCCCGCTCGGCGGCCTCCTTCTGCGAAATACCGGTTTCGCAGATGGAGGCCACCGCTCTCCAGGACCTCTCGCTCGCCAGCATTGCCGTAACAATTGCTGGCGGCGAGAGGTCCTGGCCAATAACGGCCCGCAGTTCCTCTCTTGCCCAGCCAAAGGCTGGGCACTCCTCTACCGTGTGGCTGGGGGTGTCGACCACCCCCACGCCACACGACAGGCACTCTGGTGTGGCCTCCGCTCCGATTTTATGCAGGTACTCTCCGAAACACCCATGTCCGGAGAGCACCGGCGTCGTCCGGTAGGTAAGCCTACCATGCCGACGATCCACCCACTCCTCCAAATGTGGGAGGATCGCGCCGACAGCTCGCTGGCGGGCGGCTCGATAATTTTCGAGTTCCGCCCGCCATTTTCTAAGTGCGAGCTGCCGGGCCTGACGCCTCAGGTCACCGACCGACAGTCCTGCCGGATCCCCCTCGACCCGGCGGAGTGACCGAAACACACGGGCCTCGGCCTCCGCCTGCAGGTCGAAGGGGATTACCCCCGACAGGACTGCCGCCGCCTCGTGGGAGATAGTGCGGTAACCACGTGCCACCCTGACGGCCATACGCCGGTATACGCGGCGCAGCATTACACGGCTGCGCCGCCCGGCCGCCAGGGACGGGGCCCAGACTGGGCACCCGTAGAGGCACATGGCCCGCACCACCCCCGTATAGAGGCGGCGGACCCTCTCTTCCGGTCCCCCGATATTGGGCAGTAGCCGACCCAACAGGGCGGCAACCCCCTCTACTCGGGGGACGAGTCGGTCAAAGTGCCCCTCGACGCGCCAGCGGCTGTCAATGTCCAGGCCGAGGTACTTGATTCGTTCCTCGACCCGGACAAAGACCGGTCCTACTCGGACGACCGACTGGGGCGGTCTCCGGGTCAGAGGCAGCCCATGAAACCAGGCTGCCTCCGTTTTCTCCGGAGACACTTGCAGCCCCAGCCGACGGACGGAGGCCACTACCGAGGCCACCCCCGCCTCGGCAAGGCCCAGCAGCCTCTCCCATTCCTCTCCCACGGCTATCACCAGAGTGTCGTCTGCATAGCAGACGACTGTGACGCCGCGAGGGAGCGCGGTGAGGAGAACCCGGTTGTACCCCAGGTTCCACAACAACGGTCCTAACACGGACCCCTGGGGTACACCGCGGTTCACCTCCCGCGTTACCACCCCGTACCGACCCGGGTATATTACCCGTCTGTCCCGGAGGTAGTCTGCCAGGACTCTCCTCAGGTACGGGGGCACTTGATGGTCGACCAGTGCCCCCGCAATCCTGTCCCAGGGCAGGGAGCCGAAGGCGTTGGCGATGTCGAGAGACACCGCCAACGCCATCCCACCCGGGAGACAGACTCATCCACGAGGGCCTTGACATGATCGACCGCATCTATGGTCGATCGGCCCTCGCGGAAGCCGAACTGGCACGGTGCCAAGTTCGGACCTACACGGATGCTCTCAGAGGCGGAAGCTATGATTCTCTCAAAGAGCTTTCCCGCCTCGTCAAGGAGGCATATGGGCCGGTACGCCTTGGGAGAGGCTGCGGCTTGCCACCTCTTGGGAAGCAGGACCATCGTGGCCTGCTTCCACAAGAGGGGTTCCGCCCCGCCTGGAAGGCAGCTGTCGGAACAGCCACCTCAGGCGGGGCCCGAGGACGCAAGGCCAAGGCCAACGCCCTGCCTGGGACGCCGTCTGGACCGGGGGCGGTGTTCCGCCCTCTTAACCTGGCGACGGCGTCCCGGAACTCCTCGTCGCTGACCGCGCATGGTGGCAGCGCGGCCAGCGCCGCCTCGAGCGGCTCCCGTGGTGGTCTGCCCCCCGCATCGAGGGGGAACAGTTTATTAACCACCGACCGAGCATTTGCGGGTTCCAGGCTCTCCGTGACGGAAGGATCCGCGGGGCGTAGGCGGCCCAGTCACCAACCGGTACGGGCGTCCCCACGGGTCTGTCACAGAGAGCCCAGGAGTTCCTCCCAGGCTGATGCCTTGGCCTCCCTGATGGCTCTCCGCAAGGTATTCGATGCGTCTCGATATGCCTCGCGGAGTGTGGCCCCCCCCGCATGGTCGCGGACTGCTGGCGGCGGGCCCTTGTCCACCGGCGTCGGCCGCCACACTCTCTTCTCTGAGTGTGGCTATCTGGCCCGACCACCAGTAGCCCGCCCGCCGCTGCACCCTCCTGCCCCGGGGCAGGGCGGCATCACAAATTGCCGCCATTTGCCCCCGGAGCCAGGAGGCCCCCTCGTCTCCGTCCGCGACTGGCTCTGGCCCGTACGCGGGCCAGGCCGCGGCATAGGAGGCCGCCATCAGCGCGTCCTCGTCCAGGTGCGTAAGCGCCCACCTCCTACGGGGGTGGCCCCAAACCGGGGCCACCCGCCCTACATCAAACATGATGTAGAGGTGGTCGCTGAGGGTCGCGAGGTCATCTGCGACCCTCCACGCTCCAACACGCCGTGCGGCCGCCGGAGAAGCCCAGGACAAGTCCACAATGGACTCCCCCTGCGGCCGCACGCACGTGCTGGCAGATCCCCGGTTGAGGATCCGGAGATCCAGACCGGAGGACCAGCAACCAGCACATCCCCCCGTGGGTCGGCTCCTAGGGATCCCTGGGTTGGGGATTTGGCGTTAAAGTCCCCTAGGACCAATACTGGGACGGGACAGGAGAGGGTTCAGAACCCTCCCCAGCCCATCCAGCAGCGACTCGAACTCCACGAGGGTCAGGCTGGGCGAGGCATACACCCCGGCCAGCGTGACGCACCTGGACTCCACCACCACGAACCCGGCACCCCTACCGCTCACCCGGAGGGGTGCCGAGTTCGTTGCGATCGCGACGGAGCCGCACAGATCCGCCGCCCAGTCAGGGGGCGGTCGGGAACTCTGTACGGCTCCGCCGCGACTCGCTGCGGCCAATCTGCCACTCGGCCAGGGCTTGGACAAACAAGTCCTGTGCCCCAGCCGAGTGGTTGAGATTGGCTCAGCATCTCAACTGGAGGAGGAGGGCATTATCGGTGGCTGCCTTCCTCCTCACTCCAGGTTGGCGGCCGATTCGGCTCTGTCTCTGGTGGGCATGGACAGGGCGGGTATTGCCCGCCCTTGTCAGCACCACCCTCGGTTGCCTACCACCGAGGATGTCCGCGAGCGACACCGACCGCCGCCAATAGTCCTCCCCTCTCGCGGGGATCCGCGAGACGGACGACGCCCGCGGACGTTCCTCGGGGTGGCCGAGGGTGCGGTCCCTTCTCGGGGGAGGGCTGGGCCCCTCTCCCTCGGGGCCGGGCGCCCCCCCGCCCTTCTTCTTGGACTTGGGGGCGGGGGAGGGGTCGATGCTCCCCTCTTCCACGGGCCTGGAGGGGCCGCTACCGGAGGAGAGGGTGGACGCGGACTTTTGTGGTGGAGCAACCAGCTCCACCTCGTCCTACATCCATCACCAGCGTCGCCGCCGGAGAGGCGGGGGATGGTACGGGGGCGCTGCGGCTCAGTCTCCCCGGCCGACGCCGTCGCACCCCCCGGCAGGCCCGGCCTGCCTTTCTTCTTCCCCCCTCCTCTTCCTTTTGGGGGGGAGGAGGTATCCCGGGGCGCCCAGCACGTGGTTGGCTGGGCGACCCAGGTCGACACAGACCGGGCACCTCGGGGTGCTCGGCATGCACGCGACACGTGACCGGTGCCACCACAGCGGTAGCACCGGCCACTCCCTATCTGCCCCCCCAGGGCATCGGGACTGAGGTGTCCCACCTCCAGGCACCGATGGCACCTGGGAGGGCGTGCCGCCAGGACCTCCACCCGGGGTGAGCACCACCCCAGGCGGCGGCGGCCCGCCGCGGCCAGTTTTCGACCGGCCGCGAGCGGGCACTTAACCCAAACGGTACCAAGCCCATTGGGGGAGGTCCGGATTGGGCCAGTAACGATCTGGCCCGCCGGACACTCCCCCACCTTGGCCACCGCCTCCACCACCTGTTGGGTGGTGGTGGACTTCATCAAGACCGCTGAGGCGAGCCTCAGCGGTCTTCGCGGGTCGGGCCACCCTGACGCCGTCCCCGCCGAAGAGTTCGGCGAGGCGTTGCGCCAGGGCGTCCGCCTTCTCGGTACCGGAAGGGCCCGGAATCTCTATGATGGAGGATCCTGATTGGCCCTTCCGGTACCTGACCCCTGGATCGCCGACCTCCTTGGAGGTCGACACTGGCCACCGCCTTCCGCATGACCTCCGCATAAGAGGTCTGCTCCTCGGGGCGACCGTTAGCGACACGGCCGCCCTCTTGGGAGCACGCGGAAGGCGGGGCTCTCCTTGCTGTCTTGCAGGCTGGGAGGGGGAGGGGACAGGTGCGCGGGCGCGCACCCGTCTTCCCCTTCCCTCTTCCGCCTTTCCGTCTTCTGGCCCCCCTGGGGGCCAGAGGGTGCCGCCGCAGCACCGGTGGCGGGCCCCGCCCCCCTCCGAGAGGGAGGTTGTGGGGCCACAGCCACCCGGCGCTGCGCCCTCTTGGCCTTCCTCCCCAGGACCGATACCCACTCCCCTGGGCCGATGGAACGTCCTCCCCGAGGAGGGGCGAGCTGGCCTGGTAGGGGGAGGGGCACCGGTTCCCTGGGTGGAAGAGCTGCGGGGTCCCGCCTGCGCGCCTTTCCCCGTCTGGCCGAAGGGAACGCCCTCCTGGGAGGGAGGACGAACTGACCGGGTGGACGGGGAGGCGGGGCAGGGGTCCGCACCTTCTTTCCCTCTTCCGCCTCCTAAGGGCGGAAGAGGAGAGGGCCCCACCCTCCGTATCGGTGGAAGGAGGGGGCCCTTTCCTCCTAGGAGGCAGGATTTCACCCGCCCGCTCCGCCATCTCTAGGAGAGGACGGAGACGGGCGAGCATCCTCGCCTCCCCGCCTCCGCCACCCCGATCCGCCATCCCCACTCCGTTCTCCGAGGGAGGGCGGAGGGGGACGTCCGGGGGCGGGGGGACTTTCCGTGGAGAGGTCCGCGGGGACCTCCACGAGGCCCTGGAGGAAATCGGAGTCGGTATCCTCCTCCGGTCCTCCAGGGCCTCGTGGCCTCAGCGCCACGCTGGGGGTCTTCCGGAAAAGGACCCCGACGTTGATGCCCCTCCTCTCCGAGATGTAAGTGGAGAGGAGGGCGTCGCCTTAATGTGTTGGGGCGGGGAGGGGTAAAGCCCCCTTCCCACGCCCGCTGCAATCAGGGTCGCAACTTGGGCCTCCAGCGCCTCGTTCCTGGCCCTCAGTTCCGCCACTGCCACCTCCAAATCGCGTTCCCGGGTCGAGGAGGCGGCCCGCTGCGCGTGCTCCGTCGCGACGCATCTGATGTTGCGCCTCCCCGCAACTTCCGGACGTAAGTCCCATGGAGGTTGCGGGAGGTGGAGGCGACCTTCTCGATCCGCGCGGCCTCCTCGATCGCCCGCGCGGATAAGTCCGCTGCGGGGGCGTGACGGAGCTCCGCGAGAAGCTCCGCCTCGTCCCGCAGCGGAATCGCCGACTTGGATGGCGGCCTAGCCTTAACGGAAGGGTCATCCGAAGGCCCTGATGGCGTCGGCTTCGTCCGCCATCAGGACCGCTTCTGCGTGGGCTCGTTTGGCTTTAGCGAGCCCAGCGTACTCCCCGGTTGTTGGGGGGCGGCCTCTCTTGCGCCTAACGGCGTCTCCGGAGGTGCCAGCAACGCTGGAGGTGTCGCTGGCACCCTCCTCGAGTTCGCTCATGGCGAGCGAACTCTCTTCACCTGTGTCCCTCTGCAGGGACCTCTCCCCTCGAATCGCCGAGACGGCCGAGCTCACCCCGAAGCTCGCTCGCCGCTCCTGCACCTCCTCGTCCGTCATTTTATTAAAGTTTTGCGGTTCCATAATAGTTCCCACGAGTAGGGTCGGAAGGGGTGGTCCACCCGGGCAGAGCCGCCTTACCCGGGTAAGCCTAATACACCCTGGGGTTCGGCAGGTGCCCCAGGGGAGTTTGGTCGCTAAAGACTGGCCAACCTCCCAGCCATGCATCCTATCGGCGCGCACCATACCTTAGGATTGAGGGTAATTTTTTATAGAGGTTTTCTTCCTCGCAGGCCGGCCGGTGAAGGCAAGCCCTCCGGGTCCCTTGACGGCAACGTTCCACCACTACGCCCTGTGGTGGTCGTTGAAGCCGCCAAGAGACTTACGGAATTAGGAGATGGATGGCGTTCATCCATCCCCAGCTCGGGCACCCCGGGTTCGCCAGACCCGTACCGCCGACCTTGCGGCCGACAGCCCCTGGGGTTGTGCCCTTTTTGATGACCGGGGTGGCACCTCCCCGGAGACGGCACCTGACACCAGGCTTACGGTTCCGTCCAAACCGGCGTGCTGTCCGCGGCTGCTTATTCGTCGGGGTTACCCCCGCTTATTTCGCAGCTACCCTTCAAAGAACCATGACAATGAAGGGCGTTCCCCTATCCGCAACCCGGGGACGCGCTCGGTTGCCCACGCAAGGCCTCCGCCGAAGCGGACCGAGAACCCAGACCTAACCCAGACCTAACCCAGACCTAACCCATTTTTTTTTTTTTTTTTTTTTTTTTTAACGTGGGGGAAATCTTCCAAAGACACCCGCCGCCGTTGGGGCGACGGCGGGTAGTGTCGGATTTTTACCGACTAAAACCCCCACGGTGACCACCATCTCGCCCGACTTCGGCGGCGGTCCGGGAACGACCAAGCTAGGTCACACTACCGGACCGCCGCCTCGGGGAGGTCCTCTTCCCCGACTGGGAAGAGTGGACCTCTCCCCAGTCGTGGGAAGAGGAATCCATGCTCGCGGGGAGCAGGTCAACCGCTCCCCCACAGAGCGCCGACTAAGTCGGCGCTCCTGACTCCGCCGCATGGAAGGGTCACACTTCCATGCGGCCAACGTGGGCTATAACAAGGGGAGGGCGCGGCCCCAACCGCGGTCCTCCCCAAGCCCTCGGTGCCGCTCCCGACCGGCCAGGACCGAAGTCCCGGCACACGACGCCGGAGCGGCACCTACCTCCTCCCTCGGGCGGATCCCGGCCCCAAATGAATGACTGGTGCCGGGTCCGCCCGCCTACATCACGGTGGCGGGCCTCTTGGAGGGGTCGCCTAAAACGGAGCCCCCTCCTGGCCCGCCTTCTCTCTGCCGAGCGGGATCGGACTCCCGATCCTTGCTCGGCGGCCTCCTTCTGCGAAATAACGGTTTCGCAGAAGGAGGCCACGCTTTCCAAGACCTCTCGCTCGCCAGCATTGCCGTAACAAGTGCTGGCGGCGAGAGGTCCGGGCCAATGACGGCCTGTACTTCATCACGTGCCCAGCCAAAGGCTGGGCACTCCTCTATCGTGTGGCTGGGGGTGTCGCCCACCCCCACGCCACACGACAGGCACTCTGGTGTGGCCTCCGCTCCGAATTTATGCAGGTACTCTCCGCAACACCCATGTCCGGAGAGCACCTGCGTCGTCCGGTAGGTAAGCCTACCGTGCCGACGATCCACCCACTCCTCCAAATGTGGGAGGATCGCGCCGACAGCTCGCTGGCGGGCGGCTCGATAATTTTCGAGCTCCGCCCGCCATATTCTAAGTGCGAGCTGCCGGGCCTGACGCCTCAGGTCACCGACCGACAGTCCTGCCGGATCCCTTTCGCCCCGGCGGAGTGACCGGACCCGTCGAAAGACGCGGGCCTCGGCCTCCGCCTGCAGGTCGAAGGGGATTACCCCCGACAGGACTGCCGCCGCCTCATGGGAGATAGTGCGGTAACCACGTGCCACCCTGACGGCCATTCGCCGGTATACGCGGCGCAGCATTCGGCTGCGCCGCCCGGCCGCCAGGGACGGGGCCCAGACTGGGCACCCGTAGAGGCACATGGCCCGCACCACCCCCGTGTAGAGGCGGCGGACCCTCTCCTCTGGTCCCCCGATATTGGGCAGTAGCCGACCCAACAGGGCGGCTACCCCTCTACTCGGGGGACGAGTCGGTCAAAGTGACCCTCGAAGCGCCAGCGGCTGTCAATGTCCAGGCCGAGGTACTTAATACGTTCCTCGACCCGGACAAAGACCGGCCCTACTCGGACGACCGACTGGGGCGGTCTCCGGGTCAGAGGCAGCCCATGGAACCAGGCTGCCTCCGTTTTCTCCGGAGACACTTGCAGCCCCAGTCGACGGACGGAGGCCACTACCGTGGCCACCCCGGCCTCGGCAAGGCCCAGCAGCCTCTCCCATTCCTCCCCCACGGCTATCACAAGTGTGTCGTCTGCATAGCAGACGACTGTGACGCCGTGAGGGAGCGCGGTGAGGAGAACCCGGTTGTACCCCAGGTTCCACAACAACGGTCCTAACACGGACCCCTGGGGTACACCGCGGTTCACCTCCCGCGTTACTACCCCGTACCGACCCGGGTATATCACCCGTCTGTCCCGGAGGTAGTCTGCCAGGAGTCTCCTCAGGTACGGGGGCACCTGATGGTCGACTAGTGCCCCCGCAATCCTGTCCCAGGGCAGGGAGTTGAAGGCGTTGGCGATGTCAAGAGACACCGCCAACGCCATCCCACCCCGGGAGACAGACTCATCCACGAGGGCCTTGACGTGATCGACCGCATCTATGGTCGATCGGCCCTCGCGGAAGCCGAACTGGCACGGTGCCAAGTTCGGACCTACACTGGGACATATGCCCCCAGAGGCGGGAAGCTATGATTCGCTCAAAGAGCTTTCCCGCCTCATCAAGGAGGCATATGGGTCGGTACGCCTTGGGAGAGGCTGCCGACCTGCCACCCCCCTTGGGAAGCAGGACCATCGTGGCCTGCTTCCACAAGAGGGGGACCCGCCCCGCCTGAAGGCAGCTGTCGAACAGCCACCTCAGGCGGGGCCCGAGGACGCGTAAGGCCAAGGCTAACGCCTTGCCTGGGACGCCGTCTGGACCGGGGGCGGTGTTCCGCCCTCTTATCTTGGCGACGGCGTCCCGGAACTCCTCGTCGCTGACCGCGCATGGTGGCAGCGCGGTCAGCGCCGCCTCGAGCGGCTCCGGTGGTGGTCTGCCCCCCTCATCGAGGGGGAACAGTTTATTTACCACCGACCGGAGCACGGCGGGTTCTAGGCTCTCCGTGACGGAAGGACCCGCGGGGCGTAGGCGGCCCAGTACCAACCGGTACGGGCGTCCCCACGGGTCTGCGTCCAGAGAGCCCAGGAGTTCCTCCCAGGCCGATGCCTTGGCCTCCCTGATGGCTCTCCGCAAGGCATTCGATGCGTCTCGATATGCCTCGCGGAGTGTGGCCTCCACCGCATGGTCGCGGACTGCTCGGCGGCGGGCCCTTGTCCACCGGCGTCGGGCCGCCACACTCTCTTCTCTGAGTGTGGCTATCTGGCCCGACCACCAGTAGACCGCCCGCCGCTGCACCCTCCTGACCCGGGGCATGGCGGCGTCACAAATTGCCGCCATTTGCCCCCGGAGCCAGGAGGCCTCCTCGTCTATGTCCGCGACTGGCTCTGGCCCGTACGAGGGCCAGGCCGCGGCATAGGAGGCCGCCATCAGCGCGTCCTCGTCCAGGTGCGTAAGCGCCCACCTCCTACGGGGGGGTGGGCCCCCAATTGGGGCCACCTCCCCTACATCAAACATGATGTAGAGGTGGTCGCTGAGGGTCGCGAGGTCATCTGCGACCCTCCACGCTCCAACACGTCGTGCGGCCGCCGGAGAAGCCCAGGACAAGTCCACAATGGACTTCCCCTGCGGCCGCACGCACGTGCTGGCAGATCCCCGGTTGAGGATCCGGAGATCCAGACCGGAGGACCAGTCTACCAGCACATCCCCCCGTGGGTCGGCCCTAGGGGATCCCCAAGTTGGGGATTTGGCATTAAAGTCCCCTAGGACCAACACTGGACGGGACAGGAGAGGGTTCAGTACCCTCCCCAGCCCATCCAGCAGCGACTCGAACTCCACGAGGGTCAGGCTGGGCGAGGCATACACCCCGGCCAGCGTGACGCACCTGGACTCCACCACCACGAACCCGGCACCCCTTCCGATCACCCGGAGGGGTGCCGAGTTCGTTGCGATCGCGACGGAGCCGCCCCGATCCGCCGCCCAGTCGGGGCGATCGGGAACTCTGTACGGCTCCGCCGCGACCGCCCGGCCAATCCCCCACTCGGCCAGGGTTTGGACAAACAAGTCCTGTGCCCCAGCCGAGTGGTTGAGATTGGCCTGCAGCACCCTAACTGGAGGAGGAGGGGGCATTATGGGTTAGCCTTCCCCTCCTCCTCCAGGTTGGCGGCCGGTTCGGCCTCCATCTCGTGCTGACAGGGCGGCTATTCCGCCCTTGTCAGCACCACCCTCGGTTGCCTTACCACCGAGGATGTCCGCGAGCGACACCTTAGGGTCCGCCAACCGCCGCCAATAGTCCTCCCCTCTCAAGGGGGGATCGGCGGCGGAGACGGACGACGCCCGCGGACGCAGACGTTCCTCGGGGTGGCCGAGGGTGGTCCCTTCTCGGGGGAGGGCCGGGCCCTCTCCCTCGGAGACTGCTCCTCCGCCCTTCTTCTGGGCCTTGGGGCGGGGGAGGGTCGACGACCCTCCCCTTTCCACGGGCCTTGATGGGCCCGCTACCGGAGGAGGGGGGATGGACGTGGACTTGTGCGGTGGAGCAAGCGGCTCCACCTCGTCCACGTCCATCACCATCCTCGCCGCCGGAGAGGCGGGGGATGGTACGGGGGGCGCTGTGGGGCGGCACTCCCGGCCGACGCCGCGCACCCCCGGCAGGCCCCGCCTGCCTCTTCTTCCCCCCCCCTCCTCTTCCTTTTGGAGTGGGGGAGTCTGGGCGCCCAGCACATGACCGGCTGGGCGACCCAGGTCGACACACACCGGGCACCTCGGGGGTGCCCGGCATGCGCGATACGTGACCGGTGCCACCACAACGGTAGCACCGGCCACTCCTATTCTGCCCCCCAGGGCATCGGGACTGGAGGTGTCCCACCTCCAGGCACCGATGGCACCTGGGAGGGCGTGCCGCCAGAACCTCCACCCGGGATGAGTCAGGCGGAGGCGGCCCGCCGCGGCCAGTCTACGCACGGCCGCGAGCGGGCACCTAACCCAAATGGTGCCAAGTTCATTGGGGGAGGTCCGGATTGGGCCAGTTGTGACCGGCCCACCGGACACTCCCCCACCTTGCCACCGCCTCCACCACCTGTTGGGTGGTGGTGGATTCAAGAAGACCGCTGATGCGAGCCCAGCGGTCTCATGGGGCGGGCCACCCTGACGCCGTCCCCGCCGAAGAGTTCGGCGAGGCGTTCCGCCAGGGCGTCCTGGAAGGGCCCGGGATCTCTATGATGGACGATCCCGATTGGCCCTTCCGGTACCTAACCTCCTGAATGCCGACCTCCGTGAGGTCGACATTTGCCACCGCCTTCCGCATGACCTCCGCATAGGAGGTCTTGCTCCCCGGGGCGACCGTTAGCGATACGGGCCGCCCTCTTGGGAGGGCGCGGAAGGCGGGGCTTCTCCTTGGGTTTTGGGGGGAGGGGGAGGGGAGACAGTGCCAAGGCACCCGTCTTCCCTTTTTTCTTTTTCCCGCCCGCTTTCCCGTCTTCTGGCCCCCTGGGGGCCAGAGGCGGCAGCGCCGGTGGCGGGCCCCGCCCCCCTCCGAGAGGGAGGTTGTGGGGGCCACAGCCACCCGGCGCTGCGCCCCGCTCCAGGGACCGCCACCCACTCCCCCGTGGCCGACGGAACGTCCCTCCCCTGAGGAGGGGCGAGCTGGCCTGGTTTCCCGGGCTGGCCGAAGGGAAGAGGACCGCGGGTCCGGGGCAGGGGCCTGGCGCCTTTCCCCGTCCTTTTTCTTTCCGGACGGGACGGGCGGACGAGCTGCCACCCGATCGAGGACGGAGGGGGGAGGCGGGGGCACGTGGAGGGCCCCCTCTCCACACCTGGAAGAAATCGGAGTCGGTTTTTCCTCCTCAGCCGTCCTAACGCTGGGGGCTTTGAAGCGACGGCCCCACCCTCCGTATCGGTGGAAGGGGCGGCCCTTTTCTCCCAGGAGGGAGGATTTGACCCGCTGCTGCAATGCTCCGCCATCTCTAAAAGTCCCGGACGGAGACGGGCGAGCACGCTGCGCCTCCGTGGCGACGCCACCCGATCCGCCATCCCCTCTCCGTTCTCCGAGGAGGGCGGAGGGGGCGACGTCGCGGGGGCCTCCTTACGTGGAGGTAGCCTTGACGGCCTCCACGAGGCCCTGGAAGAAATCGGACTGCTTCTGCGGGCAGTATCTTCCTCCGGTCCTCCCCCTCGTGGCCTCACTTGCACGCTGGGGTGCTTAGACAACCTGAAGGTGTCGCTGATGCTCCTCTCCGAGATGTAAGTGGAGAGGACGGGGGTCGCCTCGTCCCTTGATCTGTCAGGGCGGAGAGGGGCAGCTCACCTCGCCCCGCCGCGATCGAGGGTCCGCAACTTGGGCCTCCAGGGCCTCGTTTCGGTGGTGCCACCCGGGCAGGCCGCCGTTCCCGGGACGAGGAGGCGGCCCTGGGGTGCGCGTGCTCCGTGGCGACGCACCTCCCAGCCATGCATCCTCTCGGCCGACCGCAGGATTCCGGACGTACGTCCCATGGAGGTCCTCGCAGGCCGGAGGTGGAAGGCGGACCTCCGGATCCGCGCGGCCTCCTCGATCGCCCGCGCGGATGAACACGGGGCGTGGCGGAGCATCCCGAGAAGCTCCCCCGTCCCGCAGCGGACCTTGCAGCCGAAACGGGGGAAAGGGGCGCCTAGCCTTGACGGCAGGGTCATCCAAGGCCCTGAGCGCGAGCACGTCCGCCATGGGGACGGCCAACGTTTGGTGGAGCTCCAGCGAACTCAAGGGTTGGGGGCGGCCTTTTACGCACGCGCATGTCCGCCTCCGGAGGTGCCAGCAACCTAGAGGTTTCGGGCTGGCCCCGTCCTAACCCCCCCCCCCCCCCCCCCGTACGACGACGGCGCTACTCCCCTCCTTCGTCCCGTTGCAGGGACGCCGCCTTTTACTCCCTTTTAATCGCCTAGAGACGGCCGACCTCGCGAGGATCTCCCGAAGGGACTCTAGCTCGCCGCTCCTGCGCCTCCTCGTCCGTGCACATTTTAGTTTGATATTGCGGTTCGCATCACACAAATCGTTCGACAGAGAAGGGTCGGATGGCACTTAAAACATCTTAAGGTTTGGGGGGCATGACGACCTTGCCATAAACAAAGCCGATACACCCGCCCAATCTTTTTCGGCTGGGCCGCCCCAGGGGAGTTTGGTCACTAAAGACTGGCCAACCTCCCAGCCATGCATCCTCTCGGCGCGCACCATACCTTAGGATTGAGGGTAATTTTTTATAGAGGTTTTCTTCCTCGCAGGCCGCTGGTCTCGGCTTGGCTCTCCGGGTCCTCTAAGGACGGCAACGTTCCACCACTACGCCCTGTGATGGTCGTTGAAGCCGCCAAGAGACTTACGGAATTAGGAGATACCCCATGGCGTTCATCCATCCCCAGCTCAGGCACCCCGGGTTCGCCAACCCGTACTGCCGACCTTGCGGCCGACAGCCCCTGGGGTTGTGCCCTTTTTGATGACCGGGGTGGCACCTCCCCGGAGACGGCACCTGACACCAGGCTTACGGTTCCGTCCAAACCGGCTCTGTCCGCGGTCTTCTCGCTTATTCGTCGGGGTTACCCCCGCTTATTTCGCAGCTACCCTTCAAAGAACCATGACTAAGTGAAGGGCGTTCCCCTATCCGCAACCCGGGGACGCGCTCGGTTGCCCACGCAAGACCTCCGCCGAAGCGGACCGAGAACCCGGACCTAACCCAGACCTAACCCAGACCTTTTTTTTTTTTTTTTTTTTTTTTTTTTAACGTGGGGTAAATCTTCAAAAGACACCCGCCGCCGTGGGGGCGGCGACGGGTAGTGCCGGATTTTTACCGGCTAAAACCCCCACGGTGACCACCATCTCGCCCGACTTCGGCGGCGGTCCGGGAACGACCAAACTAGGTCACACTCCCGGACCGCCGCCTCGGGGAGGTCCTCTTCCCCGACTGGGAAGAGTGGACCTCCTCCCAGTCTGAAGCTGCGGGGGAGCAGTCAACGACTGCTCCCCACAGAGCGCCGACCTAGTCGGCGCTCCTGACTCCGCCGCATGGAAGGGTCACACTTCCATGCGGCAAACGTGGGCTATAACAAGGGAAGGGCGCGGCCCCAACCGCGGTCCTCCCCAAGCCCTCGGTGCCGCTCCCGACCGGCCAGGACCGAAGTCCCGGCACACGACGCCGGGGCGGCACCTCCTCTCGGGCGGAGCCCGGCACCAAATGTGACTGGTGCCGGGTCCGCCCGCTCTACATCACGGTGGCGGGCCTCTTGGAGGGGGCCGCCTAAAACGGAGCCCCCTCCTGGCCCGCCTTCTCTCCTGCCGAGCAGGATCGGAAAACTCCCGATCCCGCTCGGCGGCCTCCCTTCTGCGAAATAACGGTTTCGCAGAAGGAGGCCACCGCTCTCCAGGGACCTCTCGCTCGCCAGCATTGCCGTAACAAGTGCTGGCGGCGAGAGGTCCTGGCCAATAACGGCCCGCAGCTTCTCGTGCCCAGCCAAAGGCTGGGCACTCCTCATCGTGTGGCTGGGGGTGTCGACCACCCCCACGCCACACGACAGGCACTCTGGTGTGGCCTCCGCTCCGATTTTATGCAGGTACTCTCCGAAACAACCATGTCCGGAGAGCACCTGCGTCGTCCGGTAGGTAAGCCTACCGTGCCGACGATCCACCCACTCCTCCAAATGTGGGAGGATCGCGCCGACAGCTCGCTGGCGGGCGGCTCGATAATTTTCGAGCTCCGCCCGCCATTTTCTAAGTGCGAGCTGCCGGGCCTGACGCCTCAGGTCACCGACCGACAGTCCTGCCGGATCCCCCCTCGCCCCGGCGGAGTGACCGGACCCGTCGAAAACACGGGCCTCGGCCTCCGCCTGCAGGTCGAAGGGGATTACCCCCGACAGGACTGCCGCCGCCTCATGGGAGATAGTGCGGTAACCACGTGCCACCCTGACGGCCATACGCCGGTATACGCGGCGCAGCATTTGTCGGCTGCGCCGCCCGGCCGCCAGGGACGGGGCCCAGACTGGGCACCCGTAGAGGCACATGGCCCGCACCACCCCCGTGTAGAGGCGGCGGACCCTCTCCTCTGGTCCCCCGATATTGGGCAGTAGCCGACCCAACAGGGCGGCTACCCCCTCTACTCGGGGGACGAGTCGGTCAAAGTGACCTCGAAGCGCCAGCGGCTGTCAATGTCCAGGCCGAGGTATTTAATTCGTTCCTCGACCCGGACAAAGACCGGCCCTACTCGGACGACCGACTGGGGCGGTCTCCGGGTCAGAGGCAGCCCATGAAACCAGGCTGCCTCCGTTTTCTCCGGAGACACTTGCAGCCCCAGCCGACGGACGGAGGCCACTACCGAGGCCACCCCGCCTCGGCAAGGCCCAGCAGCCTCTCCCATTCCTCCCCCACGGCTATCACCAGAGTGTCGTCTGCATAGCAGACGACTGTGACGCCGTGAGGGAGCGCGGTGAGGAGAACCCGGTTGTACCCCAGGTTCCACAACAACGGGCCTAACACGGACCCCTGGGGTACACCGCGGTTCACCTTCCGCGTTACCACCCCGTACCGACCCGGGTATATTACCCGTCTGTCCCGGAGGTAGTCTGCCAGGACTCTGCTCAGGTACGGGGGCACCTGATGGTCGACCAGTGCCCCCGCAATCCTGTCCCAGGGCAGGGAGTTGAAGGCGTTGGCGATGTCAAGAGACACCGCCAACGCCATCCCACCCCGGGAGACAGACTCATCCACGAGGGCCTTGACGTGATCGACCGCGTCTATGGTCGATCGGCCCTCGCGGAAGCCGAACTGGCACGGTGCCAAGTTCGGACCTACACGGGACATATGCCCCCAGAGGCGGGAAGCTATGATTCTCTCAAAGAGCTTTCCCGCCTCATCAAGGAGGCATATGGGTCGGTACGCCTTGGGAGAGGCTGCCGGCCTGCCACCCCCCTTGGGAAGCAGGACCATCGTGGCCTGCTTCCACAAGAGGGGGACCCGCCCCGCCTGAAGGCAGCTGTCGAACAGCCACCTCAGGCGGGGCCCGAGGACGCGTAAGGCCAAGGCTAGTGCCCTGCCTGGGACGCCGTCTGGGCCGGGGGCGGTATTCCGCCCCCTTAGCTTGGCGACGGCGTCCCGGAACTCCTCGTCGCTGACCGCGCATGGTGGCAGCGCGGCCAGCGCCGCCTCGAGCGGCTCCGGTGGTGGTCTGCCCCCCTCATCGAGGGGGAACAGTTTATTCACCACCGACCGGAGCACGGCGGGTTCCAGGCTCTCCGTGACGGAAGGACCCGCGGGGCGTAGGCGGCCCAGTACCAAACGGTACGGGCGACCCCACGGGTCAGCGTCCAGAGAGCCCAGGAGTTCCTCCCAGGCAGATGCCTTGGCCTCCCTGATGGCTCTCCGCAAGGCATTCGATGCGTCTCGATATGCCTCGCGGAGTGTGGCCTCCACCGCATCGTCGCGGACTGCTCGGCGGCGGGCCCTTGTCCACCGGCGTCGGGCCGCCACACTCTCTTCTCTGAGTGAGGCTATCTGGCCCGACCACCAGTAGACCGCCCGCCGCTGCACCCTCCTGACCCGGGGCATGGCGGCGTCACAAATTGCCGCCATTTGCCCCCGGAGCCAGGAGGCCTCCTCGTCCACGTCCGCGACTGGCTCCGGCCCGTACGAGGGCCAGGCCGCGGCATAGGAGGCCGCCATCAGCGCGTCCTCGTCCAGGTGCGTAAGCGCCCACCTCCTACGGGGGTGGGCCCCCAATTGGGGCCACCCCCCTACATCAAACATGATGTAGAGGTGGTCGCTGAGGGTCGCGAGGTCATCTGCGACCCTCCACGCTCCAACACGTCGTGCGGCCGCCGGAGAAGCCCAGGACAAGTCCACTATGGACTCCCCCTGCGGCCGCACGCACGTGCTGGCAGATCCCCGGTTGAGGATCCGGAGATCCAGACCGGAGGACCAATCCACCAGCACATCCCCCCGTGGGTCGGCCCTAGGGGATCCCCAAGTTGGGGATTTGGCGTTAAAGTCCCCTAGGACCAACACTGGACGGGACAGGAGAGGGGTCAGACCCCTCCCCAGCCCATCCAGCAGCGACTCGAACTCCACGAGGGTCAGGCTGGGCGAGGCATACACCCCGGCCAGCGTGACGCACCTGGACTCCACCACCACGAACCCGGCACCCCTTCCGATCACCCGGAGGGGTGCCGAGTTCGCCGCGATCGCGACGGAGCCGCACAGATCCGCCGCCCAGTCAGGGCGATCGGGAACTCTGTACGGCTCCGCGACCGCCAGGCCAATCCCCCACTCGGCCAGGGTATGGACAAACAAGTCCTGTGCCCCAGCCGAGTGGTTGAGATTGGCCTGCAGCACCCTAACTGGAGGAGGAGGGGGCATTATCGGTTAGCCTTCCCCTCCTCCTCCAGGTTGGCGGCCGGTTCGGCCTCCACCTCGGAGCTGACAGGGCGGGTATTGCCCGCCCTTGTCAGCACCACCCTCGGTTGCCTACCCCCGAGGATGTCCGCGAGCGACACCGACGACGCCCGCGGACGCAGACGTTCCTCGGGGTGGCCGAGGGTGGTCCCTTCTCGGGGTAGAGCTGGGCCCTCTCCCTCGGAGACTGCTCCCCCGCCCTTCTTCTTGGACTTGGGGCGGGGGAGGGTCGACGATCCCCCTCTCTCCACGGGCCTGGAGGGGCCCGCTACCGGAGGAGGGGGGGTGGACGCGGACTTTTGTGGTGGAGCAACCAGCTCCACCTCGTCCACGTCCATCGCCGTTGTCGCCTCCGGAGAGGCGGGGGATGGTACGGGGAGGCGCCGCGGGTCGGCTCTCCCGGCCGACGCCGTCGCACCCCCGGCAGGCCCGGCCTGCCTCTTCTTCCCCCCCTCCTCTTCCTTTTGGAGGGGGGAGGAGCACAACCCGGGGCGCCCAGCACGTGGTTGGCTGGGCGACCCAGGTCGACACAGACCGGGCACCTCGGGGGTGCCCGGCATGCGCGCGACACGTGACCGGTGCCACCGCAACGGTAGCACCGGCCACCCCTATCTGCCCCCCCAGGGCATCGGGACTGGAGGTGCCCCACCTCCAGGCACCGATGGCACCTGGGAGGGCGTGCCGCCAGGACCTCCACCCGGGGTGAGCACCACCCCAGGCGGAGGCGGCCCGCCGCGGCCAGTTTTCGAACGGCCGCGAGCGGGCACTTAACCCAAACGGTACCAAGCCCATTGGGGGAGGTCCGGATTGGGCCAGTAACGATCTGGCCCGCCGGACACTCCCCCACCTTGGCCACCGCCTCCACCACCTGTTTGGTGGTGGTGGACTCATCAAGACCGCTGAGGCGAACCTCAGCGGTCTTCACGGGGCGGGCCACCCTGACGTCGTCCCCGCCGAAGAGTTCGGCGAGGCGTTCCGCCAGGGCGTCCGCCTTCTCGGTACCGGAAGGGCCCGGAATCTCGATGATCGACGATCCCGATTGGCCCTTCCGGTACCTAACCTCCTGGATGCCGACCTCATGGAGGTCGACACTGGCCACCGCCTTCCGCATGACCTCCGCATAGGAGGTCTTGCTCCCAGGGGCGACCGTTAGCGACACGGCCGCCCGCTTGGGAGCACGCGGAAGGCGGGGCTTCTCCTTCTCCTTCTTGGTGGGGCTGGGAGGGGGAGGGGAGACAGGTGCCGAGGCACCCGTCTTCCCCTTTTTCTTCTTCCCCCCCCCCGCCTTTCCCGTCTTCTGGCCCCCCTGGGGGCCAGAGGGTGCCGCCGCAGCACCGGTGGCGGGCCCCGCCCCCCTCCGAGAGGGAGGTTGTGGGGCCACAGCCACCCGGCGCTGCGCCCTCTTGGCCTTCCTCCCCAGGACCGACACCCACTCCCCCTGGGCCGACGGAACGTCCCTCCCTGAGGAGGGGCGAGCTGGCCTGGTAGGGGGAGGGGCGCCGGCTCCTGGGGCGGAAGAGCCGCGGGTCCCGCCCGCGCCTTTCCCCGTCCTGGCCGAAGGAACGCCCTCCTCAAGGGGAGGACGAGCTGGCCGGGTGGACGGGGGAGGCGGGGCAGGGGCCCGCACCTTCTTACCCCTCTTCCGCCTCCTAAGGGCGGAAGAGGAGAGGACCCCACCCTCCGTATCAGTGGAAGGGGGGGCCCTTTCTCCTGGGAGGGAGGATTTCACCCGCCCGCTCCGCCATCTCCAGGAGAGGACGGAGACGGGCGAGTATCCTCGCCTCCACTGCCTCCGCCACCCGATCCGCCATCCCCACTCCGTTCTCCGAGGAGGGCGGAGGGGGGACGTCCGGGCGCGGGGGAGTTTCGTTGGAGAGGTCCGCGGGGACCTCTCCACGAGGCCCTGGAAGAAATCGGAGTCGGTATCCTCCTCCGGTCCTCCAGGGCCTCGTGGCCTCACCGCCACGCTGGGGGTCTTTTTCATAGCCCCCAACGTTGATGCCCCTCCTCTCCGAGATGTAAGTGGAGAGGAGGGGGTCGCCTCCTTTGATCTGGCAGGGCGGAGAGGGGCAGAAACCCCCTTCCCACGCCCCGCCGCGATGAGGGTCGCAACTTGGGCCTCCAGGGCCTCGTTTCGTGCCCTCAGGTCCGCCACTGCCACCTCCAGGTCCCGTTCCCGGGACGAGGAGGCGGCCCGCTGCGCGTGCTCCGTGGCGACGCACCTCACCATCTGCGCCGCCTCCCGCAACTTCCGGACGTACGTCCCATGGAGGTTGCGGGAGGTGGAAGCGACCTTTTCGATCCGCGCGGCCTCCTCGATCGCCCGCGCGGATAAGTCCGCTGCAGGGGCGTGGCGGAGCTCCGCGAGAAGCTCCGCCTCGTCCCGCAGCGGAATCGCCGACTTTGAGGGGGCCCTAGCCTTGACGGCAGGGTCATCCAAGGCCCTGATGGCGTCGGCTTCGTCCGCCATCAGGACCGCTTCCGCGTGGGCTCGTTTGGCCCTCGCGAGCTCCGCGTACTCCCCGGTTGTTGGGGGGCGGCCTCTCTTGCGCTTTATAGCGCCTCCGGAGGTGCCAGCAACACCAGAGGTTTCGCTGGCCCCGTCCTCGAGTTCGCTCATGACGAGCGGACTCTCTCCTCCTTCGTCCCGTTGCAGGGACCTCTCCCTCCTAATCGCCGAGACGGCCGAGCTCACCCCGAAGCTCGCTCGCCGCTCCTGCGCCTCCTCGTCCGTCATTTTATTTTGATATTGCGGTTCCATAACTGTTCCCACGAGAAGGGTCGGAAGGGGTTGTCCACCCGGGCAGAGCCGCCATACCCGGGTAAGCCTAATACACCCTGGGGTTCGGCAGGTGCCCCAGGGGAGTTTGGTCGCTAAAGACTGGCCAACCTCCCAGCCATGCATCCTCTCGGCGCGCACCATACCTTAGGATTGAGGGTAATTTTTTATAGAGGTTTTCTTCCTCGCAGGCCGGCCGGTGAAGGCAGGCCCTCCGGGTCCCTTGACGGCAACGTTCCACCACTACGCCCTGTGATGGTCGTTGAAGCCGCCAAGAGACTTACGGAATTAGGAGATGGATGGCGTTCATCCATCCCCAGCTCAGGCACCCCGGGTTCGCCAAACCCGTACTGCCGACCTTGCGGCCGACAGCCCCTGGGGTTGTGCCCTTTTTGATGACCGGGGTGGCACCTCCCCGGAGACGGCACCTGACACCAGGCTTACGGTTCCGTCCAAACCGGCGTGCTGTCCGCGGCTGCTTATTCGTCGGGGTTACCCCCGCTTATTTCGCAGCTACCCTTCAAAGAACCATGACAATGAAGGGCGTTCCCCTATCCGCAACCCGGGGACGCGCTCGGTTGCCCACGCAAGGCCTCCGCCGAAGCGGACCGAGAACCCAGACCTAACCCATTTTTTTTTTTTTTTTTTTTTTTTTTTTTTTTAACGTGGGGGAAATCTTCCAAAGACACCCGCCGCCGTTGGGGCGACGGCGGGTTGTGTCGGATTTTTACCGACTAAAACCCCCACGGTGACCACCATCTCGCCCGACTTCGGCGGCGGTCCGGGAACGACCAAGCTAGGTCACACTACCGGACCGCCGCCTCGGGGAGGTCCTCTTCCCCGACTGGGAAGAGTGGACCTCTTCCCAGTCGTGGGAAGAGGAATCCAAGCTCGCGGGGAGCAGGTCATAAAATGACTGTTTCACAGAGCGCCGACAAGTCGGCGCTCCTGACTCCGCCGCATGGAAGGGTCACACTTCCATGCGGCCAACGTGGGCTATAACAAGGGGGAGGGCGCGGCCCCAACCGCGGTCCTCCCAGCCCTCGGTGCCGCTCCCGACCGGCCAGGACCGAAGTCCCGGCACACGACGCCGGAGCGGCACCTAACCTCTCACTCGGGCGGAGCCCGGCACCAAATGAATTACTGGTGCCGGGTCCGCCCGCCTCATTTACGGTGGCGGGCCTCTCGGAGGGGGTCGCCTAAAATACCCCTCCGGGCCCGCCTTCTCTCCTGCCGAGCGGGATCGGAAGACTCCCGATCCCGCTCGGCGGCCTCCTTCTGCGAAATAACGGTTTCGCAGACGGAGGCCACCGCTTCCAAGACCTCTCGCTCGCCAGCATTGCCGTAACAATGCTGGCGGCGAGAGTTCGGGCCAATAATCGGCCCGCACGATTTCTTTGCCCAGCCAAAGCTGGGCACTCCTCTATCGTGTGGCTGGGGGTGTCGACCACCCCCACGCCACACGACAGGCACTCTGGTGTGGCCTCCGCATCCATTTTATGCAGGTACTCTCCGAAACAACCATGTCCGGAGAGCACCTGCGTCGTCCATTGTAGGTAAGCCTACCGTGCCGACGATCCACCCACTCCTCCAAATGTGGGAGGATCGCGCCGACAGCTCGCTGGCGGGCGGCTCGATAATTTTCGAGTTCCGCCCGCCATTTTCTCAGTGCGAGCTGCCGGGCCTGACGCCTCAGGTCACCGACCGACAGTCCTGTCGGATCCCCTTCGCCCCGGCGGAGGGACCGGACCCGTCGAAAGACACGGGCCTCGGCCTCCGCCTGCAGGTCGAAGGGGATTACCCCCGACAGGACTGCCGCCGCCTCATGGGAGATAGTGCGGTAACCACGTGCCACCCTGACGGCCATACGCCGGTATACGCGGCGCAGCAATCAAGGTCTGCGCCGCCCGGCCGCCAGGGACGGGGCCCAGACTGGGCACCCGTCCAAGGCACATGGCCCGCACCACTTCAATTAGAGGCGGCGGACCCTTTTCTGGCCGTTGGAAGAAGCCACCAACCGTCTTATCAATCGCAATTTGGGGACGTTCTTATCAAACCATTCTTTAGTTGCCTCCATGTTCCTTCGTACGATGTTGCGAATGTCTCCGGTATCTTTTGCCGAGATTAGCATTGCCAGGTCGTCGGCGTATGCGACCGCTTCGGTGTTTTGTAGACCTTCAACTACTCGGGGGACGTCATAAACAAGGTTCCAGAACATTGGGCCCAGTATTGATCCCAGCGGTACTCCGGCATATATATTTTTGTCCAGGCCGAGTTTTACCCGCGCTACCCGTTCCTCGACCTTCGGACAAAGACCGGTCCCTACTCCGCAGTTCGATTTCCTAATGTATTGAACGCATTTCTTACGTCTATTGCTACTAATACGCATATTTTATTCTTTTTTCTACATAGATCCGCATATTGCATAACGTTTTTATCGCTTCCACGGTGCCACACCTCTTCTGAAACCATTGACTCTGGTGGAAGTCATATCCAATGTCGTTCTAAAAGCTCTTTCATCGCCGACCCATACTTTTGATAGGGAGGCAGAATGCTAATTGGGCGAAACGCTTTCGGGTCGAAATCCTCCTTCTGTGTTTTGGGGATAAGAATGACGCGTGCTATCTTCCACGGTTTTGGGAGTTACCTCTTCTTAACGTGTCCTTACACATTTCTGCTATTAATCCGGGATAGTTTCTAGCTAAGGCTACAACTATTTCTCCCATGCTTTCGCCTCCCACGTTATGCTTTTATTAGAGTGTGGATCTGCAAGCTATGTTTCTTTCTGTTTCAGGGTCGGAGGACAGTGGCGCTGCGGAGCGCGGTGGAGAACCCGGTTGTGGTTCCACAATCAACGGTCCTAACACTTTTTGGACCCGGAGGTACGACCGCGGGTTCGGGATTTGTGGACGTCTCCCGCGTTACCTACCTAGTACCGACAAACCGAGGTATCGTGGACGGGGGCCTCTTCTACTTATGAAGGTGCCAGTTGCGTAAGTATACCTCCCCCTTTTAGGCGGGCCATTACCATTTATAGGGCCGTCCCCAAGGCCCGCGCAAGGTTTGGCCCTCTCTCCAAGATTGTTCTTTACTTTTCGTAATTGTTATTTGCAGGTCTTTTTCGTTGGCGATGTCTTTAATCTGTAAGCTTCTCTTTTCCCTTTCTTCAGAGCCCCTGGTAGAGTCGCCTTGCCTTCACCCACGTTTCCGGGCTGTCTCCACTTCATTGATCGACCAGCATCTATGGTCGAGTCGAGCACTTTTTCTTCAGGAAAAGCAAACAGGTCTCCTAGTTTAGCTGGCATTGTGGTGCCAATCAATATCTTGTTGACCTACTGACTGTGTTACATAGGTCTTCATTCCCAGACGGGAACATATGATTCTCTCGAAAACGGCCTCCAGGGCATCCATTCGGTCCGGTGCTCATCACAGTATGGAGTACATATGCGTGGTCCGACCTGAGTCAATTTTCAGGACACCCCCGTGTAAGTACCTACTTAGCGTGTATCTGTTTACGGTCAGTCGATACCGATCGTCGCACTGCTTACTATCTTTTGATAGGTGTACTCATCTTCGAGTCGGACTGGGAGGAGTCCCTGTGGTTAAGGCAGCTGTCGAATATCGCCTTACGTCAGTCTTACATCCGCCCCAGGCGAGAGACTTCGTATTAAAATCCCCCCACTATCATCAACGCCTTGCCTGGGAACGGACTGCGTCCATCAGCTGATCTACGGGGGCGGAAGTCAGGTTTCTTAATATTCGGAGACGGCGTAGCCCCCTATTATAATAGTACCCGCTACTTCACTATAGCAAGTCCGGGGAGCCGACAGATCCTTGTATTGGGAGACGTCCGTTTATCCGCCGTGACCCATACTGACGAGAGACCCGATGAATCATTAATCCGGTGGTGAGGCTCTGAAATCACCATAACGTCTGCACGGAGGGGAAAGGTAAGTTTGCCACCAACTTTTGTTCAGGTTTATTTGTGCCAGTCTAAGGGCGGTTTCTATTCTAGGTCTCAGTGACGTACACCGGGCAATTCAACGAGGGGTATAGTGTTGGCTGCCACCGATACCTAGAACCGGTACGGGCGTCCCCACAGGAAGGGTCTGCTTCAGCAGACATCTCCTACATATCTCCTCCCAGGCAGTTAATCGATGCCTTGGCCTGAAGCATCGATCTCTCCGCAAGGCATTGCCACCGTAATGCGTCTCGATATGCCTCGCGGAGTGGCCTCCACCGCATGGTCGCGGACTGCTCGGCGGCGGGCCCTTGTCCACCGGCGTCGGGCCGCCACACTCTCTTCTGAGTGTGGCTATCTGGCCCGACCACCAGTAGACCGCCCGCCGCTGCCCTCCTGACCCGGGTCATGGCGGGTCACAAATTGCCGCCATTTGCCCCCGGAGCCAGGTGGCCTCCTCGTCTATGTCCGCGACGGGCTCTGGCCCGTACGCGGGCCAGGCCGCGGTATAGGAGGCCGCCATCAGCGCGTCCTCGTCCACGAAAGCGCCCACCTCCTGCGGGGGGTGGGCCCTACCTGGGGTTTCACCCCTACATCAAACATGATGTAGAGGTGGTCGCTGAGGGTCGCGAGGTCATCTGCGACCCTCCACGCTCCAACTCGTCGTGCGGCCGCCGGAGAAGCCCAGGACAAGTCCACAATGGACTCCCCCTGCGGCCGCACGCACGTGCTGGCAGATCTACGGTTGAGGATCCGGAGATCCAGACCGGAGGACCAGTCTACCAGCACATCCCCCCGTGGGTCGGCCCTAGGGGATCCCCAAGTTGGGGATTTGGCATTAAAGTCCCCTAGGACCAACACCGGACGGGACAGGAGAGGGTTCAGTACCCTCCCCAGCCCATCCAGCAGCGACTCGAACTCCACGAGGGTCAGGCTGGGCGAGGCATACACCCCGGCCAGCGTGACGCACCTGGACTCCACCACCACGAACCCGGCACCCTTTCCGATCACCCGGAGGGGTGCGGAGGAGTTGCGATCGCGACGGAGCCGCCCCGATCCGCCGCCCAATCAGGGCGATCGGGAACTCTGTACGGCTCCGCCGCGACCGCCAGGCCAATCTCCCACTCGGCCAGGGTTTGGACAAATAAGTCCTGGGCCCCAGCCGAGTGGTTGAGATTGGCCTGCAACACCCTAACTGGAGGAGGAGGAGGCATTATTGATTAGCCTTCCCCCCCTCCTCCAGGTTGGCGGCCGGTTCGGCCTCCTTCTCAAGGCTGACTGGGCGGGTATTTCCTGCCCTTGTCAGCACCACCCTCGGTTGCCTAACCCCGAGGAGGTCCGCCATCGTCACATTCGGGCGCGCCAACCGCCGCCAATAGTCCTCCCCGGACAAGGGGGGATCGGCGGCGGAGACGGACGACGCCCGCGGACGCAGACCTTCCCCGGGGTGGCCGAGGGTGGTCCCTTCTCGGGGGAGGGCCGGGCTCTCTCCCTCGGAGGCTGCTCCCCCGCCCTTCTTCTTGGACTTGGGGCGGGGGAGGGTCGACGATCCTCCATGTGTCTCTCCACGGGCCTGGAGGGGCCCGCTACCGCAGGAGGGGGTGGGCGTGGACTCTTGTGGTGGAGCAACCGGCTCCACCTCGTCCACGTCCATCACCACCGTTGCCGCCGAAGAGGCCGGGGATGGTACGGGGGGGGGGGGAACGACTCCCAGCCGACACCGTCGCACTACCGGCAGGCTCCGCCGCCTCTTCCCCCCCCCCTTCTCCCCGAGGGGAGGAGAGGTCCGCGGTGGGCGCCCAGCACATGATTGGCTGGGCGACCCAGGTCGCTACAAACCGGGCACCTCGGGGGCGCCCGGCATGTGCGCGACACGTGACCGGTGCCACCACAGCGGTAGCACCGGCCACCCCTATCTGCCTCCCCAGGGCATCGGGACTGAAGGTGTCCCACCTCCAGGCAACGATGGCACCTGGGAGGGCGTCTCGCCAGTACCTCCACCCGGGGTGAGCACCACCCCAGGCGGAGGCGGGGCCGCGGCCAGTTTACGCATGGCCGCGAGCGGGCATCTAACCCATCGGTGCCAAGTCCATTGGGGGAGGTCCGGATTGGGCCAGTAGTGACCCGGCACACGACGCCGGACACTCCCCCACCTTGCCAACGCCTCCACCACCTGTTGGGTGGTGGTGGATTCATCAAGACCGCCGAGGCCGGGTCCGCCTCAGCGGTCTTACAAGGCGGGCCACCCTGGACGCCGTCCCCGCCGAAGAGTTCGGCGAGGCCCCGCCAGGGCGTCCGCCTTTCTCGGTAGCCGAAGGGCCCGGAATCTCTATGATAGAGGATCCCGATTGGCCCTTCCGGTACCTGACCTCCTGAATGCCGACCTCTTTGAGGTCGACATTTGCCACCGCCTTCCGCATGATCTCCGCGTAGGTGGTCTTGCTCCCTGGGGCGACCGTTAACGATACGGCCGCCCTGGCGGGAGAACGCGGAAGGCGGGGCTTCTCCTTCGCCTTCGTTGTGGGATGGGAGGGCCAAAGGCTACACACACACACACACCGCCACACACCTTTTTCTTCTTCCCCTTCTTCTTCTTCCCCTTGCCCGTATTCTGGCCCCTTGGGGGCCTGAATGTGCTGCTGCACCACTGGTGGCGGGCCCCGCCCCCCTCCGAGAGGGGGGTTGTGGGGCCACAGCCAACTGGCGCCGCGCCCTTTTGGCCTTCCTCCCCAGGACGGCTACCCACTCTCCCGTGGTCGGCGGAACGTCCCTCCTCCAAATGTGAGGAGGGGTGAGCCGGCCGATAGGGGGCTGGCGGCTCCTGGGGCGGAAGAGCCGCGGGTCCCGCCCGCGCCTTTCCCCGTCCTGGCCGAAGGAACGCCCTCCTCAACCCAAACCTAACCCATTTTTTTTTTTTTTTTTTTTAACGTGGGGAAATCTTCCAAAGACACCCGCCGCCGTTGGGGCGACGGCGGGTAGTGTCGGATTTCTACCGACTAAAACCCCCACGGTGACCACCATCTCGCCCGACTTCGGCGGCGGTCCGGGAACGACCAAGCTAGGTCACACTACCGGACCGCCGCCTCGGGGAGGTCCTCTTCCCCGACTGGGAAGAGTGGACCTCTTCCCAATCGTGGGAAAAGGAATCCGTGCTCGCGGGGGAGCAGGTCAGAAATGACCGCTCCCCCACGGAGCGCCGACAAGTCGGCGCTCCTGACTCCGCCGCATGGAAGGGTCACACTTCCATGCGGCCAACGTGGGCTATAACAAGGGGAGGGGGCGGCCCCAACCGCGGTCCTCCCCAAGCCGCCGGTGCCGCTCCCGACCGGCCAGGACCGAAGTCCCGGCACACGACGCCGGAGCGGCACCTACCTCCTCACTCGGGCGGAGCCCGGCACCAAATGAATGACCGGTGCCGGGTCCGCCCGCCTATATCATGGTGGCGGGCCTCTTGGAGGGGGTCGCCTAAAGCGGAGCCCCTCCTGGCCCGCCTTTCTCTCCTGCCGAGCGGGATCGGAGCACACCTGATCCCGCTCGGCGGCCTCCTTCTGCGAAATAACGGTTTCGCAGAAGGAGGCCACCGTTTTCCAAGACCTCTCGCTCGCCAGCATTGCCGTAACAAGTGCTGGCGGCGAGAGGTCCGGGCCAATAATGGCCCGCAAGTCTTGTCGTGCCCCGCCAAAGGCTGGGGGCACTTCCTCTATCGTGTGGCTGGGGGTGTCGACCACCCCCACGCCACACGACAGGCACTCTGGTGTGGCCTCCGCTCCGATTTTGTGCAGGTACTCTCCGAAACAACCATGTCCGGAGAGCACCTGCGTCGTCCGGTAGGTAAGCCTACCGTGCCGACGATCCACCCACTCCTCCAAATGTGGGAGGATCGCGCCGACAGCTCGCTGGCGGGCGGCTCGATAATTTTCGAGCTCCGCCCGCCATTTTCTAAGTGCGAGCTGCCGGGCCTGACGCCTCAGGTCACCGACCGACAGTCCTGCCGGATCCCCTTCGCCCCGGCGGAGTGACCGGACCCGTCGAAAGACGCGGGCCTCGGCCTCCGCCTGCAGGTCGAAGGGGATTACCCCCGACAGGACTGCCGCCGCCTCATGGGAGATAGTGCGGTAACCACGTGCCACCCTGACGGCCATTCGCCGGTATACGCGGCGCAGCATTACGGCTGCGCCGCCCGGCCGCCAGGGACGGGGCCCGGACTGGGCAACCGTAGAGGCACATGGCCCGCACCACCCCCGTGTAGAGGCGGCGGACCCTCTCCTCTGGTCCCCCGATATTGGGCAGTAGCCGACCCAACAGGGCGGCTACCCCCTCTACTCGGGGGACGAGTCGGTCAAAGTGACCCTCGAAGCGCCAGCGGCTGTCAATGTCCAGGCCGAGGTACTTAATCCGTTCCTCGACCCGGACAAAGACCGGCCCTACTCGGACGACCGACTGGGGCGGTCTCCGGGTCAGAGGCAGCCCATGGAACCAGGCTGCCTCCGTTTTCTCCGGAGACACTTGCAGCCCCAGTCGACGGACGGAGGCCACTACTGTGGCCACCCCGGCCTCGGCAAGGCCCAGCAGCCTCTCCCATTCCTCCCCCACGGCTATCACCAGAGTGTCGTCTGCGTAGCAGACGACTGTGACGCCGCGAGGAGCGCGGTGAGGAGAACCCGGGTTGTACCCCAGGTTCCACAACAACGGTCCTAACACGGACCCCTGGGGCACACCGCGGTTCACCTCCCGCGTTACCAACCCGTACCGACCCGGGTATATTACCCGTCTGTCCCGGAGGTAGTCTGCCAGGACTCTCCTCAGGTACGGGGGCACCTGATGGTCGACCAGTGCCCCCGCAATCCTGTCCCAGGGCAGGGAGTTGAAGGCGTTGGCGATGTCAAGAGACACCGCCAACGCCATCCCACCCCGGGAGACAGACTCATCCACGAGGGCCTTGACGTGATCGACCGCATCTACGGTCGATCGGCCCTCGCGGAAGCCCAACAGGCACGGTGCCAAGTTCGGACCAACACGGGACAGATGCCCCCAGAGGCGGGAAGCTACGAATCTCTCGGAAGAGCTTTCCCGCCTCGTCAAGGAGGCATATGGGTCGGTACGCCTTGGGAGAGGCTGCCGCCTGCACCTCTTGGGAAGCAGGACCATCGTGGCCTGCTTCCACAAGAGGACCCGCCCCGCCCGAAGGCAGCTGTCGAACAGCCACCTCAGGCGGGGCCCGAGGACGCGTGGGCCAAGGCTAGTGCCTTGCCTGGGACGCCGTCTGGGCCGGGGCGGTATTCCGCCCCCTTTGCTTGGCGACGGCGTCCCGGAACTCCTCGTCGCTGACCGCGCATGGTGGCAGCGCGGCCAGCGCCGCCTCGAGCGGCTCCGGTGGTGGTCTGCCCCCCTCATCGAGGGGGAACAGTTTATTCACCACCGACCGGAGCACGGCGGGTTCCAGGCTCTCTGTGACGGAAGGACCTGCGTGGGCGTAGGCGGCCCAGTACCAAACGGTACGGGCGACCCCACGGGTCAGCGTCCAGAGAGCCCAGGAGTTCCTCCCAGGCAGATGCCTTGGCCTCCCTGATGGCTCTCCGGAAGGCATTCGATGCGTCTCGATATGCCTCGCGGAGTGTGGCCTCCACCGCATCGTCGCGGACTACTCGGCGGCGGGCCCTTGTCCACCGGCGCGCCGGGCCGCCACACTCTCTTGTCTGGAGTGTGGCTATCTGGCCCGACCACCAGTAGACCGCCCGCCGCTGCACCTCCCCTGACCCGGGGGCACGGCGGCGTCACAAATTGCCGCCATTTGCCCCCGGAGCCAGGAGGCCTCCTCGTCCACGTCCGCGACTGGCTCCGGCCCGTACGAGGGCCAGGCCGCGGCATAGGAGGCCGCCATCAGCGCGTCCTCGTCCAGGTGCGCAAGCGCCCACCTCCTAGGGGGTGAGGCCCCCAATTGGGGCCACCGCCTACATCAAACATGATGTAGAGGTGGTCGCTGAGGGTCCGTGTCATCTGCGACCCTCCACGCTCCAACACGTATAGCGGCCCCGGAGAAGCCCAGGACAAGTCCACTATGGACTCCCCCTGCGGCCGCACGTGCACGTGCTGGCAGATCCCCGGTTGAGGATCCGGAGATCCAGACCGGAGGACCAGGTCAGCACATCCCCCCGTGGGTCGGTCCTGAGGGAATCCCTTATGTCGATTTAGCATTGAAGTATCCCTGGCCCACGAAGACAGCAGTATGGTTCGAATTGTAGCCTATCCAGAAATTGCGCTTAAACACGAACAGCGGTCTCGTCGTTAGTTATATTCGGTGAGATATAGCAGCTAATGAATTTAATGCCATTAACTACTACACCGCAGGTTACCGTCCTGTAAATACGTAGTGCCATGTTCGATAAATAAAATGCAATAAAAATAAAAC
Source organism: Cryptocheilus praepositus (assembly GCA_033815515.1). Lineage (NCBI taxonomy): Eukaryota > Metazoa > Arthropoda > Insecta > Hymenoptera > Pompilidae > Cryptocheilus > Cryptocheilus praepositus. The sequence goes on from JAWWQZ010000159.1 coordinate 304,118, forward strand.
CCAACAGCGGCATAAAGTAAAGTAAAGTTCAGGTGATAGCCAGTCAAATATCCAATGGTTTGCCGATAAATAAGTTCATTAACGTCAGGCCGACGGAACATACATTAGCTTAAAAAAGCGCCTTACTAGTGAGTTAATACAATTATTAATAAGTTAACATAAAAATGAAATTTTAATAAATTGCCTAGTTTCTGTGCTTACAAGTTCCGTATAGCCCTTGTCAGCACCACCCCTCGGTTGCCTACCCCCCGAGGATGTCCGCATAGCGATTTATACAGTGACGACGCCCGCGGACGCTTTTAAGACGTTATCGGGGTGGCGGGGAGTATGTCCTTGAAATCGGGGAGATTGAACTACCTGTCCCTCATACGTGCTCCCCCGCCCTTCTTTCTTGGACTGGAACGGTTTTAATTTCCTGGCGACGATCCCCTCTCTCCACGGGTCTGGAGGGGCCCGCTACTTGAGGAGGGGTGGACGCGGACTTTTGTGGTGGAGCCGCAGCTTAACCTCCCCGTTTCGCGGTTGTCGCCTCCGGAGAGGCGGGGGATGGTAATATTAGGCGCCGCGGACTCACTCCCGGCCGACGCCGTCGCACCCGCTTTAGGCCCGGCCTGCCTTCTTCTTCCCCCCTCCTCTTCCTTTTGGAGGGGAGGAGCACAACCGGGGCGCCCAGAGAGGAAGTTTGCCCATGGTTTTAACCACATCAACGTAGGTGCTTCCCCTGTGGGATCATTTAAGGCTAGACGCCTGTCTTTTCCTGCTGATCACTAAACGTGTGGCCTCTGACACTTGTGCCTTACTCACTTTTCAGGACATTTCTAAAATATTCCCACTCAATGCAGTGGAATATTGTATGGGACACACCGCAGCTGGTAAGTCACTACAATTCACTCAGGACTTGATGCCTTATTGAACTGATACAAGTAGGTCTGAGACCATGTTTTTCCATTCCATTGTCAGCATCTGAGTTGCCTCAAATGTGACCCGCCCTCAGGCCCCTTGTGCCACAGTTGCCCCCACTTTTGCGTTTGGTATAAGTTTCCGTGTCCAGTGCGCGCGCCTGTCAAATGCCCCATTCGGAAGGCCACTCCCCCCAAACTGTAACCTTCTACGCTTTTTGAAGTAACGTCCCCCTATTTACTGTTAAGTAACGGCCCGGAGTTCGATCCATGGTCCGTATTATAGGCCTTCCAGTAACTCTTAATGTATACACTCTTCTGAAGTTGAATATAGTCAATAGGCATGCCCCAGAGATAGCGAAGGCCGCGATATCTGATATTGTTCTATATCCTCTAATATTCGATAACCCCGACTCGGGAGCACCGGAAGGCGGGGCTTCTCCTTCTTTGTGGATGGGGGATTGAACCGCCCATGTTGAGGCATACCGCATCAGATTGAGAGATTCCTTTGTGCTTTGTCCCGAACTTTGGCGATATGCTCGCCGCAGATCTGGTTGTCGGGCCCCGCCACTCCAGAAGGTTATGGGGCCGAAATGTCAATCTCTTGTCGATTAAAACCCCAAGATAACTCAACCCACTGGTTTTGCATATATTACGTCCCTCTAATTGAAAAATTTGGCTGAACTGTCTTTTTCTGGATATAGGCACGCCAGCTTCCTGGGGCATTTTGGGCCATCCACTCCTGTCCACTTCATTCAGGGTGTTCCGTATTTTGATACGCTAAGGTTATTCTAAGTCTCATAGGCTGCCACCATAATTGCCAAATACATAAGTCCGCAGGCCGTAAAACGATACGTATCGCCACTCCCACGTATTTGGATACCAGACAACCGTCGTAAACAACGTTCCACTTATCCACGGACCCAACACCGAGCCTTGAGGGACACCTCGCGTAACACGGTACTGTCTTTGTTGTAATTTCGCTGTCTTCGTACACAATATCCTGTACGATAAATAGCTGCGGAATTCCACGCTTTTCGAGGACATCATTAACTACCAACCACTTTAATGTGTTGCCCGCATTGCTGAACGTCGATAGCAATCCGGCACCACAGCTTGCTAAGGCGACTGTGCTTTTCTCCCAAACACACACTCACACACACACGCATTCCACACACAGCTCGGGTAACGAGGGCGCTAAACTCCTTTAATGTAAAACCATAATTGATCCCCCCTCGCCCACGGCCCCTGCTGAGGGGTCGCAACCTATCCTCCAGCGCGCGTAGCGCCCTAACCGCTCGATACACTTTGCACCTCCAAATCGCGTTCCCGGGTCGAGGATAGGCCCGCTGGCGTGCTCCGTCGCGACGCATCTGTACACACACACAAGTTTGAATTTTCCAGCAATTCCGGACGTAAGTCCCATGGAGGTTGCGGGAGGTGACAGTTGGCCCTTAGGAAAATCCGCAGCGGCCTCCTCTATCGGGCGGATAAGTCCGCTGCGGGGGCGTGACGGAGCCCGCGAGAAGCTCCGCCTCGTCCCCAGCGGAATTGCTGGACTTGTGGCGGTTACCTTAACGGAGGGTCATCCAAGGAAAAGGATGGGCGTCGGCTTCGTCCGCCATCGGGACCCTTCTGGTGGGCTAATAACCCTTAGCGAGCCCAACGTACTCCCCGGTTGTTGGGGGGCGGCCTCTGCTGGGGCTCAATCAGCAAGGAGGTGCCAGCAAAGAGGTCTCGCTGGCACCTTCCTCGAGTTCGCTCATAACGAGCGAACCTCTTTCCATTTCCCTCTGCAGGGACCTTCCTCCCTAATAGCGAGTTTCTTCCGAGCTCACTTCAAAGCTCACCACACTCGCCTTTCGGGGTCCTCGTCCGTCTTTTTAGTTTCTCGGTTCCATAATTGTTCCCACGAGTAGGGGTCGGAAGGGTGGTCCACCCGGGTCAGAGGCCAGTACCGCGGGTTGCCTAATACACCACAGGTTCGGCAGGTAGCCCCAGGGGAGTTTGGTCGCTAAAGCTGGCCATTTACTCCCAGCCATGCACACACACGCGCACCATACCAGCTCGGGGATTGAGGGGTAATTTTTTATAGAGGTTTTCTTCCTCGCAGGCCGGCCGGTGAAGGCAGGCCCTCCGGGTCCCTTGACGGCAACGTTCCACCACTACGCCCTGTGATGGCCGTTGAAGCCGCCAAGAGACTTACGGAATGGAGATGGATGGCCATCATCCAGTCCCCTCTAACACCTCTGGGTTTGACACCAGGACGGTTCCGTCCAAACCGGCGTGCTGTCCGCTGCTTATTCGTCGGGGTTACCCCCGCTTATTTCGCAGCTTCAAAGAACCATGACAATGAACAGCAATCCGCAACTGGGGACGCGCTCGGTTGCCCGCAAGGCCTAGCGGACCGAGAGAACCTTTTTTTTTTTTTTTTTTTTTTTTTTTTTAACGTGGGGGAAATCTTCAAAAGACACCCGCCGCCGTTGGGGCGGCGACGGGTAGTGCCGGATTTTTACCGGCTAAAACCCCCACGGTGACCACCATCTCGCTCGACTTCGGCGGCGGTCCGGGAACGACAAAGCTAGGTAACACTACCGGACCGCCGCCTCCAAGGTCCTCTTCCCCGACTGGGAAGAGTGGACCTCCTCCCAGTAGTGGGAAGAGGAATCTGTGCTCGCGGGGGAGCAGTCAGAAACGACTGCCCCCACGGAGCGCCGACCTAAGTCGGCGCTCTGACTCCGCCGCATGGAAGGGTCACACTTCCATGCGGCAAACGTGGGCTATTAGGATCGGGTTTAGGCCTAACCCAGATCGCTGCCCTACCTCCAGTCGATGTAACCCAACTAAGCTCAGAATGGTTGTATTCGGATACTAGTACAATATCTGCATCTCTACAGACGTGGCTTGGTGTAGGAGATTTTGTGCCAAACGAGAATTATTTAAATTAACCTGTAGGATGTTAAGGCACAGGGTCATTTTGTACCATAAAACGGAGCCCCCTCCTGGCTCCGCCTTCTCTCCTGCCGAGCGGGATCGAGAGACTCCGCTAGATGTCCTAGCCGCGTGTCCGCAAGCCTTCTCATAACAAAGCAGGCTTCGCAGAAGGAAGCCGCCGCTCTCAGACCTCTCGCTCGCCAGCATTGCCGTAACAAGAGTGCTGGCGGCGAAAATCCAAACGTGGCCCGCAAATCTTCTCTTGCCCAGCCAAGGCTGGGCTCTCCTCTATCGTGTGACTGGGGGTGTCGACCACCCCACGCCGCGACAGGCCTCTGGTGTGGCCTCCGCTCCGATTTTATGCAGAACTCTCCGAAACAACCATGTCCGGAGAGCACCGCCGTCGATAGCCGTGCCGACGATCACCCTCCGTGTAGGAGGATCTGGCGCCGACAGCTGGCGGGCTCGTGTTCCGCGCCTGCTGCGAGCTGCCGGGCTCGACGCCTCAGGTCACCGACCGACAGTCCTGCCGGATCCCTCGCCCCGGCGGAGTGACCGGACCGTCGAAAGACACGGGCCTCGGCCTCCGCCTGCAGGTCGAAGGGGATTACCCCCGACAGGACTGCCGCCGCCTCATGGGAGATAGTGCGGTAACCACGTGCCACCCTGACGGCCATTCGCCGATATACGCGGCGCAGCAATTGTCGGCTGCGCCGCCCGGCCGCCAGGGACGGGGCCCAGACTGGGCACCCGTAGAGGCACATGGCCCGCACCACCCCCGTGAGGCGGCGGACCCTCCTCTGGTCCCCCGATATTGGGCAGTAGCCGACCCAACAGGGCGGCTACCCCCTCTACTCGGGGGACGAGTCGGTCAAAGTGACCCTCGAAGCGCCAGTTGTCAATGTCCAGGCCGAGGTACTTGATTCGTTCCTCGACCCGGACAAAGACCGGCCCTACTCGGACGACCGACTGGGGCGGTCTCCGGGTCAGAGGCAGCCCATGAAACCAGGCTGCCTCCGTTTTCTCCGGAGACACTTGCAGCCCCAGCCGACGGACGGAGGCCACTACCGAGGCCACCCCCGCCTCGGCAAGGCCCAACAGCCTCTCCCATTCCTCCCCCACGGCTATCACCAGAGTGTCGTCTGCATAGCACACGACTGTGACGCCGCGAGGGAGCGCGGTGAGGAGAACCCGGTTGTACCCCAGGTTCCACAACAACGGTCCTAACACGGACCCCTGGGGTACACCGCGGTTCACCTCCCGCGTTACCCCCCCGTACCGACCCGGGTATATTACCCGTCTGTCCCGGAGGTAGTCTGCCAGGACTCTCCTCAGGTACGGGGGCACCTGATGGTCGACCAGTGCCCCCGCAATCCTGTCCCAGGGCAGGGAGTTGAAGGCGTTGGCGATGTCAAGGGACACCGCCAACGCCATCCCACCCCGGGAGACAGACTCATCCACGAGGGCCTTGACATGATCGACCGCGTCTATGGTCGATCGGCCCTCGCGGAAGCCGAACTGGCACGGTGCCAAGTTCGGACCTACCACGGGACATATGCCCCCAGAGGCGGGAAGCTATGATTCTCTCAAAGAGCTTTCCCGCCTCATCAGGAGGCATATGGGTCGGTACGCCTTGGGAGAGGCTGCCGACCTGCCACCCCTTGGGAAGCAGGACCATCGTGGCCTGCTTCCACAAGAGGGGGACCCGCCCCGCCTGAAGGCAGCTGTCGAACAGCCACCTCAGGCGGGGCCCGAGGACGCGTAAGGCCAAGGCTAACGCCTTGCCTGGGACGCCGTCTGGACCGGGGGCGGTATTTCGCCCCCTTAACTTGGCGACGGCGTCCCGGAACTCCTCATCGCTGACCGCGCATGGTGGCAGCGCGGTCAGCGCCGCCTCGAGCGGCTCCGGTGGTGGTCTGCCCCCCTCATCGAGGGGAAACAGTTTATTCACCACCGACCGGAGCACGGCGGGTTCCAGGCTCTCTGTGACGGAAGGACCCGCGGGGCGTAGGCGGCCCAGTACCAGACGGTACGGGCGACCCCACGGGTCAGCGTCCAGAGAGCCCAGGAGTTCCTCCCAGGCCGATGCCTTGGCCTCCCTGATGGCGCTCCGCAAGGCATTCGATGCGTCTCGATATGCCTCGCGGAGTGTGGCCTCCACCGCATGGTCGCGGACTGCTCGGCGGCGGGCCCTTGTCCACCGGCGTCGGGCCGCCACACTCTCTTCTCTGAGTGTGGCTATCTGGCCCGACCACCAGTAGACCGCCCGCCGCTGCACCCTCCTGACCCGGGGCATGGCGGCGTCACAAATTGCCGCCATTTGCCCCCGGAGCCAGGAGGCCTCCTCGTCCACGTCCGCGACTGGCTCCGGCCCGTACGAGGGCCAGGCCGCGGCATAGGAGGCCGCCATCAGCGCGTCCTCGTCCAGGTGCGTAAGCGCCCACCTCCTACGGGGGTGGGCCCCCAATTGGGGCCACCCCCTACATCAAACATGATGTAGAGGTGGTCGCTGAGGGTCGCGAGGTCATCTGCGACCCTCCACGCTCCAACACGTCGCGCGGCCGCCGGAGAAGCCCAGGACAAGTCCACTATGGACTCCCCTGCGGCCGCACGCACGTGCTGGTAGATCCCGGTTAAGGATCCGGAGATCCAGACCGGAGGACCAATCCACCAGCACATCCCCCCGTGGGTCGGCCTAGGGGATCCCCAAGTTGGGGATTTGGCGTTAAAGTCCCCTAGGACCAACACTGGACGGGACAGGAGAGGGGTCAGTACCCTCCCCAGCCCATCCAGCAGCGACTCGAACTCCACGAGGGTCAGGCTGGGCGAGGCATACACTCCGGCCAGCGTGACGCACCTGGACTCCACCACCACGAACCCGGCACCCCTACCGATCACCCGCAGGGGTGCCGAGTTCGTTGCGATCGCGACGGCGCCGCACAGATCCGCCGCCCAGTCAGGGCGGTCGGGAACTCTGTACGGCTCCGCCGCGACCGCCAGGCCAATCCGCCACTCGGCCAGGGCTTGGACAAACAAGTCCTGAGCCCCAGCCGAGCGGTTCAGATTGGCCTGCAGCACCCTAACTGGAGGAGGAGGAGCCATTATCGGTTGGCCTTCCCCTCCTCCTCAGGTTGGCGGCCGGTTCGGCCTCCCTCTCTCGCCGACAGGGCGGGGCATTGCCTGCCCTTGTCAGCACCACCCTCGGTTGTCTACCCCCGAGGATGTCCGCGGCGACACCGACGACGCCCGCGGACGCAGACGTTCCTCGGGGCCCGAGGTGGTCCCTTCCTCGGGGGAGAGCTGGGGCCTCCCTCGGGACTGCCCCCCGCCCTCTCTTGGACTTGGGGCGGGGGGAGGTCGACGACTCCCCTCTCTCCACGGGCCTGAGGGGCTCCGCGCCGAGGGAGGGGGGGTGGACGCGGACTTTTTGTGGTGGAGCAACCAGCTCCACGTCCATCGCCGTTGTCGCCTCCGGAGAGGCGGGGGATGGTACGGGGAGGCGCCGCGGGTCGGCTCTCCCGGCCGACGCCGTCGCACCCCCGGCCGGCCCGGCCTGCCTCTTCTTCCCCCCTCCCCTCTTCCTTTTGGAGGGGGAGGAGCACAACCGGGGCGCCCAGCATGGTTGGCTGGGCGACCCAGGTCGACACAGACCGGGCACCTCGGGGGTGCCCGGCATGCACGCGACACGTGACCGGTGCCACCGCAACGGTAGCACCGGCCACCCCTATCTGCCCCCCCAGGGCATCGGGACTGGAGGGGTGCCCCACCTCCAGGCACCGATGGCACCTGGGAGGCGTGCCGCCAGGACCTCCACCCCGACCGAACTAGCGCCAGATGTTCCGGCTCCAGTGGTTGGTTTTCCCCGGCAGCTGTTGGCCTTGCCACACGGGTCTCCTCATCAGACTTTCGATTTGTTTTTATGCTGTCATCCATAATAAATCCCACGAGTATGGTCGGAAAGGGTGTCCACCCTGGACAAGAACCGGCCTACTCGGACGACCGACTGGGGCGGTCTCCGGGTCAGAGGCAGCCCATGAAACCAGGCTGCCTCCGTTAACCCAGACCTAACCCAGACCTAACCCATTTTTTTTTTTTTTTTTTTTTAACGTGGGGGAAATCTTCAAAAGACTGCCCGCCGCCGCCTTGGCAAGGAGCGGCGACGGCTCTCCCATTTCCTCCCCCACGGCTATCACCAGAGTGTCACCATCTCGCCCGACTTCGGCGAAGCGGTCCGAGGGAACGACGGTGAGACTACCCGGTCACACTACCCCAGGTTCCACAACAACGGTCCTAACACGGACCCCTGGGGTACTGGGAAGAGTGGTTCCACCTTCTTTGTGGTGGTGGGGGAGGGGAAGGAGACAGGTGCCGAGGCACCCGTCTGTCCCGGAGAGGTAGTCTGCCCAGGACTCTCCTCAGGTACGGGGGCAGAGCGTGCCGCCGCAGCACCGGTGGCGGGCCCCGCCCCCTCCGAGAGGGAGGTTGTGGGGCCACAGGCGTGGGCGATGTCGAGAGACACCGCCAACGCCATCCCACCCCGGGAGACAGACTCCCTCCCTGAGGAGGGGCGAGCTGGCCTGGTAGGGGGAGGGGCGCCGGCTCCTGGGGCGGGCGGCCGCGGGTCCCGCCCGCGCCTTTCCCCGTCCTGGCCGAGCGCCCTCCTCAAGGGGAGGACGAGCTGGCCGGTGGACCCGGGGAGGCGGGGCGGGGCCCGCACCTTCTTACCCCTCTTCCGCCTCCCTAAGGGCGGAGAGAGAGGACCCCACCCTCCCGTATCAGTGGAAGGAGGGGCCCTTTTCTCCTGGGAGGGAGGATTTCACCCGCCCGCTCCGCCATCTCTAAGAGAGGACGGAGACGGGCAGTATCCCTCGCCTCCACTGCCTCCGCCACCCGATCCGCCATCCCCACTCCGTTCTCCGAGGAGGGCGGAGGGGGGACGTCCGGGGGGCGGGGACTTTCCGTGGAGAGGTCCGCGGGGACCTCTCCACGAGGCCCTGGAAGAAATCGGAGTCGGTATCCTCCTCCAGTCTCAGGGCCCCGTGGCCTCACCGCCACGCTGGGGGTCTTTTTAAAAGGGCCCGACGTTGATGCCCTCCTCTCCGAGTTGTAAGTGGAGAGGAGGGCGTCCTCCCTCCTTTAATGTGTTGGGGCAGGGGAGGGTAAGAGGCCCCCCTGCCCACGGCCCGCTGCGATGAGGGTCGCGACCTGGGCCTCCAGCGCCTCGTTTCGCGCCCTCAGCTCCGCCACTGCACCTCTCAAATCGCGTTCCCGGGTCGAGGAGGAGGCCCGCTGCGCGTGCTCCGTCGCGACGCATCTGATGAGCAGCGCCATCCCGCAACTTCCGGACGTGTGGCCTCCACCGCATCGTTGCGGGAGGTGGAGGCGACCTTCTCAATCCGCGCGGCCTCCTCGATCGCCCGCGCGGAGTAAGTGGCTATCTGGCCCGACCACCAGTAGACCGCCCGCCGCTGCACCTCCCTGACCCGGGGCATGGCGGCATCACAAATTGCCGCCATTTGATGGCGGCCTAGCCTTAACGGCCGGGACTGGCTCTGGCCCGTACGAGGGCCGGGCCGCGGCATAGGAGGCCGCCATCAGCGCGTCCTCGTCCAGGTGCGTAAGCGCCCACCTCCTACGGGGGGGGGCGGCCTCTCTTGCGCTTAATTGCGCCTCCCGGAGGTGCCAGCGACGCTGGAGGTGTCGCTCCACGCTCCAACACGTCGTGCGGCCGACGGAGAAGCCCAGGACAAGTCCACTATGGACTCCCCCTGTGGCCGCACGCTCTCCCTTCTAATAGCCGAGACGGCCGAGCTCACCCCACAGCTCGCTCGCCAGCTCCTAGCCCCCCTGGGGTTCGGCCAGGTGCCCCAGGGGGATTTGGTCGCTAAAGACTGGCCAACCTCCCAGCCATGCATCCTATCGGCGCGCACCATACCTTAGGATTGAGGGTAACGGTAGAGGTTTTCTTCCTCGCAGGCCGGCCAGTGAAGGCAAGTTCTCCGGGTCCCTTGAGCAACTCCAACTACGCCCCTGGGGTCGGAAGGCCAAGAGACTTCCGGAAGCGTAGGACGACCTGGCGTTCATCCTCCCCAGCCGGGCACCCCGGGTTCGGCAGACCCGTACCGCCGACCTTGCGGACGACAGCCCCTGGGGGTGCCCTTTTTGATTAACGTGGGGAAATCTTCCAAAAGACACCCGCCGCCGTTGGGGCGGCGACGGGTAGTGCCGGATTTTTACCGGCTAAAACCCCCACGGTGACCACCATCTCGCCCGACTTCGGCGGCGGTCCGGGAACGACCAAACTAGGTCACACTACCGGACCGCCGCCTCGGGGAGGTCCTCTTCCCCGACTGGGAAGAGTGGACCTCCCCTCCCTGTAGTGGGAAGAGGAATCCGTGCTCGCGGGGGAGCAGTCAAACGACTGCTCCCCCACAGAGCGCCGACCTAGTCGGCGCTCCTGACTCCGCCGCATGGAAGGGTCACACTTCCATGCGGCAAACGTGGGCTATAACAAGGGGAGGGCGCGGCCCCAACCGCGGTCCTCCCCAAGCCCTCGGTGCCGCTCCCGACCGGCCAGGACCGAAGTCCCGGCACACGACGCCGGGGCGGCACCTACCTCCTCACTCGGGCGGAGCCCGGCACCAAAAAATTGGTGCCGGGTCCGCCCGCTTACATCACGGTGGCGGGCCACTTGGAGGGGGCCGCCTAAAACGGAGCCCCCTCCTGGCCGCCTTCTCTCTGCCGAGCGGGATCGGAAGACTCCCGATCGCTCGGCGGCCTCCTTCTGCGAAATAACGGTTTCGCAGAAGGAGGCCACCGCTCTCCAAGACCTCTCGCGCGCCCGCAGTGCCGTGACAAGTGCTGGCGGCGAAGGTCAGGCCAATGATGGCCCGCACATCTTCTCTTGCCCAGCCAAAGGCTGGGCACTCCTCTATCGTGTGGCTGGGGGTGTCGACCACCCCCCCGCCACACGACAGGCACTCTGGTGTGGCCTCCGCTCCGATTTTGTGCAGGTACTCTCCGAAACATCCATGTCCGGAGAGCACCTGCGTCGTCCGGTAGGTAAGCCTACCGTGCCGACGATCCACCCACTCCTCCAAATGTGGGAGGATCGCGCCGACAACTCGCTGGCGGGCGGCTCGATAATTTTCGAGCTCCGCCCGCCATTTTCTAAGTGCGAGCTGCCGGGCCTGACGCCTCAGGTCACCGACCGACAGTCCTGCCGGATCCCCTTCGCCCCGGCGGAGTGACCGGACCCGTCGATAGACGCGGGCCTCGGCCTCCGCCTGCAGGTCGAAGGATTACCCCGACAGGACTGCCGCCGCCTCATGGAGATAGTGCGGTAACCACGTGCCACCCTGTCGGCCATTCGCCGATATACGCGTCTAAGCAATAGAGGGCTGCGCCGCCTGGCCGCCAGGGACGGGGCCCAGACTGGGCACCCGTAAAGGCACATAGCACCACCACCCCGTGTAGAGGCGGCGGACCCTCTCCTCTGGTCCCCCGATATTGGGCGGTAGCCGACCCAACAGGGCGGCTACCCCTCTACTCGGGGGACGAGTCCGGTCAAAGTGACCCCTCGAAGCGCCGGCGACTGTTCAATGTCCAGGCCGAGGGTACTTAATTCGTTCCTCGACCCGGACAAAGACCGGCCCTACTCGGACGACCGACTGGGGCGGTCTCCGGGTCAGGGCAGCCGCTGAACCAGGCTGCCTCCGTTTTCTCCGGAGACACTTGCAGCCCCAGCCGACGGACGGAGGCCACTGAGGCCACCGGCCTCGGCAAGGCCAACAGCCTCTCCCACTCCTCCCCCGACTATCACAAGTGTGTCGTCTGCGCAGACGACTGTGACACGCCGTGAGGGAGCGCGGTGAGGAGAACCCGGTTGTACCCCAGGTTCCACAACAACGGTCCTAACACGGACCCCTGGGGTACACCGCGGTTCACCTCCCGCCGTTACCACCGTACCGACCCGGGTATATCGCCCGTCTGTCCCGGAGGTAGTCTGCCAGGACTCTCCTCAGGTACGGGGAGCACCTGATGGTCGACTAGTGCCCCCGCAATCCTGTCCCAGGGCAGGGGTGGAAAACGTTGGCGATGTCAAGAGACACCGCCAACGCCATCCCACCCGGGAGACGAACTCATCCACGAGGCCTTGACATGATCGACAGCATCTGTGGTCGATCGGCCCTCGCGGAAGCCAGACACCGGTGCCAGAGTTCCAGTTCACCGGGACATATGCCCCCAGAGGCGGGAAGCTATGATTCGCTCAAAGAGCTTTCCCGCCTCATCAGGAGGCATATGGGTCGGTACGCCTTGGGAGGCTGCCGACCTGCCACCCCCCTTTGGAAGCAGGACCATCGTGGCCTGCTTCCCACAAGAAGGGGACCCTTACGCCTGAAGGCAGCTGTCGAACAGCCACCTCAAGCGGGGCCCGAGGACGCGTAAGGCCAAGGCTAACGCCTTGCCTGGGACGCCGTCTGGACCGGGGGCGGTATTCCGCCCCCTTAACTTGGCGACGGCGTCCCCGGAACTCCTCGTCGCTGACCGCGCGCCGTGGCAGCGCGGTCAGCGCCGCCTCGAGCAGCTCCGGTGGTGGTCTGCCCCCCTCATCGAGGGGAAACAGTTTATTCACCCACCGACCGAACGCGGGTTCTAGGCTCTCTGTGACGGAAGGACCCGCGGGGCGTAGGCCGGCCCAGTACCAACCGGTACGGGCGTCCCCACGAGTCTGCGTCCAGAGAGCCCAGGAGTTCCTCCCAGGCCGATGCCTTGGCCTCCCTGATGGCTCTCCGCAAGGCATTCGATGCGTCTCGAT